>JAKOGI010000331.1:0-212500 GCA_029747015.1 Carnegiea gigantea
GGTGCTCGCTATGAGAATATGCTTGGTCTTATATACCCCTTTTGCAGCTAGTCTTAGAATTGCAGCTTCAAGTCTTTTAACTCAGCTAGGGCCATCCTATATGGGGGCTTTGACAAAGGGAGTGCTCCTGGTTCCAACTCTATTTCAAAGTCAATCTCTCTTCTTTGAGTAGTAACCCACTGATTTCATCTTGAAACACATTTGGAAATTCTGTAACCATGAGAATACCCTTAAGTTTCAGTTCCTTCTTCTTCTCTTTCGTAACGCAGCATATGTATGCCTCACACCCTTGTCCAACTAATTTCCTAATTGCCACTAAGGATATTATAGGACACTCCTTACTACTATTGTTTCCCCAAAAATTACATCTTTCCTCCGCATTTTCCTTTTAGGGATATTTGCGGTTTTTGGCGATCAATCTTTACTCCATGCCTTGACAACCAATCCATCCCTAAAATTTCAAATTTTGATGGATGTAACTGTATCAAATCGCCCTCAAACACCTCTTGATTCAGAGTAACTAGGCAATTCCTATACATATCACTACATTTTACCCTTTTTTCCATGGGCAAATTCACATAAAAATCTACAAATTATTTATGGGATTCCACCCCTATTTGAGATGCAGCTTTTGATGACATAAATGGACGTGTATATAACACCTCGACCCCTACTCGGGTCGGGGACAGTTGCTAGGAATGACTTCAAAGATCGTTGATTGATGCTACAAATCACCACAAACCTTTTCGGCGTGTTTTTCCTTGCTCACACGCTGCCTAGGAGGCTTGCTAGGAGGTTACCCATCATACGTTTTCTTCATAGCATGCCGCTTAACTATGGAGTTCTTAGAGTTGACTTCTCGGTAAAGAAAGTACACCTTTGGTGATATAAGTAGTCACCTTGATCCTTTTAAGGCACATTTGGGCATTACAGTGTAGCCCTCGAATCAAATAAATGACAGGGGTTGCTGAACTAAAAGTAAGCGTACGAGTCACACCTATTCCTGGGTCATCACCTTGCTTCTTGTTGATCACATAAACTCTGCTCACCTAGCGGTTGGTCGTAAGGACGGGGGTCTTACCATGTTTAGGAATTAGAGTAGGAACTTTACCCGGCCGGGTAGTTCTAGCGGGACAGTGGGCAATTAGATTATTTGGGATCTTTAAGCCAAAACAATAATTTCTTCCCACACTATATTCTGAAGTGTCGTGGTTTGTACAACCACGCTAGGTGCAATGCTTCCTAGTAGGAGTTGGGCCTTCAAGGTTTTGCTCTTATGTTGTTAGATTTCTTATTAGGAAACCCCTCAGCCTGAGTGCCTTTCTCATTCCACTTTTTCTTAGGGTTGGCTTGGTTGGCCATTCTCAACTCATTTTTTCACCTGTTCAATTTTCAGCCACATGCTCATACAATTCCTGACTGGTTTGCATGGGTTGCCCCGCCAACTAGTTCCTAATATAAAGTGCTAGGCCTTCCTTAAATCTTAGGATCATCATTTGATCTGTGGCAACGTACTCTCAGGCGAACATCAAGAATTCAACAAAGCAGCTCACATACTCCATTACTGACAGGTTATCTTACCTTAGGGAACTCCCTTTATTTTTGCTTTTGCAAGTGGATGAAATAGAACTTTTCTCGTAATGTCTTACTGAACTTACCCTAAGTGGCCTTAGAATTTTGAAAGCTGGACTTAACTGTTCCCTACTAGATGTTAGCTTGTTCAATAAGATAAAAGGCCCCAAAAATCACACGTTTATTATCAGGAACTTTCACAACATTAAATATCTTTTTCTTCTGTCTGATCCTTTCCTCGAATAACACTAGGTCTTCTTTGCCATCATATGTTTTTGGATTCTACTTTGTGACCCAGTCAAAGAACTTATTTTCTCTTTCGTCCTTATTAGATCTAGAATCTTTAAGCTTCTTTGTTACTTTGCCCACAATCTTTGCCATCTGTTCAGGATCTAAGTCATCTAGTAGTCCCTTTTGACCCGTAACATTCTCAGGGTTTGAGGGTACAATAATAGCTTCCTGACTTCTTTGAGGGGTCACTACTAGGAAATTTTGATTGGCAGAGTGGGCTGACACAGATTCTATGTTATTCCTTTGCAGAGTGTTTTGTAGAATGTTGTCATTTGGATCTGTCATTCTGCCAAACCTATACGCAAATTATTAGCTCTCACTTATTCGTATCCCTTGTGGTTACCCATTCATGCTTTCTCTTCATCGTTGTTTATTCATGTGCTACTCTTCTCGTGTGACCATAATTTACAACCTTTGTTGTTTATACTAGCCAGTCAAGTGCCACCAACTAAACTAGATTGTTATGTTCTTTTGGATTCCATTGTTAGAAAATTCACTTGTAAGTAATTTAAGTGTGTCAATATTCATGCACATAAAACTTACACACATTCATTAACTTAGCCATACCATATGTTATATAAGTCTAGCAGGCGTATTGTCTCCATGGTAGATATACAAAAAGGCCCACCCCCTAAAGCAAAATGGGTGAATGAGGTTATATCAGTCACTATTATAACCTTATGACCTAAAGTCCTGCATCACTGCTAACTTTGTATCCCCCCTTAGAAATTAGCTCCTTATCTCCTATCTTACATATTTACACCTTTTTACATATTCACAAGTTTACTTCCTAATTTACCTCCTCATCAACCTCCAACGTTCAACTCCTTCTCTTGCTTCCTCTTCTTGTTCCATCCCTTGAGCTTATAGCTTGGGTCACTGTTGTTACTAGTTTTAGATCCAAAGCTCCAACACTCTTCCTCAATCTCATTAGATCTTATTTATATCACCTTAGGGGATTCAGGAATGTTGATTACACTTACCATGCTACGTCAATTACTAGACTCGTTGTCATTCCCTTCTCCCTAGATATCATACCCGTAACCCCCATTCCAAATACTAGATATGCCAGTTTCATATTCTTCTATATCAATTGGTAACTTTGGGGCAAGTGCGGTGGGGGAAAAGGCTCTTCTTCTTGGGGAGGTTTTAGGGCAAGTGGGAAACCTTGAGGGTTCTCATGGGGTGCCACTTCAAAAGGGTCCTGTCTCGGCATCTATCTATACACATTTTATAGAATCTCGCACCTCTTCTTCAACCCTAGGGCTTACCTATTCATTCCTTACATAGCTAGCCTTATTCTTATGAATTTATCCCATTTATCTGAACTTACATAACGCCTTAGCAATCTAGACCCCACATTAATGCATTAATCTGGTCATGCAGACATCTAGGTTTACGCTAATACCACTTCTACACTGCCTCAACTTAATCACCTTCTAAATACCTTTATTAGAAAGCATTATGAGTTAGTGAAATGCACTATCAATCTAAGGGATTACCATCGTCCCTTAGGGACAAGGCTGCGGATAAAAATGTAAAGTTAATCAGACAAGTAGCATCCACTAGGTATAATATTTACACCAAATAAGGCCTAACATTGTTATTAAACATTCCAAAGTAGGCACAACATAACAATTTAATTGCGTCTCTAATAGATTTACATTTCATTTAGGCCACACACGTGCTTAAAATATAAGTCGTTTTCGAAGCACTCAAAATGACTAACTAGGGTAAAGGATTAGAAATAACAGTTCTGGCCCACTTCTTATGGACCTTTAACCTCTGCAAGTTCCTGTTTTACCTTAAGTTGCTTCTCCTTCCCTAAAATAGCTTGAAAAACATAAACAGTAAGAAAATGAGCTATAGATCAATATGTTACCCTTGCATAGTTTAATAACTATTTGCATCGAGTCAGTGAGCGCATGTACAATGTTAAAACTATGTTGTTAATGTCTTTCATGGAGTACTATATTCAAATATAGATTATTAACAATTTCTTGGCCTAACGAGGACCTAAATCTATGAACAGTAGCGATGGTATCAATGAATAATGAACTGTGAATTTTCCGTTTAATGGGAAGGGCCCAAACAATGAATTCTACTAGAAGAAGTTATGAACAATGAATATTAGACATTGAACATTAAACATTGAATATTGCATTAAACGAGTAACAATGAAATGAGTCATTAAGGTTCCAACAACTGAATAAAACTTTGTAGTATTAGGAAGTACAAATTTACATGACTTTAAATGGTACCAGCAGTAACATAAGTTTGATGCTTACATTATTTCTCAATCAAGTTGATATTCACGATCCTTTCTTTAAGGTAAACTCAATAAGGCTCTATATTAATGAGGAATTAACTTACGTAAGTTCTAGATCTCGCTGGACATATTCTTACATAGTATAGGGAACTTTGATATATTTCACTATTTAATAGGTTTTTGATATGCTAGAAAATTCACCATTCTTTTCTAGAAACGAGTAAATTAAGAAATCCCCTTAAATGGTAATTCCTACTTTATAGGGATACCCTACCTCTATAAACATCTCCACAAGACGCGCCTCCTCCTTTCTCTATCTATTGTTCGCTAATTCAAGACATGTAGCTAATAACCCAATGTACAACCTAAATGAAGTAGGGTTATGTGAACCTCTTACTTAGACCAATTCAAGTACTTGAATTCAATTCTTAGCAAGCAAATAGTCATGACTTGCTTTCATAATCTAAGCTAGGCCTAGACTCTTTCTCCTAAACATGTTCTTCCACTAAATTTCTACCTTTAACCCAATTAGTTCATGGGTTCATTACCACTTTCATCCCCTTTTAATTTTTAACTATCAAGTATTCATTTTTCCACTCTCATAATCAACACAAGTTAGATATAATATAATTAGACAATTCAAACCAATTCTTAAACTAACATAATGTGTTCACCCACTTGCATAGCAACATAACTAATATAATCTTCTTCCCACTTTCAATTTCATCCATCACTTTACTCATGTATCAACCAAAATCCTAAATGACAACAATAATCCCATGTCCTTATTTCAATGTTATTTAAAATAAGCACCCAATTCCAAACTAAACTCAAGCAATTCTCATGACCCATTTCAAATAAATTGACATATTTTGCTCATTCACTCGTAATATAAATCTCAATAATTTCTTCCAAGAATCCAATTAGGCAATACAGCTAATTTATTGAAAGATTATCCCATTAACTACATGAATTGCTCATAGATCAATTTAGATGTTCACAATATTCAAATTCAATGGAAATAAAAGGATAGAAGAATGACCGTTTACCTTACATAAATAAAGAGAGTGCTGGAAATGGATAAATTGTAGAGACTAAGGTGGTGGGGGTGTGGTGGCTAATGGTGGCTGGAGGAAGGGTGGGTGGCGGCGACAGGTGCAGACAAAGGCTGCCGGTCAGGGGGTCGGCTGGATCAGGGAAGAAGGAGAGGCAGAAGAGCTTTCTTCTCTTTTTTTTTTTTTTTTAAGTTAGTGGCTATATTTACAAGACTCGACATACTATTTTGGAAGCTCATCTCCCACTTTAATACTTCTTTTACTTAGTTTATTTTTACTTTTATTTTGTGTTTTGCTAATTGCCTAGTCTTGTTAAATTAATAAGAGTTTATCCAAATTCCTTTTCTCTTACGGCATAGCCCAAAATTGGCTATACATTTGGCAAGTAATAATTCACTAATCCTATTCATTTCTTTAGCTATTAAGACATTATCATGGCTCTATGAATTCCCAACCTCATTCATGTACAAATGTGTATTTACAGAAAATTATATACTTTTGCTCAATTATCTGGTATATAAACCTCGTAGAAATTTTGCGATATCATAGTTCCTTAAATCAAGCGTTGTTTTATTTGCAATAGAAAAATGTGCGGCTCACTGCTCTGATTAATCATAACCATCTAACTCATGCAAGAATTCAAGCTAATTAAATATGGTTAAGTGATGAGGTATTACAATGCTTCATTACTAGTGATAAAAAAAAGTGGGATTAGGTACCTTCTCTCTTCATGTTCTCGACATTAAGTCTCTTGTTCTACCTTTGTTTAAAGGATCTACAGATTTCTCGCTTAGTAAAACATAATCAATAGTATTACTTCATCCTTTGTCAATTAATGAACATAGGCGTGTTTAAGTTCAATGTAACTTGATTTTCCATTATAAACATGATTATAATCCTTTCACAATGTCAATTTGCTATCACAATGAATGGACAATGGCAACATTGGTTTTGGCTATAAAAGCACTTCCTATATCAAATTTCACAATCATTCTACCTCTTTGCTTGCCGCAGCTAAAGCTATAAATCAACAGACATGGTGTAATTTGTTATGCAAATTTGTTTCGTGGATGTCCAAATAGGGGTGGGCGTGGGGTGGGTTCGGGGTAAGCCATTCTACCTCTTTTATTGTCATAGGTAAGGCTATGAATTCAATGGACACGAAGGAATCTGTTATGCAAATTTGTTTCATGGATGCCCAAGCAGGGATCTGAAGGGTTCAACAATACACGCATATCCATTTCCAAAAAACATATCCATACTCACCCACATCCATTGGGTTTACAGGTTTTATTCAGGTACAATCCGCCACCAAGCAAATACATCCAACCTAAAATAGAGGCATAATCTTTTTTATCAATTATCAAACTTACATTTGAATATCCTTTCAAGACCAAAAGCCTAAATAACATAGACCGTAATCTTGAGTTTTTTTCAATTATTTTAAAACTCAACATATTGCATGCAAATGAACTTCACTAGGATTATTAGCATATTGGCTTAACTTCCTAACAGCAATTCAATATCCAACCTTGTGCCTATCATGGCATACATCAAGTGCTTTATGACCTTTGCATACTCAAGTTATGCAATTGGTCTTCCACTATTTTTAGTCAACTTATAAGTTGGATGGAAACATATGGATAATGGGAGCAATTTTGGTATTTGAATCACCCAAGCACTTTGTCAGTGTAATGAGATTAAGTTGTCTGGACATCAAAAGTGACCATTTGAGGAGTTCTAATCACTTAGTTCTTTTTTATCATAATCTAGATTATTTTTGGATTTTATTTGTATTTTGTGTGTTTGTGTAGGAAATAATAATTTGATGAAATGTGAAAGTTATTTTCTTGGCATGTAAGTAATTAAAGCTAATTTTGACAGGTTGTAGCCAAGTGAAAATTGAAAATCTAATAGTTTCCAAGCATTTTCCTTATTATACTAGACTTTTCTAATATTGATCAAGAGCAAAGAGCAAGAAACCTATTACAACTAGAATTTGGAAAGTGTAGGAAGGCTATTACCTCTCAAAAAGAAGGTTTTGGGTGCCACAATTGATCAATGGAGTCTTCATCATCTTAGCTCAAGTTTTAGTTTTGATTTTGGGAGTAGATTAGTTTAGCTTAATTCTCTCTCAAAATCTTTGATTCAAGTACTTAGCTTTAATTGAAGTTTGAGTTTTTATTAATCTATTTGATTTATCTTTCAGTTTCTACTTTCAATTAGTTGGTAATTTCTTTGTTTTCTTTATCTCTCTCTCTCCCCCTCCCACCTTTTTTTTTTTAATTGCTTTTTGAATCATTCTACTGATTTACATGTTAGTAATTGTTAAATTCAATCATGTTTAGATTTGGTTCAATTTCTTTTAGTTGAATGATTTTGTTTTGCTTGTTTCTTATTTGCAATTTAATTAATATGGGTTAATTATTAGTTATAGTGGCATAGATTCGACCTAGTGTCTGTGGATTCGATTCTGAAGTACTGCAGTTGATAACTGTACGCTTGCAGTTATAATTTTACCTCCATTTTTGATCGTACAAGTTTTTGATGTCGTTACCATAACTAGTGTTTTGAATTTAGCTTATTATTTTTCTATTCTATTTATTTATCTTATTAGTTTTATAATTTTTGTTATCATATTCGTCTCATAAATTTTGTGTTTAGATTAGTTACTTGGTTAATTTAATTAGTATCTCATAAAATTTTTTAGTCCTTCTTGGTTGTGAAAACCAAAAATCTTGAAAAATTGAAAATTTCAAAAAACAAGGTCAATTTTCCATTACCCTTAATATGTGCGAACTCTTTTGGAGTTATTTCTCTAGGCATAGATACTTTTGTCTCAACTTGTGAACCAAAAGTTTAAAAATCAGAAACTTATGAGGTTTCCATGCGACAGTGAATGAGGTGACCCAAGCTATTTTGTACTTAAAGTGTTTTCTCTCGAAAACTCGTGATGAAGCTATGACTTGCTAGAACATTTAGGTTGAGATAGTTATGACTTTGATATAACTAAATAGACTTTAGGGCATCCTAAGAGTGATCCACCGTTTGTCATGCTAATTCTTATTCACATGATCAGTTTAGGGACTCACATGCTCAACCATATCATTTTGTTCTTGATTATACTCCCACTTGGTATGATTATTGTAGATCATCTTATCATGACATTAATAGCTATCCATATCACATGAATGATGCTCATTGTGCAAATCTTAAAACGATAATAAATGATATGGTAGAAAAATGATTGGGACTATGAAAGAGAACATGATTCAATGCTTTAATCAAATAAGAGAGGATGATAATGTGCATGAGCCTAGCTTTAGTTTAGGATCTCCTATAGCTAAGGTTAGTCTTTAGGATGGTTTTGAATATACTATTTTCCCTAGGTTTGAGGCTGCAATTTATACATTTTTCACTGACCTTAGGGAAAAGATTGAGCTTCCCGTATCTTTATTGTTTGACATTCCATTTGATTCTAGCAGCACTAGAGACGCCATTGACAATGTAATCATCAAACCTACTCTACCTGATTATTTTGCTCAACCTTATGAGTTTGAGGAGGATGAAGAATCTGAGGGTGATGATAGTATTGATGTTGATAAATGGCATGAGTGGTATGGGGAAATTTCTAAGGACGATGATTTACAGTGTTAGAAAATGTTTTCTCTAAGAAGTCATATGTGGAGCATGAGGTTGATCTAAGCTCTTTTAGTTTAGAGTCAGTGAATACTATTTCTCTTAGGTTCACTAAACTAGCCCCTATCCCATGACCTTTTAATGCTTTCCATCTTTGTCAATTGTGACAATTTATCTGATGCTCTAAGTCCACTAATTTAGGCTCTATTGGTCATGTGGTTGTTGCTATTGATCTTGACCAGACCTTTGAGAAAATTGAGATTAGGGGACTTGAGAACCTCGGTGATGATCTAGGATATAAAACATTTCCTAGAATGAGCATTCATGATAATTGTGATATTCCTAGGCCATTGTCCTATTTATCCCTAGTGTGTATACTTATATATGTTGCTCATGATTGGACCTGCATGTTTGACAAGTTGAAACGGGCCTTGACTCGTACGGACGTATGCTTATCTTTCTATTCCTCTCATATCTATTTTTCTGAGTTGTGTTCCAAGGGTCATTGATAGATTTATGAGAACTTTAATGGGCTTTGATAAGAGTAGCAACGTGAGGTTGAGATAGAGTGTCTAATGCTCCATAAGCCATCCAATGGCAGTTCAGATGCATGTAGTATCTGACTGGTAATGTTGCTCCTTCCTTCTTTTATATTATCTATGTTGAGTAATGTCTTTCTTTTCTTTTTCATGTTCTTCTGTTTTTTTTTTTTTTTTTTTGGGTGCTTGAGGTTCCTTTCTCACAATACAAACATTATGTGATTTTGGTATGGGGGAGAGAAAGTCTTGCTTCATAAATGTTTATAAAAGTATAAAAAATAGAAAAAAAAAAATCCCAAAGAAACCAAAAAGATTTATAATTTTTTGTGATTTTTGGGAGTCGAACTATCTGAATTGACTTTGATCTCATGTGACTTTGTATTAGATTATACATAAGTATAATGTGCATGATAGACTTTAGTCCCAAGAGTGTCATTTCACTCTTTAGTTCTAAGCTCATCATTCTATTGCAATTTTGAGTGCAGGTCTTATTTGTATAAATCATTGCCTTAAGATCTAGCCTTCCATGATTGATTCTCCCATCTGTCTTTTCTTTGGTTTTAGTTTTTATATAGTGCAAAAAAAGGTAAAAAAGAAAAACAAAAAATAAAAAAAAGAATAAGAATAAAAGGAGTCTTAGAGTCAAGAATAACAAGCAGTCAAGTGGGATTGAGTCGGACTTTGGTAAGCCTAGCTCCTAAGGTGATGGTAAAGTTGCATACTGAGCACTAGGATTGCTTTATTATTTTGATGGATTGCGAGGTGAAAAGTTGGTGCATAGATGTTATCCTTGGAGACCAAGAGTTTTGATATATATACATTGTACTTGTATACACTTTAATACTTGTTTGTTTCTTAGGCAATATTATTAGTTGAGTGTGTACAGTTTTTCCTTGTGTATATCTGAGTATGTTCAAAAATTTTAAAAGGATTTTATGTTTTTTGTTCTTTTTCTTTTTTTCTTTTTTATGATTTTGTGGACATGTCTTCTACAAACCCTCACAAGGCGACACTTGTCAACTAGGGGGAACTTAAGGGTTTAAAGAGTTTGTTGCACATATTAAGTATAACTGTGATTCCTACGAGAATGAGTTAAATCTTTGGGATAGGTTTTTCTTTTCTTTTATTTTACTAGAGGACGAGCAGAATCGTAGTGTGTGAGTATTTGTTTGGGCACCTAGTAACCACTTGACTACTTCTAATCTCTTAATTTTTTTTATTATAATCGAGATTATTTTTGGATTTTATTTTGATTTTGTATATTATGCAAGCAATAATGATTCGATGAAATATTAAATGCATTTGCTTGGCGTACAAGGAGCTAATCTTGAAAATTTGTAGCCAAGTAAAAATTAGAAATCAGGTGGATTCTAAGCAATTTTCTTGATATGGTGGCCTTCCTAATATTGATCAAGAGTGAAGAACAAGAAACCTACTCCAACCAAAATTTGAAAACTGGGGGAAGGTTATCATCACTATAGAAATAGGTCTTAAGTACCACAATTCATCAAGCAATTAGTTTTAGCTTATGTTTTAGGAGTAGATTAGTTTAGCCTAATTCTCTCTCAAAACCTTTGGTTCAAGTACCTAGCCTTAATTCAAGTTCGAGTTTTTATTAATGTATTCGATTCAGCTTTTAATTTCTGCTTTTCAATAAATTAATTTCTTTTTTTCCTGCCCGCCCTCCTTTTGGTTCTCGTTTACTGCTTTTTGAATCATTCTACTTATTTGCAAGTTAATAGTTGTTAAATTCAATCAAGTTTAGATTAAGCTCAATTCCTGTTAGTCGAATGATTCTATTTTGCTTGTTTCTTACTTTCAATTTAATCATTATGGGTTAATTATTGGTTGTAGTGGCATATATTCAATCTTGTCCCTGTGGATTCGACCCTTAAGTACTACGATTAACAACTGTGCGCTTGCAGCTATAACTTTACCTCCATTTTTAATTGTGCATACATCAAGTATATACCATCATGAGTTCCAATGATCTTAATGTCAAGTATAACATCAGCCTTCCCCATGTCTTTTCATAGAGAACTTGGAAGATATAAAACTCTTAGTTTTTCTGTGCTTCCTATAAATTAGTCCAAAAAATCAAGATGGCATCCACGTATAGACATACGATCACACATTTTTCATGCTTAAGCTTAGAATAAATACATTTGTCAGATTCATTGATACCAAAGCCAAGTGAAAGTACTACTTCATTAAAATTTTGATGTTATTGTTTAGGTGCTTGCTTTAAGCCATGCAAGGATATCATAAGTTTGCATACTTTGTTTTCTCGGCAAGGAGCCACAAAACCTTTGGGTTGTTTCGTCTACACTTCTTCTGACTCACCAATCAAGAATGCGGTTTTGCATCCATTTGGTAAATCACTAACTTTTGAATTGCAGTAAGAGCTGTGAGTGCTTTTATAGTTACAATTCTAACTACTAGTCCCTAAGTATTAAAGTCATCAATGCCATATTTTCAATTAAATCTCCCAACCTCCAACCGGACTTTAAACCTTTCTATGGTGCCATATATTCTCATTTTCTTTTAAGGATCCATTTTGATGTAATAGGTTTACATCCAGGGGATAAGTCAGTTAAGATCCAAGTATTATTTTTCTATTATTGAGTCCATCTCATCGTGGACTACTTCTTTCCGTAAAAGAACATCTTGAGATTCCACAACCTCTTAAAAAGAGGTGGAATCCAGATTAATGCTATAAACATAAAGAATTTCATTGTTCAATGTAATCTCTTGTTTCTTCTACTAGTAGACAAAGAAATCTAATCCAAATGATTTCTCCTCCCTAATTTGCTTGCTTTTTCTTAAGCTAATTATGCCTCCATTTTTTTTACCATTACTTACAGTCCTAGGATTTGGAATAAGATCTTTGGGCTTAAAAACTGAAGAAAATCCATTTTCATCAAAAATTACATTTATTCATTTAGTCACGGTGTTCACTGTAATTGAAGGATTTGGTTCAATGGCCCTGAACCTATAGGCTTTGCTATATCCAATATAACATATAAAGATGCACTTAATTTCTCTTTCTTTCAATTTTTTCTTTCTTAGGTTCCAGAATTCTTACGATTAGGGATGGCAACGAGGTGAGTTGCGGATGGGGGCATATTCCCCGTCCCCATTCCCCATCCCCGCCCCATTGCCCATTGTGGGGAAAAAAATATCCCCCGTCCCCATCCCTAGCGGGGATCCAATCCCCGACGGGGCCCCAATGGGGATTTTTACCCGCCATTTGTGCCGCTCCTTTGTGATAGCTATATTATAAGTCTTGGATTAAAGTTCAATTTGTCATCCATAAATTCTAACCCAACTAATTGTACAATAAGCTCTCATAAGCTCCATGCAACATAATTCCAACAAGCTTCATTAAAGTTTACAATCTGGCCTAAATTAGAGTTTAACAAATTCATATAACATAAGTCTAGCAATGCATAAAGTACACAAAACAAGTTCATACAATCTACGGTTTTTTAAACTTAATGTATCGATAGAACCTTAGTATTATGGTCACAAATAAAAGGCTCATATTTAATTTTAATTGATATGCAGGGATGAGGATGGGGAAACGAGGATGGGGATAAAGATATTTCCTTGAGCAGGGAAGCGATGACGGGAATGGGGTAAATTTTCACCCCGTCCCCGTCCCTATCCCCGCTTAGGAATTTATTTCTGTCCCCATCCCTAGTGGGGACAGAGATTTTTCCCCAATACGGGCCATCCCTACTTACAATAGTCTTACAACCCCAAACTCTGAAATAACTCAGGTTTGGTTTCTTTTTATTCCAAAACTATATGGGGCTAGAGCACTCCTCTTATTAGAATTCTATTTACAATATTACATGTTGTGAGCATTGCTTCACCGCAAAAACATTCCCTTAAACTAGAATTAAAAAGAATAGCATTTGTTGTTTCAGTTAAAGTCCAATTATTGCTTTTCGCCGCACCATTATGTTGTGGTGTGTATGATGGTGTGATTTCATGAATTATACCGGCTGATTGGAATTAGCCTAGACCATAATACTCACCACCCCTATCTTATCTTTCTTTTAATGAAGATTTTATAATGGAACTCATATTCATTCTTAAAGATCCTTAGTTTGTCTAGTTCGTCGTCTTTAGCATGTAAAAGATACGTTTGGAAATATCTTAAAAAATCATCAATGAAAGTGACCTAGTATTTCTTCTGCCAAAAGGAAGGTTATGAAAGTCACCTAAATCACTATGAATTAATTCAAGTATCTTGGCGATCCTTTCAACTTTAGGAGAAAACCTTCCAATGATTTTGTTTAGCAGGCAAGTGTTAGATTTCTCAATGTTTCCATCAAAATATGAAGTTAACTCAATTCTAGACATCACTTTTAATCTCTTATAATTTACATCTCCAAGACAATCATGCCATAGAGAAGAGGAAGAATGAACAAACATGTAAGCAGAATTATTAATTTTTATTAGCAGTAGAAGCATTGATTACATTAAACATGAACATGTCATGATATGTATAAACTTTCCCCACAAAGACACTGCCCTAGGGTTAACATAAACTTATTGGCCTCATAAACTTATTTGAAACCAAACCTATTGAGAAGGAAAGCGGAAACAAGATTATTCCTAACTTCTATAATATAATATCACTACTAGAAAGTGGCCCAAATTTCGACCCTTACGTACCGACCCTTATCATTTGTGTCGATACTAATTTTTCTGGAATTGAGAAATCTCAACACTTTTTATGGTCAGAACTATCGCGGCCATTAAAAGGGTCAAGATAATTCACATTGGAACTTGTGCCCAAATTTTATACAGTCTGCCAAATTATAATTAAAAGAAACCAGAACTTATGCAGCCATTCCAACCCATGATTTCTCTTTGCCTTCAACAGATCGAAAATAAACATAGAGTTTGCCCAGAACATTGGCCCAGAACAGATCGAAACCCACTCATGAACCCTAGCCTATCTACCTCCCAGATCAATTTTGCATTTGCCCAAAAACCAGAACCCTAACTCCAGCTCTCGATCAATTGCGCCCAAAACCGTGAGTCTCGATCAATTTTGCATAGAACCGTGAGTCAAAATCTGTCGTCGAACTCAATTTCTCTTTTTCGGCCGGTAATTCGCTCAACTTCAATTCATGCCTGTGAATTCGTTGAGGTTTGTAGCCTTTTTTTTTTTTTTGAAATTTTGGGTTTATGGAACGATTTTTGGTGTTGATTGTGTGTTCTTTTCTACAATTTGGATGGCAACAAGGGGATGGTTGATGGGCTATTGGGGTTCTTCTGAAGTGCCCTGCCTCAGTGGAGAAATTGAAGCCTACTAAGAGCAAGGGACTGACACTGACACAAGGTGAGTAGGAATTTCTTTGCTTAGTCTGTGTGTATGTTTCCTTCTACACAAGTTACTTATGTTCTTCTGAAGTTACCCTTTGAGCAGCTTGACATTTTCATGCTTCGATGTTGTATTGGTTGAATTGCTATTATCACATATTTCTCCATTGTAATTTCAACAAAAACTTGCTGCCGATTTTCTCTTCATCTCGTTTAAAAGCTACTTCTTGAGTCTCACTCCTCTCAGAAATGAGACATTTTGTATTGTATGTATGAAATCCTAGAGCTTTGCATATTTGCTGAGTTGTGGGAATGGTCTATCCGTCCTCTTTTTCCCCCCCTTTTTTTTAAAGTCTTGCAGTGTTTAAACATTCAAGATTCGGCATTGCAAGAACACTACTGGGCTGTCTCCAGTCCTAACCCCATTGTCCAATGCTTTGAATGACATCTGATGGAAAAAAAAGGACAACCAGTAATGGAACCACGGTATTCGTCACTGGACAATATGTTTTATTTTGTCTAGTTTTTCTTTGATCTATTAGGTATTGCTCTTCCTTTTTCCAGTTCTTAGTCAAAAACTCAGAATTTTAAAGCCTCTTGCCTTGCCATTTGTATAATTCCTCAGCGCCTATATCTTCCCTTACTCATTTCTTATCCCTGGTTGCTAGTTCAAGTACCAAATTTGCCAAACAGAAAAGTGAAAATATTTCAATAAGCTGCTATTTTTGTCTCCTCAAACCTAGAAGTAAAAATGTCATTTTTAACGCCCAGGTCATGAGTTCTGATACCAATGTCTGGACATTTGCTGCTCTTTTGTGATATTGAATGGAGTAAATGACTGCTCTTTGCCCATATCTTCGACCACATGGGCCATTTTCCCTTTTTCATCAAATCAAGTAATGTGCCTCTTTTTTTGGGCTGACATGAAGAAATGGTCATGTGGAGAGATTCTGGATTTCCTGTGTTGTTTTTGGTGGTTCTGCAGTTTTCACTCCATCAAATCATAGATGGCTCTTTAGGATTGCTTGATACATGCAGCACTGCAATCTAGAGACCTGATCTTGAGGCTACAAGAGTAGGTGCGTGACCTATAGTCTGCACTATGTAGGAAGGGATGCTCGAGTGTAAAAAATGAGCTTAGTGTATACATGGGTTTTAGGAAACATATGGCAAAGGATGTAGCAAAATGCCTTAGAATGCTGAAACAAGCTGAGGACAAGCATGGATTGGCTGCTCCTTTGCTCGATCTAAATCCATATTTATCCATGGTGGTTAAGGTTCTGGGAGAAGTTTATGGTATATTAAGCTATTTGTTCCACACTTCTACTTAATGAGTTATAGTAACTTCGGTCGCTGCACTGTCATCTGTTCAAAATGAATGGAAGTTATATTATTTTCTGCACACACTTAGTAACCAAGCAAACTAGAGTATAATGCCCTCATGTGCTACTGCAAACACACAGAAAGTTGTTTCTGTTACCCATCAATGAGGGCTACAGGATACCTTTGCAAATAATTGATTATGAGGAAGTATTAGATCTACATGAGACTGACAACTACTTGCTACAGAGAAACGAACTGATACCCTTGTCTTACTTGTCTAGTTACTAATTATTCCCTATTTCCATCATTAAATGTTGAAGACTTTGAATGACTTGTCCCAAAGTTGACTATTTGCGTATCTTTCTTCCAAGTTCTAGAAGAATCAAGTGGAAACGACCTTAGCAATGAATCGAGGCACACTGGACCTTCAACCGCAACCTCACAAGATAATTAGCTACTTGATGTGGGCTTGTTCAAGACTTTCGATAACTGGACATTGGCAAACTAATTTGGGAATCTCGAATCAGTCCAAATTTAGTCCTTTACCCTTTGGTTTTTTGGTTGTGTTGCATGCATATTTATCACTTCGATTTGTGACGGAGCTTTTGTCATGGGACTCTAATTTCTTATAGCTAGTTTTTGTCAAATTTGGTGACTTTTGAATTAGATCAGCCTATCAGGACACTTAACTTTAAATTGAAGGAATTATGTACATACTTTTCAGTTATCACAGTTGAAGTACAAATCTCTTATTAATCTTTAATTTGTTACGTACGTTGCTATCTTATTCATTTGTATTTGATTAATTTATGTTATATATATGTATATGTTATATACACCCACACTAAACAACATATATATATATATATATATATATATATATATATATATATATATATATATATATATATATATATATATATATATATATATATATATATACACGTACATACACACACACACACACACACACACACACACACACACACACACACACACACATATATATATATATATATACACATATATATATATATTTATATTTATATTTATGTTCCCTGGTAATTTTAATTTATAGGCGAAAAATAATTTCCGTCTCGACCCTTTTACGAGCTGCCATAAAATTCCGCTAAATGGTTTGCAAACTCCCACTAAACCAAACAGATTCCATAAAGAAGGTTGAAATATTAACATGGGCGTCCAACAAAAGGGTCACCATTTTTGTATATTTCAACCCAAAAAAGGGTCGAGAAATCTCGGCCCTGAATATCTCAACCCTTTTTCCATGCGTCGACCGAAAATATAACTACTCATTTACGTGTCTAAATAAAGGCAAAGTAGGGTCGAGAAATGCACCTTTTTCTAGTAGTGTATACATCATTTAAAGTAAGAGTTTTTTCCATAACTTAAGATTAATTCAATGTAGCCTATCCCTTTGACATCAATGACAGAATTATTGCATATGTAGAGCATTTTCCCATCTTCCACCAGTATAAAACTCTTGAAGAAGGAGTTGTTCTTGCCGACAAGCTTGTAAGCGCCTGAATTAACTCATTAATCATTGTCACTTTGGACAACATTAATTTGATCAAACATCATTGCTACAAAGTTATTCTTTGTCTTAGCCTTTTGGTTGTTCAATCCATGATTTCGCTTCCAAATAGTGCAATCTCTATTCATGTGACTCGATTTGTTGCGTTCTCAAATTTTGTCTTCTTATTACCCGTCTTGTTGTTGTCATTGTTAGGCTTCTTTTTGTTTGTTTTCTATCCTTGACTTGACTCTTCATCTTCAATCACATGAATCTTAGAGATGTATTGCTTTGACTCATTCTGCATTTGCAATTCTTCTTCTCTACGAAGTAGGTTAACCAAATCAACAATGGTCATATCCTTTTTCTTGTGGTTTAAAATTCTTGTAGTGTCTTTTGAAAAAGGGAAAAGTTGGTCTACTATAGGTACATCTTGTTTGCTTAAAATTATTCAATATTCATTGAATTCCATACAATTGTCCTAGAACCGAATGTTCTTCAACAATCTTGTAGTTATTCAATAGAATTATAAGGAAATCCTTGCTAGAAGCATCCTCCACGATATCTTGTTCTCCAGAGCCTCCCAAAGTTCCTTGGTAGTCTTCGCATTTTCATAAACATCAAACAATGCATTTGACATGTTATTCAAAATGTGCCCTCAGTGAATATAGTCATCATTCTCAAACTTTGATCTATGTCAAGCTTGCCCCAAAGTCCCATTCTGGTCTCAACAAGGCAAGGAGTGTTCAACATGCACACTAACTATAGAGAAGTAAGAAGGAAATGCATTTTCTTCCGCTACCTACAAAACCCAACACCTTCGAACTTATCCAATTTCTAAAAATTGGAAATTATCTCATGAAATATTATCATTTATTGAACAATAAGTCCTTAGATTGTCAGAGAAAGGAATGGATGCGGTATTGGATAACCCAAAAGATCGTGAACGAGATCACTTTCCTTAACACTTATTTGTTGTCTCGTAAATAATCTTAAAGATAAGAAGTTAATAGTACAAATGTAGAAGTTCAAGTTTTATCAAGGTTCAATCTATGAAGTATAGCAGCCACTCACATTGATTGTGTTCTTATGTATATATTCTCCTCCTTGTATCCATGCCTTCATGATATGTATTACACCACATAGGATTGGATTTAGCAAGTAGTTTTCGTGGGAAACGATGTGGCATTCTCATCTTACAAACCGGAAAAAAGAATCGAAGAAACTGTCAAACAGGGGTTTCGGACCATGGGATGTCGCAACCAGCCCATGTAGCCCACTACTTTGTACTAGCCTATTTCCCCCATGGCTTGCGGCATGGGGGGTTTCCACGGTCCGCCCTTGGCGCCCTCTGTCGGATTATGGCGCCCATCGTCAACCCGTCGTGAAATAACCAAGAAGGGCCCATCTCCAAATAACCAACATGAATAGGTCTTGAAACAACCTGTCAGCCAGTCTTGAAATAACCAAGAAGGGCCCATCAAATATTGATTTCATCATGTCCAAGTTCAATTATAGAAACAAAGCTGCAAATTAGGCTATATCCAAGCTCAAATTGTAGAAACTAAGCTAAAACATTGGAATGTAGATAACACAAACAACTTCGACTAACCACATTGAACAATCAAATGTTTGTACTCGTATCGAAGGGTCGGCCAAGCGAGCCAACCCTATGAGGTTCCAAAAATTATGTCGGCCATATGTCTTGATAGCCATACAGCACCCGTCATTCTCAGAGCCAGCGTAGCATATTTAGCCAACCAACCCTTTTAAGCTCTTCTAAATCGGATGCAATCGTTACTTATAC
This sequence comes from Carnegiea gigantea, assembly GCA_029747015.1. Taxonomy (NCBI): domain Eukaryota; kingdom Viridiplantae; phylum Streptophyta; class Magnoliopsida; order Caryophyllales; family Cactaceae; genus Carnegiea; species Carnegiea gigantea. The sequence goes on from JAKOGI010000331.1 coordinate 19,367, forward strand.
TCGCTTTTTGCTAGCTTTATTTCTTCTTCACCCGATGTGGGACTTGTTCATTTCCTCCTCTGCCTGCATATGTGTATGCACTCATGCGGGCACAAACAAACTACCATCTTATTCCTTATGGCAGTCGTACTTAAATGGTGAGGAAACGATTGAATTTCAAGTATCAAAACATCAGGACAGACAAAATCAACTTTCCTGAATTGCTGCAAGTGTTCACTTGTTATCTAAGCTCTCTTACGTGTGATAGATGCCAATTACAAGTGCCATTTACACCAGCTTTGTGTTAACAAAATAGAGTTCAAATTTTACTATGAACATTTGACAGAAAGAGGCTGCTCTCTTCAACCTCTAAAGATCTTGTTTAGTAAGTTGACCTATATATTGTTGAGGTCTAAAAGAGAATCCTTGCTATGAGAACTTTTTGGGTAAGCCCCTAAATTAGATAACTATAGGGGAGTAAGATAAACCAAAGCTTTTTGCAATGGACAGGCAACAACTGAAAATATTTGATATTTTGTGTTAGAGCTTTGGTTAGCTGCACACATTCCAGAATCTTCCCAATATAATCTGGCATTTTGGTTATCCCAAACTTTAGGCTGAAAAACCATTGTCCTTGTCACGGGGTTATTACTTTCTCCCCAAAACACCGGTCTGATAGGGTGTGAAGCGCCACCGCTTATAAGGATAGGACCCTCTCATCACTTATCTGATGTAGAACTCTTCTCCGTGACATTCTCCCCTACTCAATCCTGTAACACCCTCGTCATAGATGGGGCGCCCTGCCTACCCCATTTTGTTGGAGCGCTTTGTGAGATATTAGAGTTGGGTCTAGGTTAGCTCTGATACCACTTGTCAGTCCTGTAACTTTGTATAAATACTAGCGTACATCGTATGCTTTGCACAAGCATGTTTCAAGCTTTGTTTGATATTTGGGTTGTTAACTAATTGATATTGAATGGTATGTACAGTAATTTTCTACTAAGAACTGGTTCGTTCAAAATTATAATTACAAAAACATTTATGAAATCCTTATATTATAATATTCGTTAAAGAATTTTCAATAGAAATCTTAAATCCCAATTATTCAACATTTTTTCTTAAAAATAATATATCTGTCATATGACTCATGATGTTAAATTGTACAAAGGCATCCCAAACTTTTCCAACAATTTAAAAATATTGTTGTTAAGTTATTTCTCTTTAATTTTTAGGTTATGTGATTTATATGTTTATCTTAGTTAACAAATTTACAATATATAAAAAAGAAGCTTTGAAAAGATAAATATTGAATAAGAACAATTTATCAGCAATAAATATGCTTTATTTTATAATCATATGTGTGCGTAAGTGAGTGCGAACTCTACAACTGTGACACGTATCTCTTAGCATTTATTAAAACTTTATTTAAAAATAAAAATTTAAATAATAAGTGATTCATAGTCATCATAGTGAATAGTTTCTTTTCAAGTATTTCAATCAAGAGAAAAAGGAAATAAATTACTAATATGATAATATTATTTCTAAAATTTTAAGTTATAAGACTAATTACAATATTTTTAAAAATATTTTAACTAAAATTTTGGAACAACCTATGCGTAGCATGGATTAGCGGCTAGTATATAAAAATAAAACTTAAAGTAAGCAATGCTACTTATCAAATCAATGTATCATATTTATTAGTTAGGGATACGACAATCTGTATAAAATGTATTGAAACTAGTAAAATAAATAAATAAATAAATAAATAAAAGTTGGTATGAGAATGGTAAGTTTTTTACTTACTCAACATGAATGGTTTAGAAAATAAATGGTTGAATACAGTACTTTAGAGTCAATTTATGATTAAATATAATTTCTAAAGGATTAATCAGAGAGTATTAAAGATGTTGGGGTTGTCATCTTCATCATAGAGTGAACTGATCTAATTTTTTTCTTTGTAATAATTCGTCTTTATTGTATACATCAAATTAAAATACGTCGTGGTTAACTTCAATGAAAATATTAACATTCTTATGGGCACAATATGAAGTTAGAATTACAGCAGTTTGCATCAATTAAATATCAAATAAGATCAACCCTTCTTACATCAAATACATATGCCACATACGTCATTAAAAAAATAAACAACAATATCAAAGATATATAAAATAAGATAGAATGAGTTAATTTGACTAACATTTAGAGATGATTTAGGTTGAACATTTTAGACACTTTCATAAGAAAATAGCGTCCCTTGTTCAATGGTTGAAATTCAATCCCAAGTTACAATAACCCACTAAATTTCTGCAAATGCAATGAAAGAATTTCTTGAACCAACTATTTCCTCATGCTGAAAATAGCATGTAAAAAACAAAAAAGCTAAAAAAGTGACTACGGGAGGATTGTCAGACATTATTGTGCATTGCAACACTAAGTAGGATCAATGATTAATACAACTTCATAAGGCTACCTTTGTAATTGGAGATGAGTATTTATGCAAATTACAATGCAAAAGAATTGTGCAACATTATTTTGCTTTACAAGGCTAAATAAGATCAATGGTAAATACAACTTTGCAAGGCTACCTTTGTGATTGGAAATGAGTATTTATACAAATTACAAAGGTTTCTCACATAATCACTGGCAAAAATATAATGGCAGTCAAATTTAACAGTAATGCTATAGATAATTCAACCATTACAAATTAGTGGATACCTAGTAGACTTCTTGTGAAAGTTCTCATCTCCATGCATACGATCAATTAATTGTGGATAATTACAACCAAGGATTAATCAAAAGTCAAAATGTTGTCAAATAAATGATTTTCAGTGCTAAAATAATTATATATATTTTTGTAGCCATGTTTTGAATTCAAAGATAATTACATAAATAATTAAATATAATTGAAGGTTTATATTTTTTTTATGTGTGTATATGTATGTGTACACACACACACATATATATACACACCTGTCAATTCAGGTGGGCAGGTCAAATACGGGTCGGGTGTATTCGGGTTCGCGTAAAATATGAGTTGGGTGTATTTCAGGTTTGGGTAAAATACGGGCGGGTGTATTTCGGTTTTACGGGTTTGAAGAATCTTTTTATTGAATTATTTCTTTTTTTGTCAAAATCAAAAATTCGGAATTTTTATTGCTTAAAGTTGTTTGTATTTAATGAACAAGTATTGTAATTGTAATTTCTTCAAAGAATACCACAAATATCCAAACTTTTCAACATGGTATATGAAATTCATGTGTGAGTCGACAATGAGTTACGTTTGGATGGGTTGGCCCATATATTAAATATTAATAATTGATCAGGTCATTTATTGGTCGGCCCATCTAAAGCACGTTAACGAGTCGGAGCGGTTCGACCCATTAATAGCTCGTTTAATAATTTGATGTTTTGTTAATTAACCTAACATTACCTAATCAGGCATGCTTTATTAGTACGTCGAGCCTAACACGAACATAAGTTGGTCCATTGCCCACCATTGTATCAGATTCAAGACCAATTAAAAGGAATCCAAACAAAAGAATATTATATAGCTACAAGATATTATAATTATCTATTAAGTATAAAATCAAAATTTTAGATTATTATAGAATAATCTTATTTAAAATGCGATAAGACGTATTCATTTCACCAAGAATAAAATAGTATGACTCGCACATTTTCAATACTTATCTAATTCGAAATTATTTTTTTTAATATTGGAGTTGTTTCATGGCCATTTTCTAAAATTGTATCATTTATAAGTTGCATATGACGTTGTCTTATAAAAAAAAATGGGAACTATTGCCTAATTTGTGAAGGGATGTGATAATTGTATAATATCTCTCTAAACGATTTGTTATAATGAAAAATAATTATTGTTAATAAGAAAAAACTAAAGAAAATAAAAAGTAAGTATATAATATTCGGGTCGAGCAGGCGGGTTCGGGTTCAAGTCGGGTTTGACCAAAACATTTGCGGGTTTTTGGGGTTCGGTTTATTTCGGGTTCGGGTCGAGAGAATCGTGTTCAAAACCCAAAACTTTCGGGCGGATTCGGGTCGGTTTCTGATCGGGTTAATTTTTGTCAGGTGTATATACATATATATATATATATAGATATATATATATATATATGTATATATATATATATGCTACATACATATATATATATACATATATATATATATATATATATATATATATATATTATATATATATACATAATATATATATATACATATATATATATATATATATATATATATATATATATATATATATAATATATATATATATATATATATATATATATATATATATATATCTTTAGTTAGTTTTTGCATATATAATATCCTTTACCAGCAAAAATAGTTACAAGGATGATTATATATATTTAAATAAATTCAAAAATATATATGCATTGAGAGATCACAATTCTAGTAAGGGTTTGAGCCTTGTGAAAATTAATATTGTTTGACTATCAACAATATAGAGAGTTTAATGGCTTGGAGGCGGTTATTTCAAAGGGAAAAAAATTTAATTTATTTTTTAGTCGATAATGTTGTGACAAATGTAAATCATGTACTAATGTCTTCACTTTTAATGTTACATTCCTCACAAAAAAAAAAAAAAATTAAAATATTGCAGACATTTTGGTAGACTTATAATTGCCTTACTTAGTAACAATTGTAAAATGTTTAGTTATAAAAACCCTAATTATCGAAAATGTTTTAGTAAACACTTATCATCTTATCATTTCTTGTTATAACAGCCTTAGATAGTAATTTTATCCCAACTCTGTTAGTTCTTGTAGGTTTAGTTATGTTTTGGCTAATAATTTGATGCTTAGTATAGGTGATACATTTTTGTAATTGATTTTTGTAGAAGGAAAAATTCTACGATAAATCAGATGGTGCCACGTGCAAAAAGAAATCAGCCAACACAAATTGTCATATGTCACGTTGACTTTGATAGACCCGCTTGGTCAAAATTAAGTGGCTAAAATTCAGCCAATTAAAAGCTGCCACGTGTCATCAGTGATGTAGAAATTAGTAATTATTTGTCTTATTTAAAAATAAGAAAATAATTACTGGACCTAGGTCCAAAGTCGGGCTCTAACCCTAATTGGCAGAACCTATAAATAGAGGTCCTCCCCCCATTCTAAAGGGAGAGCTCAATATTCCGCATCCTATAGGCTCTAGAGCTCAGACTACAGACGACATCTAGCTACCAAGCAATAAGAATCAAAGTCAGCTAGCTCAACATCTTCTGTAACCTCAAAGTGAAGTCTATTTCAGAGTTCTTCATCCACTTCATCGATCGAGATCAAGCAACCTCGCCCTCGCATCAATTAATCTGGCCAACAACATTCAACATTCAGCATTGCAAAATACAAAGGCTCAAATTGCAAGCAGCATCCAGCTACCAAGTGAGAATGATCAAAACTTGTGAGCTTCAAAAATAGCAATCAAGTATTTACAGATCAAAATCAAGAACCATTTCAGAGTTCTTCAGCTTATTTGCATTAATCGAGATCAAGTGGTTACGCCCTCGAAACAATTCAAGTCATTAGGAGATTGAATTAGAGGATTATTTCATTGTATTTAATTCAGATATTATACCCATATACAACATCAAGACAAAATTCAATTTGTTTCTGAATTTCTTCTTTAATTTATTTTAGGCTCGAAATTTATGTTTGCAAATTTGGCACGCTTGGTGGGACCTCTGTGCCTCTCATCTCTTTCTCTAAGTGAGTAAGTTCTACGCTCCCTTAAAGAAGAAATGGCTCCTAAGAACGCCATTCTTCAATCTTCAAAGAAGGAGACTATCAGATCTACATCCGAAGGATCCGAAAAGGCTAGTATTGTATTTGGGAATTATAGGACCAGGATGGTGACTAGGAGCATGACTAAAGTTACCACCTCCATCACCCTAAAGCAACAAGTCGTGGCTCCAACTTTGCAGTCACGTAAAACTCAAAACTTTGGCTTCAACTTGCCTGCTGATGGAGTTAATCAAACTGCAAATCTCCCTAATTTGAAGCTAAAGACTCTTGCTATCTTCAATATAAGGAAGGCTCTACCATGTGGACTGGAGAAATTCCAAACGTACATCAATCCTATCTTCCAACCTTTCAGTGAGGAGGATGATAACTATGGTGGTAACGATTCTTTACCAACATATTCAAGGGATTCAGTATTCTCACAAGTTGAAGTCGAATCCTCTGACATTATTACCACGCCATTCATGGTGATAGAGACTATCAACTTAGAGGAACAATTGAGAGACATGAAAGCAACTCTGGAAAGACTCTTAAAGGAAAATGTGAAAAAGGATGCTCAAATCAAGCGCCAAAACACACAGATTGCTTATTTGGAAAGTTAGGGAAGCGGACGTTTGAAGCCTCCAACAAAAGTTCAGGTAGTGAAGATTCTAACAAAGAATCGAATCACAATAAAGAGTCTGATAATGAAGGCGAACTCAAGAAGCAATCATCCTTGAGCTTGATGTCAGCTGAGCAAATTCAAAACTTGATAGCTGATGCGGTGAAGGCTCATTTAGGAGGGGATTCTCATAAAGCTTGCTTATATAAGAAACCTTATACAAAGAAGATCAATGCACTTCGCATGCCTCATGGCTATCAGCCTCCCAAATTCAACCAATTTGATGGCATGAGCAGCACATCGCTCACTTCATCGAAACCTGCATTAATGTTGGCACTGAAGGAGATCGGTTGGTGAAACAATTCATGCGATTCCTTAAAGAAATTGCATTTGACTAGTATATAAACTTTGCCTCTGAGTCTATTGATAGCTGGGTGCAAATGGAAAGTGAGTTCCTGAATCACTTTTATAGCACGCGCCGCGTAGTCAGCATAACAGAGTTAACTAACATAAGGCAATGAAACAATGAGCTAGTAAACAAGCCCAAAACATTCCTCGAATTAGCAACACGAGTTCATGATGTGGAGCTTACAATTGCCTACTATGGAAGACGGCTCAATGATGATGAATAAGCGACATTGTCAAGAAGTAAAAGCTCTATGCTTAGAGCCTATGAAGAGAAAGAATGCCCTTATTCTAAGTTTGATGCGTCAGAAATACTTGGCAAAATTCTTGAGAAAGGACTTGTGGAACTCCCAGAGTCAAGGCGTCCTAAAGAAATTGGAAGAACTAATGATCTCAAATATTGCAAGTATCACATAATCATCACTCATCCTATAGAGAAGTGCAAAGCATTCAGAAGACAAGTCCTGTAACTTGTAAAAGAAAGAAAAATCACATTAGATAAAGAAGACACTGAAGAATCTGATTTATTAAGATCATATTGGAAAGTGCTTTGGAAGAAAGCGACCCAAAATTGGCATTTAGGGGGAAGATTTCTAAGCCAACCTCTTTAATAGACTCCTAAGTCATCAAAGAACTTACAGATTTTCAAGTCACTCCTTGCATAAATTCGAAGACTTTCAAGTCACTCATGTTAGACTTTCAAGTCATCCAAATTCTAAGACTTCTACGTCAACCTTTACTGCTTTTTGAGTTGAGAAACTCTAAGACCTCCAGGTCAGTTTCTACAGACTCCTAAAGCACTAAATTTCGTAGACCCCCAAGCTGTCATATTTGAGGATTTTCAAGTTACTTATATTAAACTTTCAAGTCAACAAACTCTAAGTCAATATAACTGTACGCTTGATGAAGACTCTCGAGTCACTCTTAAAGACTGTCAAGTTACAAAAAACTTTAACTCTCAAGTTACACTTAAGACTTCCAAGTCCAAACTTCTAGATTCTTAAGTCAACATAGACTATCAAGTCACCTACCGGATGCTCAAGCTATCAAAATCAAAGACTTCCAAGTTAAGACTATCAAGTTGATAAAATTGTAAACTTTGAAGTGAATTCAACGACTCTCAAGACATCAACATGGTAGACTCTCAAGTTATGAATGACATAAGCTCTCAAACAATTAAAGCTTAAAGATGCTCAAGTCATCTAAGTTATAGACTCACAAGTTAAATAGAGTTGTTGACTCTTAAGTTATTGAAGGCTTTCAAGTCAACTTTAGAAACCCTCGAGTCATCGATGTAACAGACTCTTAAGTTTTCAAAGTCAAAGACATCAAAGTAAGAGACTATCAAGTTAGCAAAATTCAAGACTCTGATATCATCAAATTACGAAGGCTCCCAAGTCATAAAACTCTCGGACTTCTAAGTCTCAAAATCTCGTGGACTTCCAAGTCGATTTTTTTAAGAATTCAAAGTTGTTTCTTCAGGACTCCTAAGTCAACAAAATTACGGACTCCTGAGTCACCAAGTAGACCTTCAAGTCATCAAAGTTCAAGTCTCTCAAGGCATCAAAATTAAAAGACTACCAAGTCGTTAAAACTCTAGACTCCAAAATCAAGAAAGTTTTAAGCTCCACGTTATCAAACTTGATAACTCTCGAGTCTTCAAAGTTTAAGACTCCTAAATCAACAAAATTATTGACTCCCAAGTCACTAAATAGACTTCCAAGTCATCAAGTTCAAGACTCTCAGTCATCAAAGTAAAACACTATCAAGTCATTTTGTCAAGGGTGTTGACTCATAAGTCACTAAACACATTTTCAAATCATGTAAACAGATTGTCACCAAATTGTTGCAAGCTCTTAGAATGCTTCTAAGTTGGGGGCAACAATAAGATCTCATCCTCCTTCCAACTAGCGATGCATGTTCTTCCTTCCAATTGGCAACCCTTTTCTTTAAGTCGGGCATTAGCAATGTAGGCATCTTCCTTTAAGTCGACAACCTTCTATTTCAAGTCAATTGCATACCTTGAAAGTTGACCTCACTTCATTTTATGATTGGAGCTGTCGTGAAGTCAAGCTTTCAGTGTTTGGTCGAAAGGGCAATGTCTTTCCTATCTAACTGGAAGAGTCAAGCCTTTGTCTGATCAAAAAACTCAAGTCTGCACTATCTAATCGAAGAAGGTACCTTTGTTGTTTGATATAAGAAGTAAAGTCTTTGCACTATCTAATCGGATGAGTAATCTTTTTTTGTCTGATTGGACGAGTCATGCCTCCTCTGTCTGATCGGATGAGCCAAATGTTTACTTTCTGATGGGGACAGTCGCTTTCGCTATCTGACAAAAGATGCCAAGTCTGCTTTGTCTGATTAGATGAGTCACCTTTGTTGTCTGATTGGACGAGTCAAGCCTCTGTATGATCAAAGGGGTCAAGGCTACACTGTCTGATCGGATGAGTCACTTTTGTTGGCTGATTGGACGAATCATGTCTCATCTGTCTAATTGAAGGAGTCAAACTGTTGCTTTCTGATCGGGATAGGTGCGTTCACTATCTGATGAGATAAGCCAAGCCCTGTCTTTTTGATCGTAAGAGTCACCTTTGGTATCTGATTGGGCGAGTCATGCCTCATTTTTCTGATCGAAGGAGCCAAACTGTTGCTTTCTGATCGGGATAGTTGTATTCACTGTCTGATTGGATGAGCCAAGTCTTGTCTTTCGGATCAAAAGACTCACCTTTGCTGTCTGATATAAAAAGTCAAGTCTCTATTGTCCTATTAGAGGAGTCTAAATGCATTCGCTCTTTGATCGTAGGAGCCAAACTTTTGTTGCCTGAACAGAGGAGTTAAATCTTAACTTCCTGATTAGAAGAATATGTCCTGACTATCTAATTGGAGGGGGCACACCTTCCTTGTCTAAATATTTCTCTATCTGATTGGATGAGTAATGCCTTCACTATCTAAGTGGAGAAGTCATGCCTTTGCAAATCTAATGGAAGAATTCGCGACTGGAAGGAACAAATTCAAGTCAGCCCCAATTAGATTAAGTGAGGAGTCTATTGTGAAGAATCAAATCTATAGGGAGAAACGATTCATCGTCTTAGAAGTTAACCTCTCTTCGCGATCTAATGTGAAAAGTCATGGCTAGAAGAAATCCAAGTCAACTCCAAAAAGATTAACTGAAGGAGTCTCATGCGAAAAATCGAATCTGCAGGGAGAAACAATTCCTCGTCTTAAAAGTCGATCTCACTTTGCGATCTAATTGGAGTAATCGCACCTGGAAGGAATAAATTCAAGTCAATCCCAATTAGATCAAGTGAGGGAGTCTCCTGTGAAGAATCGAATCTGCGGGAAGAAATGATTCTTCATCTTAAAAGTCGACCTCACCTCGCGATCTAATTGGAAGAGTCACGGCTGGAAGGAAGAAGTTGAAATCGGCTCCAATTAGATTAAGTAAGGGAGTCTCCTGCGAAGAATCGAATCTACCGGGAGAAATGATTCTTCGTCTTAAAAGTCCACCTCACTTCGCGATCTAATTTGAGGAGTCGTGGCTAGAAGAAATCCAAGTCAACTCCAAAAAGATCAAGTGAGGGGGTCTCCTGTGAAGAATCAAATCAGTGGGGAGAAACAATTCTTCGTCTTTAAAGTCGACCTCACTTCGCAATCTGATTGGAGGAATTGTTGTGAAAATAAATAAACCCAAGCTGATCCCAACTAAATTAAGTGAGGGAGTCTCCTGCCAAAAATCGAATCTACATGGAGAAATAATTACTCATCTTAAAAATCAACCTTACTTGCAATTTAATGGGGGAGTAGTCGATCCGGCAGCTTCCGAAAGAAAAAGAAAAAAAGAAAGCATTAGTTAAAGTTTCCTAAAGAAAGAGGACTAAAAAACAAAAGGAATGGTTATTTAAAAAAAAAAAAAAACAAAAGGGGCTCTTTCTAGGTTGACAAAAAAAGGTGCAACAGAAAAGTTGGAGATTAGGCGAGGACTCAGCCATGGCCAACAGGAAAAGGACAAAAAGTGTCAAATTGTAGTGAATTCATTGTAGCAGTGTTGATAACATTCAGATTAACATGTTGGAGAATTTTCAGACTATTACCACACTCTGGAGCAATTGTTAGTCCAAAACCATTCTTGGGAAAATTTTGCACCAAATTGCCACCAAAAAAAAAAAACGAAAAAGACATTTTGACAAATCTGGGAAGATGAACACCATGGCTGCTTTGCGGAAAAAGCTTCTGGACAAAAAAAAATTGCAAAAAAAAAAAGGTTATTCTTTTTAATACTTTCTGTGTCTTTCACAAGCAAAATATCAAGCTTCACTATCGTCTTGGCTATGGAATTTGGAAGCAATCATTGATTTTTGGGTAGAAAAGAGTATCCAGAAACGGGAAAATTTTGGGAAGACGAAAGTATTTATTTGAAGAAAAGAAGAATCACCTCTAGTTGAAACACACTGAATAGAAGTGAAGTAAATGAATTGGAGGTGCTTGCAGATGAGTTTATATAGTAATGGGGAATTGGAGCTTCCTACTCCCTCTCCAATTAAAATATTAGAAACCTTTATCCTTTTGAGTTACTGATAAATTTTATCAAGAGTTGCTGATGAAATCTTATCACAAATCCTCAACCCAAAAATTATCACAAGTTAAAAAAAAAAACAAAAAAGGGGGGAAAATAAAAGGGCAGATTGTAACCCAGACATGGACCTCTTTTTTTTGTCCAAATACCTTCAACTCAATTCTTTTCTTTTTCGATAAAAAAAGAAAAAAAAATCGAGTAAGTGTCAAGTAAAAAAAAAAAAATAGAAAAATTACTTGGCAAACAAAAAAAATACCAATCAAATTTTTGATCATTTGTATCCATTAAGCATTCGAGACTCATCCGCTTCAAAAAACACACTTCAAATTCGTGTATGCAGCCCACTCTCAAGGGAACATTTGTAGAAGACAAAAATTCTACGACAAATCATATGGTGCCACGTGTAAAGAGAGATCGACCAATCACAAATTGCCATACGTCACGTTGACTTTGGTGGACCCGCTTGGTCAAAATTAAGGGGCTAAAATTCAGTCAGTTAGAAGCTGCCACGTGTCATCGTGATGCAACAATTACTAATTATTTGCCTCATTTAAAAATAAGGAAATAATTATTGGGCATAGGTCCAAAGTCGGGCTCTAACCCTAACTAGCAGAGCTTATAAATAGGGGTTCTCCCCCTATTCCAAAGGGAGAGCTCAACATTCAGCATCCTACAGACTCCAGAGCTCAGACTACAAGCGACACCCAGCTACCAAGTAACAAGGATCAAAGTCAGATAGCTCAACATCTTCTGCAACCTCAAATTGAAGTCTACTTCAGAGTTCTTCATCCAGTTCATCGATCGAGATCAAGCAAACTCGCCTTCGTATCAATTAATTTGGTCAACTATATTCAACATTTAGCATTACAGAATTTAGATGCTTAAACTGCAAGCAGCATCTAGCTACCAAGCGAGAAGAATCAAAACTTGTGAGCTTAAAAATAACAATCAAGCATTTGCATATCAAAATCAAGAACGATTTCAGAGTTCTTCAGCTGATTTGGATTAATCGAGATCAAGCGAGTACACCCTTGAAACAAGTCAAGTCATTAGGAGATTGAATCAGAGGATCATCTTACTGTATTTAATTCAGATATTGTACCCATATACAACATCAATAGAAAATTCAATTTGTTTCTAAATTTCCTGTCTAATTTATTTTAGGCTCGAAATTTGTATTTACAATTTGTTACTTGATTCCATTCATGTGCCTAAAGTCACTTGAAATTTGGGGAGGGGGGGAACAACTATCGTAGGTTTTCTAATAACAACTACTATAATTGCATAAGACATTACTGCATAAATTATTTTCATTAATTATTATTATTTAATTAAATTTAACAAAGGTACTGCATTAAGTTTTCAACTCAAAAAAGGAAAAATAATTGACCACTGGTATAATGACAAATGTCACTCATACAATGGCACATTTAGTTTTATATAATATATATGATATATGATGATATGATTGTTAGAGTTGTTTAAGAGATGCATGCATTTATTCTCACAATAACATTTTCGACATGCTCTTCTTCCCAATTTCTTGCTCTAATTCTCTCTCACTAAAATCACAATATGGTATCGGAGCGAGTTGCTCGATATTGATTTTTCACCGTCCTCATTTGATTAAAATTATATACGCCCTGGGCCTTTTTAGTAGCACAGACGTCAGGAGGTATGTTGGAGTATGATAGTGAAGTTTGTCCCACATTGATAAAATTAAAGAGTTTGAGCATATGTAGAAACTTGTGAGTAACTCCACCCATTACAAATTGGTTTTGGGTTAGAACCTCAATTAAAGTTATATGCATGACGCTTTGTTTACGACCCACTTTATATTAAAAAAATAACATGGTATCAGAGCAAAGTGTCAAGATCCTGAATCATAAGCCCTTAATTTCCTTTAAAATTTGATCAGTTGGTTTGCTTCGCCAATTGATCTTACTTTGCATCAACTAAACATATAATTTTCCTTTGGCTTCAATTGATTGATTTATGCCATCAATTGATCTATCTTCACATCTAGATTTAGGATGAAGATGATAATTGCTCTTCCTCTTTTCTTGCAGTTTTCTCAATGAGTTCTTATGTAATAGCAGTGGTTAGAGGCAATAGAGTTCATATCGATCATTTTGATCCTTTGTTTTTACACCCTTCTGATTAACTAGGACTAAGTTCAGTGGCAGGCATCTTGAATGGAAATGACTTTGAGAATTGGAGATGATATGTGAGGATTGCTTTCTTAGCAAGTAGAAACTGGCTTTCATTGATGGAACTTACAAGAAACCAGGTGTTGACTTAGCTCTTCCACCTCTCTAGCAATGATGCAATGATCTAGTCCTCTCTTGGCTGTTGAATTCCTTACACAAAAACATCAAAGACATTGTGTTATTTTGTGAGATAGCTAGTGAGTTATTGAAGGATCTGAATGAGAGATATGGCCAATCTAACAAGGTCAGGCTATTTCAAGCTCAGAAGGAGGTATCATGCATTTCACAAGAAGATTTGGATATATTAGGTTATTTCAACAAAGCTAAAAGGTGTGAAATGAATTTAGTGCAATAGGAGCTACTCCTAGATGCACTTTATAGCAAATGTGAACGTGATTCCAATGTTAGATTGCAAAATCATGATCAAGAACAAAAGTTAATTCAATTTCTCATGGGGTTAAATGAGAGTTACACTTCCGTTAAAGGCAATATACTGATAATGACATACCTACCCACATCATATATATTCACTGTTGGTGCAGGTGAATCAAGTAATGAGTTCCAAGTTGAAGTAGTCTTGTTCTCTATAGGGACAAATCAAATTGGATAGGTAAATAATGCAAGAAACTTCCTAGCCAGGAAACTAGATAACAGACGGTCACAGTTGTTCTATGATCATTGTAAAAGAAGTGGACACACAATGGACAAATGCTACAAATTACATCCAAACAGACAAGGTGCAGGAAGAGGCAAGAATTATAAAGGAGCTAAGAATGCTTGGATAAAGCAGGATGTTCAAATTGAAGCTAATTTAGTTCCAATGTTATGAGGCCTCAATCAAGAGCAGTCTAAGCAATTGTTACATTTCCTTATAAATCTGGCTACAAGAGAGTAGAAACAAAGTACATCAGAAGAAGCAACTTCAGCAATGACTATGGCAGGTATAACCCGTGCTCTAAATGTAGTAATACCTTTATGTGTGTTGAACCAGGGAATTTAGATTTTGGACAATGGAGTTACTGAGCATATGCGATCAAAACATACTTATTTACATGATTTATCTTTGTTGAATTTCCTTATATTGGTAAGTCCACCCAATGGGACACAAGTTAAGGTTACACATAAAGGAAAGTTAAAGATAGCAAAGGGTTTGGTCTTGGATGATGTGTTGTTGGTACCAAAGTTCAAATTTAATTTGCTTTCCATCAAGAGACTGTGTGAATAGTTGCACAGTACAGTTCAGTTTATAAAGTCCTTACGTATATTGCAGGCCCTTCCTTGAAGAGGCCACTGGCAATTGGTGAGGATTACAAGGGATTATACATCCTGGATAAAGAAGCTATTAAGAAGTTGGAATTTGAGAGACAGTCTATGACTACTAGTCATTCAGCAAAAGGTTCTTGTGATGTATAAGTTAGTACTTGTAATAATGTTGCTAGTACAAAATAGTTTAATGTTTAGCATCAAAGACTAAGGCATATGTCTTCCAATAAGATGAAGAATGTCACTGATCCTGTTTTAACTGACAAAGGAATGAGAAATTTCATTTGTGAAATCTATCCAAAGGCCAAGCAACATAGGTTGCCTTTTTTCCATTAGTAAAATTACTCATGTAAGTATTTTTAAGCTTATCCATGTGGACACATGGGGTCCATATCACACTAAAGTCACACAGGACACATGTATTTTCTGACCATAGTGGATGATCATTGGAGACCCACTTGGACACTTCTTATGGTAACTAAAGATGAAGTTGCTTCCTTGCTTAGAAACTTTGTTATCATGGCCAGAACCTAGTTTAGCAAACAATCAAGGTTATTAGGCCATACAATGCTTTGGAACTGAGCAAAAGCTATGAGATTTTAGAGTTCTTTGCTAAGTCTGGGATTAACTACCAAACTAGTTGTGTACAAACACTACAACAGAATGGTGTGGTGGAAAGGAAACACAAGCACTTGTTGGAGGTCTCTACGGCCTTGCTTTTTTAGTCATAATTACCCTTAAAATACTAGGGTGAGTGTGTTCTAACTGCAGCACAATTAATTAATAGGATGCCAACAAAATTACTTAGAGGAAAAACACCTTATGAGTTGTTGCATAGTTCATTACCTTGCTGTGATCACTTGAAGGTTTCTGGATGCTTGCGCTTTATGACTACACCCAACCAAGGGAGAGGTAAGTTTCAGCCTAGAGCAAGGGCTTATGTATTTATGCGATACCCTTTTGGATAAAAGGGTTATAAAGGCATGGACTTAAACACTCATAAGTTTTATGTTTCCAGAGATGTGATTTTTCATGAAGATAATTTCCCTTTTGCTACTCCTCATGAAGACAGACCTTTATTTCTTTTTCACACATCTTCCTCAGAGTATAATACAGAAGATATAGTGGTCGATGACTAGGACATACCTACAAATGGAGCAACATGATCTCCACACTTGCCACCTATGCGATCAACTAGGTCTCACAAGGTGCCAAGTTATCCATAGGATTATGTATGCAACAGTATGAGTAAGCAACATGAGGCTTTATGTTTTTCAACTCTCACACACTTGTGCATTTAGGATAACAATCCTTTGATAGCACAAGTTATGACTACATACCACCTGATATTTGAACCTTAGAGTTATGACAAGACATTTAATTGGAGAACTACCGTGGATAGGGAAATCCAAGCCATGATTAATAATGACAATTGAGAAGTGGGTTGTTTACCTGAGGGGATGAGACCCATTGATTGCAACTAGGTTATATAAGGCAAAAGATAAAGATGATGGGAGCCTTGAAAGGCTTAAGGCTAGGCTAGTGGTGAGAGTTTCACATAAAAAGAGAGCACAAATTATGTTGAAAGTCCAATCACAATTGCACTCAAAAGAAACTGGAAGTTATATTAACTAGATGTAATTAATTCTTTACTTCATGGTGATTTACATGAAGAACTTTACATGAGGACGCCACAAGGGTTTCACTCACAGGTGCCTAATGTAGTGTGCAGGCTGAAGAAATCACTCTAATACTCTATGGGTTGAAACAAGCATCAAGACAATGGTACACAAAGTTGATAGAGATTCTTTATGCAAGACGTTACAAACATTCAGCCAATAATTATTCTTTATTCTATAAGAAAACTGAAGGTTCCAACACCTTTTTAGGTGTACATGCAGATGATATTCTCCTATAGAGATGATGAGGATGAGATTCAATCTATCAAGTTATACCTGGATGCTACCTTCAAAACTAAAGATTTAGGAGAGGCACATTATTTTCTAGGAATTGAGATTTTAACATCGAAGGATGGCTTAAAAATGCCACAGAGGATATTTCCAAAGGAGTTGATTGAAGAATTTGGTGATAGTGATGCAAATCCTATAACTTGTCCATTAAATTACATTCACTAACTCTCAGCAAATGAGGCAGATTTTTTTGACAACCCAACACTATAGGAAGATTATTGGAAAGCTGAATTTCCTAACAAACACTACACTGAATCTTGCATTTGTTGTTCAGTACCTCTGCCAATTTATGCAACAGCCAAGAGTTTGTCATTTTTCTGGCAGTTAGACATGGTCTTAGGTATGCAGGGTCAATCAGACCTAGGCATTTTGCTCAGCAAGAATTCACAGTTCATTTTAGAAGCATACTATGACTTTGACTAGGCATCATGCAAGCACACAAGAAGGTCAGTCAATGTCAAGAGAACCGACTCGGTGATCGACCCGGTCAGAGGAGTGGGTCGATGGGTCAATCGATTGAACCGGTTAAATCGGATTAAACCGGTTGACTCGGTTGATTATCGAACAACTTTGGACCGGCATAGCCCGGTTAGCCTAATTAGAAATATTGTTAAAATCGACATGTAAGTAACTATACTTTTTTCTTGTTTAAACTTTTCCTCTCACTAAATATATTGTTTTGTTATATTTTTTACGTTTCAATGTTCGTGTGTCTTCTATGCATTTTTGTAGAAATAAAAATCACTCATTGCAAAAAAATCTAAGGATGAAAGAAAGTAAATATAAAATTAAGTAAATTAAATTTGCAAAATAAAACAAATAGAGCCAAGAAAAGAGTCATATTGCATGAATATGAGCAAATTAACAAACAGGCCTAGTAATGAGGGGGCCCGCGGGGTATGGGAGAATCCAATAAAAGCTTTAAAAAACCTAAAATATTTCTAATGCTTCATTCCCTGGCTCCTAGCCACTGTAGCGCTGCCTCCTATGTTCAATTTCTTTCTTCCTCTCTCCCATTCAATAGCTTTATAGTCCATCTTCTCTCTCTTTCTTCTACCTATATATTCAATTTCTTTCTTTCTCTCTCTAATTCAATAGCTTTAGTCCATCTTCTCTCTTCTTTTACATTCAGATCTGAGGTCCGGAACTTCTCCTTTGTTTCTCTACTCAAGTTAGTGTTTGGAAGCTATGCCAGATCACCAAAGCTTGGCCAGTGCCGGTGCCGTTGCAGGAGCAGACAGTGGAATGACCTGATTTTGCCTTTTCTTCCCTTTTTGTTAACTTATATTAAGAAAAATCCGGCTGAATCCAGTTTGACCGGCTCTTTAGCAGACCGAATCGGCCAATTTTGACCAAATTTGAGCAGTTGGATGGCTTGAACTATTTTCTACAATTTCTGGACCAGTGGGCAAAACAGGTGACGGTCAGACAGGTCAAACCGGCCGTCTGGTCCAGTTCTCGTAATGTTGAGGTCAATCAATGTGTATGTAATTTTCCTTGGCAACACTTTGATATCCTGAAAGTTTGAGAAGGAAGGGACTATGTCCCTTTCCTCTGCTAAAGCGCAATATAGAAGCCTCAGAAGACTAGTAGCAAAGTGGCATGGTCAGACAGGTTACTTGTTGGGCTCAACAATGAAGGCATCACACCCATACATGCCAAATGTGAGCGTTAGGCAGCATATACATGGTGAAGAACCCAATTTTTCACGAAAGAAACAACCATATGAAGCTTGAATGTCATTTCATTAGGCAGAAATTACTTGCAGGCTTAACATCAATTATGCTAATACCAAAGATTATGCTAATACCAAACATCAATTAGCTAATATACTCACCAAGTCTTTACCAGGCACCGCTTATTGTGAGATAATTGGCAAATTGGGAGTACAGAGAGCTACCAATTTGAAGGGGGCTGTTAGAGACATGGTTAGCTACACACATTCTAGAACCTTCCCATGATGATCTGGCATTTTGGCTATAACAAACTTTAGGCCTTCTATCCGCAAAAAAAAGAAAACTTTAGGCCGGAAAACCGTTGTTCTCACAATAACATTTTCCAGATCGTCTTCCCAGTTTTTCTAATTCTTTCTATCACTAAAATCACAACATTTTGCATATGCGATTCTGCTTTCATAGTTTAAGATAAACGTCATGTTTGACACAAGGTCAGTACCCCTAGCAAAACAGAGCACATGCTTTGAACAAAAAGAGGTTATGCCACATTTGAAATTAACAGAAAGTTCTTGTCCCTATATTTAACGATGAGCCCAGCGAACAACCCAGGCTTAGAGCATCATGGAGTTGTGCATTGTTGTTTGCTTGGCAATGCAATGGCTCAGGAATTCATATAGCACATTGGCTGTGCTTGAATGTAGTAGGAATCCCTGTACTTGCGGTTACTCCCAATATATAAGCCTCCGCGGATCCAATCTTCACGGTGTATCCATGCCTCACGACTGAAATCAAGAATGCCCAGAATCTGGCAACACAGACAATGCCATGAGATAGCAACAAAATAATCAAAGCTGTGAACAGCGACGCAAAAATAGGGCCAGAAAAGCATCCATTGTAGATGTCTTAAAACGTAGGCCCTGTTCTTTTCAATGGGAAATAATGAGTGTGGGATGGGTGAGTGTGGGAAAGGAGGGGAAGGAGTGGGTGAGTGATTTTTTTTTTTTTTAAGCGTGGGAAGCAGTGGGTGAGTGTGGGTGAAAGTTGAATGTAGTTGAATGAAGTTGAAGTATTGGTTATTAATATTTTTTTTGGTTTTAATATGTAATAATTTTATTGTGACAGTAATTAATGATAATGAAATTTTTTTATTTTTATTTATTCTTTTTTGTTCTTTTTTATTTTGTTTATTTTGTTTATTTTGTATTTTTCTATTTTGTATTTTTATTTTTTTATTTTTTATTTTTATTTTTCTTAAATTTTTTAAATTTTTCATTTTTATTTTTATTTTTCTTAATTTTTTTAAATTTTTTTAGTTTTAATTTTTATTTTTTGTATTTATTTTTTATTTTCTTATTTTTTTTGGTATGTATTTTTATTTTTTTGGAATTTTCCGTAGGTTGTTTTTCTAGAATAAAAAAAGAAAAATAAAAAAATAAAAAATAAATACAAAAAAATGAAAAATAAAAAATAAAAATAAATACAAAAAATTTAAAAAATAAAAATAAAAAATAAAAAATAAAAATAAATACAAAAATAATAACAAAAAATAAAAAATAAAAAACAAAAAAATTAAATAAATACAAAAATTAAAATATAAAAATAAAAATAAATTCAAAAAATTAAAAAATTAAAAAATTAAAATAGAAATAAAAAATTAAAATTGAAAAATTAAAATAAAAAATACAAAAATACAAAAATAAAAACAAAAAATACAAAAATTAAAAAATTAAAAAAATTTAAAATTAAAAAATAAAAAAGAACAAAATAAAAAATTAAAAAATAAAAAATTTCAAGTAACATAAAATTTCGAAAAATAATGTCAACTACAATACATCTACACTTTCTATCACGAATTACGAACAACGCCAAAAAATTATATGTAGGAAATAAACATCTGCAATTTCTGTCACGGATTACGATGTACAGAAAATTATTCTGTCACATACATAGCAATAACCATATACGCTTTCTAACCTACAACAAATATCTCGCAACCAACGATAACCAAAAAAAAAAAAAAAAAAAACTATTCCATAACATCCGAAAAATTAAAACTGCTCATAATTGCTATCAAATTATTCGTACACACAATTACGTAAATTATAAAAAATTTCAGAATATGAGAAATTGTTGTTTTATGTAGGTGTGGAAAGGAGTGGGTGAATGTGGTAAGGAGTAGTATATTTTTTTAAGTGCGGGAAGGAGTGGGAAGAGGGGAGAAGGAGTGGGGAGAAGGAGTAGTATATTTCTTCACTAGGTTCGAAAGTTATTATGCTGAGGCTAAACATAGAAATAAATTATGTGTCCCTAAATAATTTTGTTCTACTGTTGTTCGCCAGGGGCAGTCAATGTTTCCAAGGTCTCGAACTAGGTAGAATGGAAACATCTTTATAAGTCACATGTACTGTTGCATATAGTGATACCTCTGCCAGAACCACCCCCCAGGGGACCCCTCTAATGTCAGACAATCCAAGCCATTAGTTTAGCTTGACAAAGTCAAAGTTTATGAGATTTGGTATCTTTTGACAAAATGCCAAAGTTAGAATTTCAGAAATAAACTCAGGGCACAAAATGTCGTTTAAATCATATACAGAATATGGACCACATCAAGTTTTACAGATTCTTTTCCGGCTTCACCCTTATAGCAGCCCAGCAATTAACAATTGACAGATGAAATACAAAGTCACATTGCAGTAACACATGTTAAACCAAGTAAATAAGCGGATGAATGGCTGTATCATGACTACAGCATACGAAAACAATCAAATGCAGCATCTGATGCTATATGAGCAGTGGAACTACTATACTATACCATAATGACACAATCATTAATGCATCCATGACCTATTAACCAGCTAAGCAAGCTTAGCCAGGCATCTCTAAAGTACATTGTAGACAAAATTGAAACTTACCACACCGCCTTTCCATGAAACAGAGCTGGGGTTATTTCTTGACTGTAGAACCTACAGGTGAATAACATCATCAGAACAGTGTAATTCTGTTGCAGGAACAGCACTGGTCACATGGTCCGCAGGACCTTATATCTGCAGACAACACAATTTCCAGCGACCAAAGTGCCCCTTTCCATTCCAACAGCATGCCCAGTAAATCTAGATTCTTCTCAGTGCACAAGGCCTTGGCAAACTCTCAATGATAATTAGTTAACTCGGAATCCAATACGAATACTGGTACTGCGAAGAAAGAAAGGGTAGGAAGTTAAAAACCAACCTCCACTGTATCAATTGCTTCATTTGGAGGGATTGCGTGCAAAACCCTGAAAATGGGAAAAAGGATACAGAGATTAGAAAGAAAGGAACTTCCTTATAATTTATTCATGTGTATCATAACGATTTTGGGTTTCAGATGCAAGTCGATATTTGCATTACTGTGGCCTTTCACTCTTCTTTTTGAGCAGTAGGCATGTACCAAGTCTAAGCTCCTCACCCTATGCTCATTAGTATTTATGAAACTGGTCAAGCGTTTCTACTCTCTCTAGAACATTTTCATTGTTAATTTGCGATTTGTTTGTGATTTGGGAGTGACATGTGCACAAAGAGACTTCAGCTTGTTAACATTGTTTATGTCAACTACATTTCAAGAACTATGGCAAATCAGACCCAGTCTTCAAGAGGAATGAGAGCAGCTTTTACCATCTGTATCCAAACAGCAATTATGACTACTTTGGAGTTTTTGCTAAAAAATGCCACTAAACTTTTCAAAATATTCAAGAATGCCAAAATATCATTGAACTTTCCAAGATGCTCAAAAATGTCATTACGACTAGGGGTAGCAATGGGACGGGTATAGGGCGGATGTAATCGTACCCTCACACAAACCCATTGTCAAAATTAATACCCATACTCATACTCATATCCATCGGGTATTGTAAAACTATACCCATACCCATACTCATAAGCGCCGGGTATAGCGGGTATGTAAGTTTTATTCGAGTGCATATAAAATAAAATGAATTAAACCCATTTTAAACCCATATTCAACATCAAATAGCTAATATGTCAGATAAATATCAAGCTTCCAATAAAATATCATATCTACCAAATACAACGAAAAGTTTCCAAATCCAAGCAAAAAAATTAAACACTCGATGGTTAGAGTTTCTAACACAATGTCTTACTGGAATCTTGAATATAATATAACTCAAAGCAACTAGCAAATATCTAAGCCCAAACAACAAATTAGAACTTTGAATAAACAGGTACGGTTTTATATGGAGAGAATATGGGATGGGTAAGAGAAGGATATTAATAAAATGAGTATGAGGCAGGTATGGGGCGGGTGGGCGCTATACTTATACCCATACCTAGACCTCGTAAAAAATGACCCGGCCCGAAAACCCAACCCGAACCCACCCGAATTTTTTGGGTTTTGAACACGATTTTCTTGACCCAAACCCGAAAAACCCGCAACTTAGCGGGACAAACACGACCCGAACCCGAACCCGAACCCGAACCCGCCCGCTTGACCCGAACATTATATCATTTTTCTTTAATTATCTTTTATTTCTCTCTTAGTAATAACGGTTATTCATTATATCAAATTGTTTGAACACACATTATATAACTATCACATCATCTCGCAAATTAAGCAATAGCACCCTCACGTTTTCAATTCCGTTATCATAAAATAATATCATGCGCAACTTATACATTCGACAACTGAAAAAAATGGATATGAAACGATGTGAAGCAATTATTTACTTCTAAGAAAATCAAACAAAATATGCTAAATAATAGAAATCCTATGTTTTTATTGAAATGAATGTGTCTAGTATTACTTTAGGTATTACTCTACAGAAATCTAAATTTTTGATGTTGCAATTAAAACATAATGGCCATGTCCAACAACAGTGTTTTGAGTAGCGTTTAGTGTTTTAACCAAGTCAATACACTAATTAGTTAATTTTTAGTGTTCGGTAAACTAGTGTTTTGACTAGCATTTCAAGTAGCATTTAGCGTCTTAAGCAACGTTGTTGAAAAGCTAATAGTATTAACGTTTGATATTTAACAGTAGCGTTTCATATTTTTTTAGCCAAAAAATATCCGTTAAAAATTCTATCTTTGAAAATTATCTACATCTTTTTATGTCAATTTACATTAATCAGTTAGCATCACAGCTAAATTTACTGAACACATTAGTTTCAACCGCTTATCTAAACAGTTATTCGTTAACAGCTAAATTAGAAACACTATCTCCTACCTGAACCACTATCCGCTACCTAAACAGCTCATTTTATTGAACAGGGCCAATATCTTGTACTTCTCTAATTCCATTTTGTTTGATTTTCATTCTAATTCGCCTTTAACTACAAATACCATCGATAGAAAATGGGCAGCTCTTGTATTACGATCAATTTTTTAATAAAGTATACCTAATTAGGTAATGGTAGGTTGGTTAACAAAGATATCGAATTATTAAATGGGTTATTAGTAGGCCCAACTGCTCTGATCCAAAAGTTGCTCTAGACTGGTTGATCCATTAATGACTCAACCCATTATTGACCTTATTTTAATGAATGGGCTGACCCGCCCAACCTAAACGTAACCCAAGTCTTTGCCTGCTCATGCATGACGTTCGTATATTATAATGAAAAATTTGAATATTTTTAATATTCTTTGAAGAAATCACAATTGTCATGTATTTTTCATTAAACACTGACAATTTTAAGCAATAAATATGCTTGATTTTTAATTTTGAGAAAAGAAAAATGATTAACAAAAAAGACACTCTAAACCCGTTGAGTCGACCCGAAACCACAAAACTAAAACACACACGCCCGTATTTTACCCGAATCCGAAATACACCCGACCCGTATTTTACCCGAATCCGAATATACCCGACCCGCATTTAACCCGCCCGCCCGAATTGACAAGTCCACCCATACCCATACTCATACACATTGTAGCAATAGCCGCCCCATACCCATTTTTTTCTCATTTTCAATACCCATACCCATACCCATTCGGGCAGGTTTTGAGGGCTTTAAGCTGGTACTTTTTTTTTTTGCTATCCCTAATTACAACAAGGGCATTTTTGAGTTGTTCTGAAAAGCTAAGCGGCATTTTTTTACCTTTTGAAGTTCAATGGCATTTTTGACTTAAGAAAAGTCTAGCAGTATTTTTGAACATTTTAAAGTTTAATGGCATTTGTAGCAAGAACTCAACTATTTTGCTACAAGGAAAAAATATATTATATTGGAGGAACCAGAAGGGAAGCTAGCCTGCATCCTAAGTTAAGGCCAATTATACCTCATAAAAGACTACCAACAGAGTTCAACTAGAAGAAACGAAGATGCCAAACTTCTTCCAAAAATAGAAAGTGTTCATGCATCTTACACTCACACAAAAGCAGAGTTTCAATGCCATGAAAAGCTCTTTCATATCTCTCTGTCCAAATCAAATAAATAGTATGAGTATAGCTCTAAATCTAACGGCTTCGTAATTGACTTTTCCTCTAAAAGAGCAACCTCCCCCCCCCCCAAAAAAAGGAAGCCATCGTATGTTGTTTGACGGATTTAGACACGACCCCAAAAACCTTGAAATAATACCTAAATCCTGAAGAGCCCTAGCAAACGAGCAAAGAAAGAGAAGGGGACCAGCAGACCCCAAATCCCCATTTCACACCAAAACGTATGTAACCCAGGGTCCAAGACTTTTTCCACCCGCCCCCCCTGCCCCTCTTCTTACAGATTATCACATGACAGACTTTTGCCATGAAGGCCTGCCTAAGACCCTAAAAAAGATATACGGGAGCAGAAGAATTCCGATTAATGTTCCAAGGGATCACGCAAGATTTTAGGAGTTGGGAGAGGAAGGAGCCCAAAAGCTCTGCAAGGATGATTGACAGCGAACTACCGAGAAGAAATTCAGCTCTCCCAAAAGCCTAAGCCCCTCATGGAAATCCCAGCAAGGTTGCTAAAGAAACTAGCAGAAAAAGAGGGACCAAACATCAGAGACGAATATCTGACCATAACAATCAGAAACAAATACATCTATGACTGCCTCAACCACATAAAGCGAAAGGAGGAGACCGCTACCACCACACCATCTATTGACTATTACCCAGAAATAGATCAAGCAGCCATATCCAGCCTGATAAGAAATAAAGCAGTAGATCAAGCAGCCATATCCAGCCTGATAAGAAATAAAGCAGTAGAAACACTTGCACCTTTTGGACAGATATCTCCAAAGTCTCACACCATAGTAGGATTCCATCATTACGTATGTTCTTTCAATTTATGAATTCCTCATGCCGCCCCCCCCCCCACCCCCCGGCCCCAGGAATAGCCTTCTAAGTAGCCATGGGTATGCCCAAAGCCACTAGCATCATTATCACACTAGGTGGTGGCATGTATAATCAAGAGCCAATATCAAAGCAATTTTTACACTGAAATATGCAGGGCATACCTGTCTTCCAGTGCTGCAACAAGACCAGTCGTTAACGATACGCCACCTGCCTAAAGGAGAAGATCAACTGAGTTCTTCCAAGATTCACATCACATCAGAAAGTACTACTTTGTTGATCCCATTAGAAGACTCACCAGTTGTATGCTACAGAACAATTTTCTCTGAAGGTCTATGCGCCCTGTTCATGACAATTAGGGACCTTACTTCAAGTATCATACAACTTAAGACATCAACAGAATGAGCATGAAGGCATCAACAGAATGAGCATGAAGGCGCGTCTTCTGGTCACCTGTTGAAAGAATACTTTTTGTGATGGCTTCAGCAAGGCCAAGGTTTTCTTCCTTCTTTGGCTTATTAGCAAACACAGGATAACTGTCCCATATAGGAAGTCCGACACTGAATCCAGGATATAAGTCAGATCCATCAGTTCTCCTAGCGCATTCAACTTGCCAAGTATCTTCCAAAACATCCTCATAATCCTGAAACCTGGTAAAGTAAAAACAGGATAATAAACAAGGACATGGAAACAGATAACTGAGGAAGAAATTAACAAATTCCTTCATATTTGATGCCAAGAAAGATGCTCTCACCATGTTCGGGGAGGTGGAGGATACACTTCTGGGACCAGAAGCTTCGGATAGAACAAACCCATAGGAGGAACCTAACTCAAGAAAGTGTCAAAAGATGACTTATCTTGTACAGATTGTCTTAGTGCAGTGATGAGGTTCAGTAGTTCGAAGGGAAAGAAGAAAACAAACAGTGTTCAACTGGACAAGCATAATCAACCCAAAAAAACATCAAATAAAATCAAACAAGAGAGAATCACCATACTATTTCACCAAAGTTTACATCAAATGTCTATAAACCAACCAACTGAACAGTAAAACATACAGATCCTCTGGATAATGTTTTATGATGTGCAAGCACCACAAAGTCAGAATAGGCTGAAACAACACCCCTCAGTTCAGAACTATATGATATTTTCCACAATGGCAACAACAACAGCACTAGCAACTTCAACAATAAGATTCAGGCATTGGATTTTAAGTCTGTCAGCAGTTGCTAATGCAGTAAACAATAGTAACCCACATAACGAGAGAGAATTCAGCTTAACAGCTAAGACAGGTGCACACTGTGAAATCTTATTTCTTTAAGGGAAAAGGTATTGTGCCAGTGGATTTAGTCATCAAAATATGCAGCCCTGTATCAAGAAATCAGAAGTCCTGCAGGCCAGGTCGGTAAACAGAGCATACAGCATAACTATTTTCATTTTGTAACCATTACTTCTTACTTCTTAGCTTTTGAGAGTTTAGACCACACTGAAAAATATTCATATCGAAGTGTTACAGATAGGGACGGCAATGATGCAGGGATTCCCCGAACCCGGCAGAGCCCTGACCCGAGATGGGGAAAAATCCCCACCCCAAATGGGTAACAGGGCAGGGATGGGAACAAAAATTCCATCCCTGCCAGGGATGGGGATACGGACAGGGAACATTTATTTGAGTTTGATTTGTCAATTTTGAACTTGAATTAGCATTTTATGGTTGGGATCGGGGATCGGCGATCCACCGGATCAAGAACGGGAAGAGGATTCTTCCCCCAAAGCAGGGACAGGATGGGTTGCGGCCAAGGAGGATGGGGACGGAGGCAGCGCCAGGTGCCGGCCCTGACCCGCCCCATTGCCATCCCTAGTTACAGATGGCAGTTGTTCCGATCAGAGACCATATTAGCAAAGAGCAAACTACTACAAATGCAAGAATCAAGAGTGCAGTGCCTCATTCACACAAAATTGTCTAACAATTCAGATGCAGAGGTTACGACTTACGAATCACTTGGCAAGTTTAAAACTAACAAAATAGAGCATCCATAAAACTTTACCTATCTTATTTTCAAATAGTTCTGAAAGCTAAAAAAGGAGAACTCCCAGAAACTCACATTAAGAGCCGTTAACCTGGTCTTATGAGCTGTGGCTGGCAGACCATCTTCATATGAATGAACTACAACAACAGCATCAGTTTCCCCTTCCTGTAAAAGTAAACAAATTAAATAGATGCTGCTGCCACTCTAGTTAAGTTATCCATAGCAGATAAATGTTCAGTCCCAAAATACACCCTTTCCAAAGTACTGAACAACATAATGTCAGATACCTATGCAATGTACAATCTAAAATCATAGCAGGTGGAAAGATGCCAACTGGCAATGACAGTGAAGGGTCAACAAGTACTGTTTCCACCATTTTTGCGAGCACAGTTATCCAAACACTAGCATTTGGCCAAAGAATTTGATAAATGAATATATCAACAACAGCATGTGCCCTCTGGAATCATCTTAGTGCAGCATCTGTGCAAAATTAAGGCCAAACTCGGTGGTTTGAACAAGGTAGAAATGCAACAGAAAAAAACTTCATGATGGGCCTGAAAGTCAAGCTAACACAATAAATTGAGTTGCCAAGGAGTGGAAAGATGGGACAATGAAACTTTATGAAACTTTATAGGGAAAAAGCTATCAAAACAGAACCTTATTTTTATTATACGGGGGCCATTTTTCTCGTTTAGTGTAAATTTATTGGAAAACCCTTGGCGCAATAGCTAGCTGCTAGATCCATTCACAATTATCTCATGACATCTGAAATCTAAGCAGCTGTAAAAAGGCACTACAATGAAATCAATATTCCCAGCAGTCTCTTAAGGAAGAAAGTCGGCCAGTAAGGGCCAAAAGAAAACAATTTGAGGGTTTATCCAATTTCCTTACTTCATATTCGGTTCCATGAAGCTTACAATCAGAAAAGCACTTATTAGACTCTGCATTGATGTTCTTTAGAGAAGTTCATCAGGAACGTCACAGTAGAATAAATCTTTGTGGAGAAAACTTTTTATCCATTTCCTCAAAACTACAGGATAGAAAGCTCTGACAGTCTATTCAATGAAATTTATGCTGATAGAAGAGATAATTGAAATGGCAAGCAGAGTATTGAGGAGTCACCTTAATCTGACAATAGGACTCCTTTAGTCTATTAAGCATCAATAAATGTTTGTGGAGAAAACTTTTTATCCATTTCCTCGAAACTAAAGGATAGAAAGCTCCGACAGTCTATTCAATAAATTTATGCCAATAGAAGAGATAATTGAAACAGCAAGCAGAGTATTGAGGAGTCACCTTAATCTGACAATAGGACTCCTTTAGTCTATTAAGCATCAATAAATCTATAGGTTTCGCCAAGGAATCAGTTCTAATAGGAGGCCATGTCTGGTGATGCCTTTGGGTCCAAAGCAGGCATCTTGATATGTCCTGCACATGAAGCATCACGAGCATTATCAAAATCATAATCTCTCTAGAAACTGAAATAAACAAGACATGTAAAACTAGAATTTAACCTAAGAATACCTCTCCTCCAAAAGACAATGTAATTCCTGTGGTTGGCAGTGCTACTCCATCCTGAAAATCATGCCATATGCATTAAAAGGCATCAATCATAGTGATTAATTAACCAGAAGAACCCAGTACCACTTTGTCAAGGATCTAAGATATTTGTTCGGATTTTGTGACACCAATATTAACAAATACAAATTCACAAGGTATCTCTTTCTGAATCCTCTTACCCACCCCTTGCTTTTATGTCTTTATGTTCTTCAACCCATTCAAGCATCTGATAATAGTGTTCATACAGAAACTACACCATGTCAAGCAAAACTCTCATGACTTGATCTGCGAACTTTCTATGTATTCTAAGAATAATACGACAACTGCGCCCTCGAACCCGTGTAAACAGCAAATCATCTTGGAAAGGCAACGCAATGAAAAAGCCCACTGCAGGAAATGAAGCATAAAGCTCAATGCTTGCTTGCAGGGCTGTTTGTTTGAAAACTTCCCGAAAAGCTAGTAATTGATTCTTCTTTTCATCAGAACAACAAAGCTTTCATGCCCATTACCATACTTGTTGACAGTAAAACCAATCTTGGAAGCACCCAAACCACTTAATACCTGGGTTGGACTAACAGTAGAAGAGTGAACTAATTGCAAGATTCAATCTTCCCACCATGAAACCCTCTTCAATGGGGGTATGTTCAGCATGCAGCAAACACAGAATCACTATTGGAATACCTTCTACTTTATGTTCCTTTTTTCCTTCCCATTCAACTTTCCTTGTTACATGGGGAGAAGTGAAATATGAAAGTTTTTATCGTCAAGTTGGAGAAATGCATGCACAAGTGTCATACCTCTACACACATAACCGATGTGACCTGTGCACCAATGTTTACAACACATGCAGTTGATAACCCATTTCCAAATACCGTGGCAAGAGCTTCCTGGAAAATAATTCAAATATGATATTGATCAATGACAATATGGTGCATTCAGAAGACATGAAATGCAGAAATTACATCAGGAACACAATAATAATATAGCACTGATAAATAATTTTTTGCACCATTAATAGGCACGAGAATATGAGCTAACATCCAAAAACAGGACAAGAAAATAATTCATACGAGGGGAACCTTTTCTTTGTAATACGGATATATCAGATAAGTGTAAAACAGTACAGCTTTTCTCTATGCAAACACCGGTTTTAAATAAAGTGTGCAATATTTTCCATGCAGATTAGCACGATTAAAAAAAAATTGAAGATAAGAAAGGATTCAGTGGAGATCTATTTCAAATCCAAATCCAATACCCCAAAATTCTGTCACCAGGCGGGGGTGTAGGGGTGGTCTGATGTAGCAAGCACTAGCAGCCTTACCCCTGAATTACAAAATTACAGAGACACTGGTCCCAATTGACCATAGATTTACAAAACGTAGACTACCTACAGCTTCACAGAAAGGGAGATTTATCCAGATAAATAATATGCAATAGGAAGGAAGAATGTTTACAGGGCAAATAGCAAAGGCTTCCAAAAAGTTCGCTTCTTAAATAAATTGATCTCGTGATCTTCTTAAATACCTTCAGCCAATTTTCAAATATATTCAATGTAGACATGATGCCACTGCAGAAAATCGTAAACATCAGCTCATGCAGATATCAGCGTCTGGAATGACATTTACCTTTAAAAATCTGAGGCCAGCAAATTTCAAAACTCATGGTTTTTTGAAAAAGGAAATTAGTGAACGAGGGGTAACACACCAGCACTAGTAGTCGTAGTAGAATAGTAGTATGACTAGCAAGGAGAGATTATCACAGGAAAAAGCTATTTATTGACTAGGTTCTGTTCAACAGGAACATAGGTGTCCGACATCTGGGAGGGCTTTGTCTGGAGCACGGTACGAGATTTTCTTTAATTTTCCCTTTTTAGTATGATCAGGAAGCTAAAGTTAGAGCTAATGACTAATGACCGCCAAAGGCCATCAATGTTAGAACCAAAATGGAAAACAAATATAAAAGGTGAATATTGATCTCACCTGGTGGACAACTGCTGATCCAAAGCAGAGATCTCCCAGTACAATAGATAACATCTCCTTTATTTCTGTACAGAAGGACAATAGCAATGCTTTAGATTATCATCATCTCCAAGTTATCCAAAGAATCATCCAACATTTTACAATCTAAACAAACAGCATCCACTGGCAGACATAGCACATTGACATTAATGTCTGGTTCACTGATTAGCCAAAATTTTGCTCAAAATAATGTAAAAATCCTTAAAATTTTTAAAGAGGGTACTCCAAAAAATTAGATGGTATGCCTCAAAATACAATACTTCAAAAGTTGGACACCCCTAAACAATATTTATTGATCCGCCACTGACTTTGTTTCATGTGAGTTATAGCCAACAGTTAACACAGAGATGGTAAAGCTCATTGTCATCTTCAAAGTACTACTCCTCACCAACATCAGACAAATCAGAAGGACCTTCAACACAAATAACCCATAACCTATTTACTGCAGTGTCTAATCTAAAGGCAAGCTCAAATCACGAGCAAGTACCTCACACTTTTTTTTAACCTTTTGATGTCGTATCTCCTAAAAAGTTCTACGGCAATGTGTATTCTAGGAAGAATAAGAGATTTTGTAATCTAGGGATTCTCTTTTAGCATAAAATCTTATCTTTTTTATCTCTTAGATTATTTTTAGTTACCGTAACCTTATCTTAATATTTGGATGCATCTTCTATTCCTTTTTTCAATCGTATTGATTCCTAGATAAACCCCCTCGTGCAATGGGGAAACATACACTTGAATGAATTGAAATATTGACTATTGCAAGTTTTTGTTTGAATTTTTCCGGTATGAAAATTGCTCTTAGAGCGTCCGACATCAATTTCGTATCAGAGCCCTAGCGATCTTTTCCGCTGCCCTTTGTGTTCTTTCCCTTTTCGTCCATAGACCCTTAGTTTTAAAAAGCACGAGGCGCACTGAGGCGCATAGGGCCCCAAAGCATGAGGCGCAAGGCACGAGGCGAAGGCACACGTATCATGGATGCGAGGCGCACTTCTATGCAAATTTTTTTTTTTAAGTATTTCATATTTCACAAAGCATATTTTGCACAAATAAGTTAGATAAATGTATTAAAAATGTGATTAGACATCAATATGACTACTGACACCACAAATAACCTTAAGGTATGTTATCTGATCATTGTAATTCCCTAATGCACGTACTTACAGTACAAGTTTAGCTCACCTTTTAGCTCTCCAGGGAGGAAAAGAAGGAAAAAGGTAAAGGCAAGGCTAAGAAAAAGAAAGAAAAAGGGGGGAGACAGCCTCGCATCCTTGAGGCGCACCTCATCCCCTTCGAGCCGCTAACCCGGTAGCCTCACGTCGAGGTGCGCCTAGGCGTGCCTCAAGCGGGCTTTTTTAAACTAAGCATACACCTTAAAAAAAAAGTCACCCAAGTCTAGAAACCGTAGCCTCTGCCACTAAACCTGTGACCGCCGCCACTCCCGTCAGCCACCTCCACCGTCGGCCATCACCCATAGGTCGCCATCACCGGCCGACCACCACCACCACCACCAGCCTCTCGCCGGAAGCCAAAAAATTCCAATTCCATCAATCCAGTTCGCGAAAACCCCAACTACCCGAAACCCTAGACCCCAAATTCACATTCGATCCGTCACATTCGTCCTAAATTGATTTCATTCCTACGTTACCCACCAAATTTCATCCCAAAACCCTAGAACAATTGAAGTAAATTGCTACAATTCGTGCTTCAATTGTTTAGGCATCAACTGCTAAACCCTAGGCCGCGAACGGCTAGTGTGCTTGCATATTGAAGGCTTCGCCACCTCTGGTCCGTAACAGAGAGGACCGAAATCCTCTTGGCCGTCCCCTTCAATCGTAGCCAACCCGTCCACTCGCCGGAAAACACCTTTGCAGGCCTGCTCCAAGTCGCGGTTCGCTACAATTGTTCGAGCCTTGGTCATGTCCCTCTGCTATTGTGCTGAAATTGTTGCTGGCAGCTTGTCGCCATCACCTCATCAAAGTTGAATCAGTTTGGTCGCTGCTGTCGTAGAGGCGGGCCTTAGACCAGTATTCAGGCACACTAAAAGGTACGAGGATCTCCAATTACTTTGATAAAAGTTTGATTCTCTGTAGCGAAAGTAGCCTAATTCCTAATTGTTTGGGCTTTGAGTGCTGGCTTACCTGATTTTTCCTTGCTTCTTATTCCCTGCTTGATTGGAGTCTTACCAATAATCCATATCAAACTTTGTGCTCTGCGGTGGGTGTAGTGATTGTTTATAGGTGTCGTTACAATTGCAACTTGTTTAGTCTCAGCACTTACATCTTGCATTCATAGTTGCATCCACCATGTCATCCTCACCCAAAAAGCCTTACCAATCCCAGATTTATACCCTTTCTGAAAGGCTTGGCCATCAAGATGCTAGGTTTCACCAACTCAATACTAAGATTGACAAACGTACTCAAGCGTTCAAGAAGTTACCCATGCTTGACCAACCTCAAACCCCACCCCAATTTTCCCCTGAATTATTTATGGGGGGAGTGATCGTCATCAGTGGGTCATTCATAAGTCAAGTCGAGCTAATAAGTTTGAGGAGAGAGAACCACACCCAACGCTACCCTCTAACCCCCGAGGGCAAGAGCAGGGGAGTAGCTTGAGGCATAACCAAGGGGATCCTAGAAACCATAGGCTTGACACCCTAGACATGCGAACCTTGAAACTGGTCGTAGGAGTGTTCACGAGGGTTACTCCGATATTACTCAAAAAATGAAGGTCGATATATCCTCTTGTTCGTGCCAAAAATGTGTCATTTTTACGATACTTTTGTTCCCAATTTATGCTCGTTATAATCATTATTTTTAAGTTTTTATTTGATTTTATTTTCTTTTGTAGGTATTGAATAATAAGGACAAAATGCGGAAAAATGATTGAAAAAACGCCGAGAACGAAGCATTCGGCAGATGAACTCAAATCTGACCCAAAAATCATTAGTACGTTCTCTTTTGTAAACCAAAAAGAGAAAAAGGGGAAAATAAAACCTAAATAACTCTACCCATTTTCGCACCCCCCACGCGCGCCTCACGTGACTTGTAAAACCCCCTTTCTTTTAACTCTCATTTTTCTCTCTCCTCTCTCTCAATTTTCGGCCTGAAGAAACCCGATACCCAGACCCTCACCATCTTCATCATCGCCATCTTCCTCTCTCTCTCTCTCTCTCTCTCTCTCTCTCTTCGACAACGCAGCAACCACGACACATCCATCACCACCACCTCCATCCACGTCCACCTTCATCCTCATCCAGCGACCCACACAGCGCCAGCACAACCACATCTCTGCCATCCACCTCAACCCCTAAATCGACGGTGCAAAAGAGAAATGGAACGACTATAAATGGAGGATGCGGCGGAATTAGGTAACAATTGAGGGTTTAGTTTAGGTTTAGTTCAAGCTATAGGTTTAATTTTAGGTTTAATTTTGTTTTAGTTTCAGTCATTAGGAATTTAGGGTTTGGTTTTTGTTTGGCTTTCGAACAATAGATCCATTTCTAGCTTGTAATTTTTCCTAATTAATCTTTGTTTTGATTCGGAGTATCCTTAGATGAATTTTGGATTGTTATTAAACTAATTTCTGGATATTGTTTGATATAATTCTCAAACTTCACCGCCCCCGTTTGTTTCGAATTTCAGCTTCGAATTTGAGTGGAATTTATGAATATGAGTTGCTTTAAGCTTTGATGAATGATTTGGCTTGCTAGTCGCAATTTTAGCCAGTGAGTAATTTCGAAATCCTCCCCCCTCCCTTGTTTTTCATTCTAGCATCAGCAATGGCGCTCCACCATGGTTGGTAAGCTTTGAAACTTGGTTCTGAGGTGTTGAATATGTTGACAACTGAGCCAAGATGATTTTCCAGTAGTTCGTCCTAAACTTCCATGCCGCTCTGTTTCGGTTCAAGCTTAGGTTTGACTCTGAAATTTTTGTCTCAATTTTTTGCTTTCATTTTATTCATGTAATCCATTCCCTAATCCCTACTGTTCTCCTAGTTTGAATTGGCCTCATTTGTTTTGTTCGAATCTAGGATATGCATCTGACTTATTGCCTTGCATTTGCAATTTTGTTGAGGCTGATGACTTTTAGTTTCATTTGCAATCTCTGATGGTATTAGTTTAATTATGATGGATTGTGGAGAATATTTGATCCCTGGATTGTGGTACTGACTGCGTTTATTTTTAGAATACTTCAATTTGCTACATTTAGATCCTAATTAGGGATTATTTAGAATTTCATTTGTTTATAATCCATGTTTTACTTGTTTATTGTTTAATTAGCTTAGGATGTCACTAGAGCAGTTTAAACTCGTGTTAAGTGACCTTAATCTTTTCCATCGTCCCTGTGGAGACGACCCTCAAGTACTACGACGATACTCGTACACTTGCGGCACTTCATTTTACATTAAAATTCACCTCACAAGTTTTTGGCGCCGTTGCCGGGAATGACAGTATGAGATTCGGTGGCATTTTCTTTTTCTTACCTACTCTCTTGTTAGTAACATAGATCTTGATTTACTTCCTTTAGTTCATTATTAACTATGACTTAGTTTAGTTCATTTCTTGAAATTTCCCAATCAAAAAAAAAAAAAACATTAGAAAAGTCAAAAATTCAAAAAACTTAGAAAAACCTAAAAACCCCTAAAAATTGAAAAACTTTAAAAACTTTAAAAATAAAGTGCCAGTTTTCCATTTCCCGCAATATGAGCATGAACCTTTTTGAAGTTATCTTTCAAGGCTTAATGAATATCATGCTCAACTGAATCATCATTTTCAAAAAATGGAAAAATTGTAAGGTCATTGCTATGGGTCTAAATGTTGACTCGAGCCTGGAGGTTTAATATTAGCTAAAACTCCAGATGAAGCTTGGGATTTCTTTGAAAAACTAACTTGGGAAACCTATACGTTTGAACAAACTAACGGTACTTTTCGATACTCAACTCATGGCGAGTCTGTTGTTCCTGCTAATCCTTCTCATCAGGACTACTTTATAGATTCAAATGACCCATATTATTATTATATGCCTCCAGTTTTGTGCTATTATTGTGAATCTTCTTATCATGATGCTCATACTTGTCCTTATCGTACTTATATTGATGCTACATGTGTAAGTTTTGAAAAGAAGATCAATGAAATGACTTATCAAATGATAGAGACAATGAAAGCGAGAATTGTTGCATGTTCTCAATGTTTTAACCAACAGACTTATAGTGAGCTTGATTCTAGTTTAGGATCTCTTAAAACTGACATTAGTATCTATGATGATTTTGAACGCTCTTATTCTGCTAGGCCTCATTTTTACGAAGACATGTATTTGCTAGTCTAGATCAAGAGAATGACCTTCCCATATCTCTATCACATGACCTTGCACCCCGCACTAGCTCACCTAAGGCCATCACTGATGATATCCTAGTTTCTGCCGACCCACCCACAACTCTGAACGACTTTTGTGAATTTGTAGTGGGTGAACACTCTAATACTGTTAGTGAGTTAAATATAAGCATCACATCTAAAGTTGAGCCTCGTGATTTAGATGAGTTACAAGAAGCTATTTCACAGGAGTTATGCGATGAGATAGCTGAACCCACTATTTTGGACTTTGATGATGATATTTTTTATGCAGAATATGAATCTTTTTCATGTGGGTTTGATGTTACTGAAGGTCTTGATGTGGGTTTTTATGTTGAATATGAATCATTCTCTTTTGATCCCATCATTCCTGACCTTCTATTTAAATTAGATGATAATCTTCTATATGTAGAATATGAATCTTTTTCTTGTGAGTTTGATATCCATGGAAGTTCTAATGATAGTTTTTGTACTGATTATGAGTCCTTCTCTTTTGACTCCATCCAAACTGACTTTCTTTTTGAATATTGTAAGTCTGAATTTGTTGAGTCTGAGATCATACGCAAATGGGACTTAACAGACTTGTGAACCTTGCACCCACTATTTTGCCTAGATTGTTCGTTCATGCTGATATAGTTTCTAGGCCAATGACCTCAATACTGGCTCATTCTGAGTATGTTCATTTCCTTTCTGATTGGGCTCAACTATTTGATAAGTTGAAGTGGGCCTTTACCTGTCGTTTATTGGCTAGGTGGATGCACTCTTTCTGGCTCCAACTCACTGCTTTTCGCTGTTTCTATGTGATTGAGATTTGGGCTTCTTAAGCTACTACGTGCTTTGACGAGTTTTGGTTTCAATAGTATTTTTCAGCTTAATATGGAGTGGTTGATACTCCAAAGACCTCTAACTAAGTGGAGTTCCAGAGGTATAGCTTAGGTGTATTTTTGCACCGGGCCTGGTATGATCGTTCTAACTTTTCTCTCTTATTCTTTTCGTACTTAGTTGTGAATATTTAGAACTGTGAATTATGATGGTTGATCGATCTTGAGGAGCAATTTGGGATTTATTGAGTCGTGTGGGCTATGACCACCCTTGATTGGGTTATTGTTTTGTGATATTTGATAGTTGTGAATATCTAGGATTATCCTTGTGTATGTTCTAGTTTCATTGTTTGGTTTCCTTAAATTTGTGTTTTGTTCACTTGGTTTGGTGTGTTGTTTCTTTAGTTTAGTGAACTTTGGTTTCCTTTTGGTCTTGTTTTTGTAGTTTCTTTTTGTTTCCTTTTTGGTGTTTTAGTGTTTTTGTTTTTGTTTTGTTTTTAGCTTTTCTTTCTTTTGTCTTTCGTTTTGTTTTAGGTTTCTTTTGATTTAAGTTGGTGTTTAGTAAGTCTTTGGTTTGGTTTTTTTAAAATTTTAGGTGATTATGTTTGTTTTGGTCTTGATTGGTTTTGTTTTCTTTTGTTAAGTTTTGGGTTTTGTTTTTCTTTATTTAGTTATTTTGCTTTTTGATTTTTGTGTTTGGGTCTTATTTTGTTTTGGTTTGGTGTTGATTTTGGTCATTTAGAGGTTTGGTTTGTTTTAGAGTTAGTTTTGCTTTTGCTTTTCTTTTGAGATTTTTATTTTGGTGATTTTGTGTTTGTTTTTAGTTTTGTTTTTAATTTTTATCGTGTCCTACTTTGTATATATTTGTAGTTTAGTGTGGTTTTATGGTCATATAGCTTATGTGCTTGCTTTTTAACGCCTTAGTTCCCACAATGAGGACATTGTGAAGTTTTGGTGTGAGGTGCTCATTTTTGAAAATTTTGAAAAATTTTTTGTTTTGTTTTTGGAGACGATTGTACTTTTCCTGATTAGCTTAAATCCCCTGTCCTTTGGTTATTAGCTTGTATGTAAGTAGGATGTGCATGATAGGTCTCCGACCTCAGTGTGTTATTCCAAGCTTTAATTCTAACTCCAATTGTTCATTATAAATTATGTAATTCAATCCTTGTTTATCCCTTCATCATTATCTTTAGGTCTTAAGCTTTCATAAATGATTCTCCCACTTACTTCTAACACGATTACTCTGATTTTTGCCACTTTCGGGGAAAAAAAAAGAGAAAAAATATTATGAATAAAGAAGAGAAAACGAAAAAGAGATGAAATAAAATTTGAAATGCCAAGTAACCCTTTGAGGCATGCGCTATTGAACGTTACCCTTTAAGGCAATACTGCTACTGGGAAAGCTTGCTTCCAATGTTAATATGTTAATAATCTAGTTGTGTCAGTCAAGTGGGATCGAGTCTAATTCTGGTAAATCTAAGCCTTGGGATGACGATACACTTACACACGAGCACTAGGATAGATTCAGAATCTTAATGTTCAATGGGGTGAAAAATTACTGCATTGATGTCATTTATGGAGTAGAGGACTTTGAAGTACATTCTGTGCATACGCAGGTCAATAACTTGATTACATGGGTGATTTAGTTGATTAGAACGTGTGTATATCTTTCCCTAATTCTGTACATACTAGCTTTGAGAAAAACCAAAAAGATTTTCTTTTATTTTTGAAATAATTTTTGTGGGTATTTCACTTGAAAAACCCTCAGAAGATCTCACTCGTCTACTTAGGAGATCGAGGGGTTTAAAGGACTTGTTGCATACGCTAAATGCAACCATGATTCCTACGACAGTGAGTTAGGATTTTCCTTTTCTTATTTTTCATTTTCTTTTAGTTAGTTTAGTCGTTTTACTCGAGGATGGGCAAAATCTTGGTATGGGGGTATTTGTTCGCACAAAAAATGTGTCATATTTACAATACTTTTATACCCGATTTATGCTCGTTATAATCATTATTTTTAAGTTTTTATTTGATTTTATTTTGTTCTGTAGGTATTGAATAATTCGGACAAAATGCGGAAAAATGATTAAAAAAATGTCGAAAACAAAGCATTGGGCCAGATGGACTCAAACCCAACCCAAAAATCATTAGTTCGTTTTCTTTTGTAACCCAAAAAGAAAAAAAGGGGGAAAATAAAACCTAAATAACTCTACCCATTTTCGCCCCCCACACGCGCCTCACGTGACCTGTAAAACCCCCCTCTTTTAACTCTCATTTTTCTCTCTCCTCTCTCTCGACTTTCGGCCCGAAGAAACCCGATACCCAGACCTTCACCATCTTCATCATCGCCATCTTCCTCATCTCCCTCTCTCTCTCTCTTTCTTCGACAACGCACCAACCACGACACATCCATTGCCACCACCTCCATCCACATCCACCTTCATCCTCATCCAGTGCCCCATGCAACGCCAGCAGAGCCACATCTCCGCCGTCCACCTCAACCACTAAATTGACGGTGCAGAAAAGAAGTGGAGCGACTATAAATAGAGGATGCGGCGGAATTAGGTAAACAATCGAGGGTTTAGGTTAGGTTTAGTTCAAGCTTAAGGTTTAAGTTTAGGTTTAATTTTGTTTTAATTTCAGTCATTAGGAATTTAGGGTTTGGTTTTTTGTTTGGATTTGGAACAATAGATCTGTTTCTAGTTTGTAATTTTCCCCAATTAAGCTTTGTTTTGATTCGGAGTATGCTTAGATGAATTTTGGATTGTTATTAAACTAATTTCTGGATTTCGTTTGATATAATTCTCAAACTTCACCGCCCCTATTTGTTTCGAATTTTAGCTTCGAATTTGAGTGGAATTTGTGAACATGAGTTGCTTTAAGCTTTGATATATGATTTGGCTTGCTAGTGGACATTTTAGCCGATGAGTAATTTCGAAATCCTCCCCCCTCCCTTGTTCTTCGTTCTAGCATCAGCAGTAGCGCTCCACCATGGTTGGTAAGCTTTGAAACTCAGTTCTGAAGTGTTGAAATGCTAACAATTGAGCCAAGATAATTTTTCAGTAGTTTGTCCTGAACTTCCATGCTGCTCTGGTTCGGTTCAAGCTTAGGTTTGATTCTGAAATTTTTGTCTTAATTTTTTGCTTTCATTTTATTCATATAATCCATTCCCCAATCCCTGCTGTTCTCCTAATTTGAATTGGCCTCATTTGTTCTGTTCGAATCTGGGATATGCATCTGACTTATTGCCTGGCATTTGCAATTTTGTTGAGGCTGATGACTTTTAGTT
The DNA here is from genome assembly GCA_029747015.1 of Carnegiea gigantea. Lineage (NCBI taxonomy): Eukaryota > Viridiplantae > Streptophyta > Magnoliopsida > Caryophyllales > Cactaceae > Carnegiea > Carnegiea gigantea. Next base: position 60,152 of record JAKOGI010000331.1, read on the forward strand.
TCATTTGCAATCTCTTATGGTATTAGTTTAATTATGATGGATTGTGGAGTATATTTGATCCCTTGATTGTGCTGGTATTAATTGCGTTTATTTTTAGAATACTTCAATTTGCTACATTTAGATCCTAGTTAGAGATTATTTAGAATTTCATTTGTTTATAATCCATGTGTTTACTTGTTTATTGTTTAATTAGCTTAGGATGTCGCTAAAGCAGTTTAAAATCGTATTAAGTGACCTTAATCTCTTCCATCGTCCCCATGGAAACGACTCTCAAGTACTACAATGATACTCGTACACTTGCGGCGCTTCATTTTACATTAAAATTCATCTAACACCTCTTTTGTGGTAGATGCTACCATTTTTTCTGATTGGATAGTTGCTATGGAGGATTACCTTGATTGGTATGAGATGTCTGATATTCAGCGGGTTCGATTTATCAAGATGAAACCCGTAAGACCCGCTAGGAAGTTTTGGCAAACTATCACGAGTCACCAAGAGCGAATGCGTCAACCTTCCATCATTTAATGGGAAGTCATGAAAGATAGGTTGAAAGAAAAGTACATCCCTTCTTTCCATATGGCACACCTTGTCGACCAGATGCTAAACCTAGACAACTCTAGTGTGTTCGATTACATCGATAGTTTTGAGGAATTGACTAAACGTTGTGGCCTTCTAGAGGATCCTCCCATTACCATCACCCGTTTCATTCGGGGCTTACGAACTGACCTTAAGAGGGAGGTAACCTTGTATGCTTCTTATACTCTCGACGACGCTTACCACAAGGCTTTAAAGGTTGAAAACTTGAAAAGCTTTACCCTGTGCAGCATGCTACTCCTTCCTCTCCTTCCTCTAAGATCCCTGCCTAATCTGTTCCTAAGATGAATGAGTTCCTCAAATACCCCCAAGAGTACCCCCGCAAGCTGGAGCATCCTCTTGTACATCCCATAACCCAATCTAATGTTTTACTTGTCGTGGGAGAGGTTATTATGCTCCTGAGTGCTCTCATCCTACACTGGCAATAGAGCATGAGTCATTTGAACCACCCGAACTCAAGGAAGAGGTTGTCGACCCTGAGGGAGGCCTTGAAGATCTTGTTGATGTTGAAGATAGCCTTCTCCATGATGCACGTCTCAAAGTTGCTAGATGTCTTTTAACGAAACCAGTCATGAACGATGAGTGTAGGCATACCACTATCTTCTGTACTCTTGTTAGGTGTGGGGAAACTATCATGAAAATGGTTATAGCTGAAGGCAGTACCACGAATGTTGTTGTCGAGGCCGCTATAAAGTGTAGTCACCTTAAGGTAGAGCCTCACCCCTACCCTTTCAAAGTACCCTGGTTCAACAAGACCAACCTGGCAGTTCCCATAGATGTAAGATTCCGATCTAGATTGGTGGTTATAAGGACGAGGTTTTATGTGATGTTCGCCCGATGGATATCGCTCACATCCTTCTAAGTTATCCTTGGCCTTATAATCAGAATGTCTCACATAAGGGGAGGGAGAACACGTATACCTTTAGGTACATGAGTAAGAACATCACTCTTAACCCATGTCGACCCAGAGAGTTGTTGTCTTCCCCAAGTCCCAGACCTTCCCCAACCTTGTCCTCTCCCAATAGTGTGTCTGCTCCACCAAGAGGAACCATCCCCCTCCTTCCATAGACCTTTTGAAAGGCTAGGAAACTCCAATAAGTTCTTTCTAACAATCTTGGCTAGGGAGCTAACCTCAAACTCCATTGTCTTCCATAACGTCCCTTCCAGTGACCTGCCTCTTCGGGACCTCTCAGCTAAGATTGAAGACCTAACGAATTTACTGATGTTGTTGCGGAGAAGCTTCCTAGTGAGCTCCCTCCCCTTCATGATATACAACATGCTATTGACTTAGTTCCTGGTTACCAACTCCCTAACATTCCTCATTATAGGTTGAATCCTACTGAGTCAGCCGAATTGAATAGGCAAGTTCAGCAACTATTGTCTACGAATTTTGTTCGTCATAGCATGAGTCCCTGTGCGGTCCTTGCCCTCCTTGCCCCTAAGAAGGATGGGTCTAAGAGGATGGGTGTCGATAGTAAAACCATCAATAAGACTACAATCAAGTATGGGTTTCTCATTCCGAGGTCAGAGGACATGCTTGACTGTCTTGCTGGAGCTAAGTAGTTCTCTAAGATAGACTTGCGTAGTGGTTATCACTTGGTCCGTATTAGACTGGGAAATGAATGGAAGAATGTCTTTAAAACGCAAGATGGCTTATTCGAGTGGATAGTTATGCCTTTTGGGCTATCCAACGCCCCGAGTACCTTTATGAGACTCATGACTCATGTTCTTCAGCCATTTATAGGAAAATTCCTAGTTGTCTATTTTGATGACATCTTGGTGTATAACAAGTCTAGAGCAAATCATGTTAACCATCTCAAGCAACTCTTTTGCGTACATAGAGAAGCGAAGCTCTTTGCTAATCTCAAGAAGTGTATCTTCCTTTAATCTCAAGTCCTCTTCTCAGGGTTCAGTGTGTTTGCTTAAGGTATCTTGGTGACTCCGACAAAGTTAGAGCCCTTAGAGGGTGGCCCGAACCCAAGACCCTTACTGAGGCTAGGAGTTTTCATAGTCTTGCCTCCTTCTGTGCTCTGCAGGAGGTTCATTAGACATTTCAGCTCTATTATGGCACCTATTACAAACTGCTTGAAGAAAGGCCCATTTAAATGGACTCCTAAGGCGGCATATGCTTTTAAGGAGATTAAGGAGATGATGTCATCTGCTCCAATCCTTACACATCCTGACTTTAGTAAGGTTTTGAGGTTGCTTGCGATGCGTCTAGATATGGCATTGGTGGAGTGTTAAGTCAGGAGGGACATTCCATAGCTTTTCTCTAGCGAAAAACTTAGCGAATCTAGGCGGATCAAGTATACTACATATGAGAAAGAGTTATATACTCTGCTTCAGTCCCTTTCATTGGCGATATTACCTACTCCCTCATGAATTTGTTGTATATTTGGATCATGAAGCCCTTAAGTATTGGAATTCTCAGTCTAGAATCAATCCTAAGCATGCTAGGTGGGTTGAGTATATTAGTGAGTATTCCTTTATCTTTAAGCACAAATCCGGTGTTGAGAACAAAGTGGCTAATGCCCCTTAGTCACATTGGTTACCTCTCACAGACAATGCAGGTTGAGATTCTTAGGTTTGACAAACTCAAAGGCACTTATACCTCTTGTCCTGACTTTTCACTCATTTACTCAAACACTTTGCTAGGAAATCGCAACCATCACATTGACTCTGTCATTCATGACGATTTCTTGTTTCGGGGGTCTAAGTTATGCATTCCTAAGACGTCGTTCCGGGACTTCTTAATTTAGGAGATGCATGCTGGGGGATTAGCTAGCCACTTGGGTAAAGACAGGACCATTGCTTTGGTTACAGATCACTTCTATTGGCCCTCTCTCAAAAGATATGTACATCGCATTTTGTCTCAGTGTCGCACCTGTCAGTTAGCTAAGACCAAGAGGCAAAATACCGAACTATATACTCCTCTTCCTATTCTCACATGTTCCATGGAAGGACATCAGCATGGACTTTGTACTAGGTCTGCCTAGAACATCTCGTGGTCTTGATTCAATTTTAGTTGTGGTTGATAGGTTTTCTAAGATGGCCCACTTTATCCCCTGTAGCAAGACTGATGATGTTTCGCATATTGCTAAGTTAGTCTTCCGAGAGGTTGTTAGGTTGCATGATCTTCCTACTTCCATGGTGTCTGATAGGGATGTCCAATTCATGAGTTATTTCTGGAAGACCTTATAGAGATTGTGTGGTACCACTCTAAAATTTTCTGCAACGTTTCATCCTCAAAACGAATAGGCAAATTGAGGTTGTTAACCACAGTCTTAGGGAGTTACTTAAATGCGGTATAAGGGGAGAAACAAGGCACTTGGGATTTGACTAAACCCCTTGTTGAGTTTGCATATAGTAATGCGCTCAATAAGTCCGCAGGTAAGAGTCCCTGTGAGGTTGTTCATGATTACTCCCCTCGTACCCCTGGTGACCTCATTTCCCTCCCACCTGATGCCCGAGTGTCACATCCTGCATCCGCATTTGCATAGCATATTCATGACTTGCATGCTGAGATCCAGCGCAAGATTGCCTTGAGCAATGACCGTTATAAGCATTCAGCTGACTTGCGTCGCAGAGCTCTAAATGTTGAGGTGGATGATTTTGTTATGGCTCAGATTCGACTTAAACGATTACCCAAAAACTCCCTCAAAAAGCTTCACGATCGCGCCATGGGACCTTACCAGATCCTTTGAAAGTTGGGATCTAATGAATATGTACTTGATCTACCTGACAGTTTATGTATTAGTCATATTTTCAATGTGGAGGATCTCACTCTTCATTGAGGTACTTTTGAGCCTTCTTGTCTTCCTTTTGAGGTTTCTGCAGGTATTCATGTCCCCAGGCTCCCACCTTTTTCGCAGTCGCAGACCAACATAGAGGCGATGTTGGATGATAAGTTCGTGTCCTCTTCTCATGGTGGGTTCCGGCGCTTCCCTGTGCAATTGTCAGGACGGACCCAGTCAAATGCTGCTTGGATTACTGAAGACGAGTTCCGTGATTTGAATCTGACTCTTTTAGAGTGTTACCTTCAAGACAACTCGTCAGAGTCAAGTTCTTTTCCGATGGGGGGGAATGATGTCGTATCTCCTAAATAGTTCTACAGCAATGTGTATCCTAGGAAGAATAGGAGATTTCATAATCTAGGAATTCTCTTTTACGATAAAATCTTATCTTATTTTTATCTCTTAGATTATTTTTAGTTATCATAATCCTATCGTAATCTTCGGACATACTTTCTATTCCTTGTTTCAATTGTATTGATTCCTATATAAACCCCTCGTGCATTGGGGAAAGACACACTTGAATGAATTGAAATATTGAATATTGAAAGTTCTTGGAATTTTCTCGATGTGGGAATTGCTCTTAGAGCGTCCTACATTATCTTTGCACCCAGGCCCTCATATATGGGTACCAAGCACACAACTAACACAAGAAACTATCAAACAGAGTTTTAACAGCTCAGAATCATGTGTGTGCCTTACATAGACATGTAACTTGTGAGCAATACAGCAAAGATTTCCAAAATCCAAATGCAAAGAGGGGGGAAAATGCCTCTCATCAACAAGCACCTATTCTTAGCCTCCATGGATAAGAATTATCTACCATTTGCCCACAAGTATTTCATTAAAGATGGTGTGTTAACAAGAAAGCATCTAATCAACCATGTAGATTTCATTTACCATGAATCAGTAACTTTTAATTAGACCTCATCCAAACAATAGTCAATGTTTTAAAAAAGATTCTGGAAATCTAGAGATTTCCTATGCCCAAATGACTATATCATTATGACTAGCAGGAAAAAAAAGTATCTCTCTTGCCCAAAGTGATCTGCCTAGGTTAATACAGAATAAAAGTAGACTTCCATAAAAATATCCCCCAACCCATTCTATCCTTCCTCATAAAAGAATGTTTCTTTTCTCAAATTCAAAGTCTTGATAGTTATTAAAGTTGCTATTGATCGACAATATTTCTGTTTTGACACTATTACTAAAATCCTACAAAATAATATCAAATATATTAATATGCATGCTCTTCCCATTTAATATAATGAAACATAATGCAGTGAAGGGAGTTCATAAAAAATTCTCAACATCAGTTGTGACTTGCAAACCGGATAAGGAAGGTTTTACTGATCTTTTATATTTCACTGAGGGATTCTGCCAGCTGTAGCCACAGACTAAAAATGACCAGCTCGGATCTACCCAACAACTAGCAAAGGCTAAAGGACTCCATCAACTGTTCTATTAATTGAGGAGTAGGCAGGGTACAACATAGCCAGCTGTGTTCAAAAAAGCATGCCCGAGGCGCGCTTAGGCTCACAAAAGCCCGAAGCCCACCCTCTTGCGCCTTGCAATGGGTCAAGCCCTTCTCAAAGCCTGCGCTTTTTTGGGCTTTTCTGGGCTTCAGATTGAGGCCCCAAGCCCCGAAGTCCGTGCTTTATAGATCATAACAGGCCATTCAGAAAAAAAAAAAAGAAAAAACCTTTAAGGGGCCTCGACCCCTCTTTTTATTTGTGGAAGCCTTTCAATCAAGATGCTACCAGAAATAAACAAAGCATATTGCTACTACTGAACATGAGTTCAGAGTTGGAAACTCTAACCCTAGTGCCAACAATCTAATAAATACTTTGTTCTCTTCTTTCAGACTTTCTTCTTCATCCTCCTCCTCTGTTATTGGACAGCTATGAAAGGTTTTTCTTTGTTTCCTTTTGTTTTTTTGGGGTTTCAAGGAGGTCGAAAATGGTGCCTCCTCCAATGCTACAATGGTACTGAGCCCTTGCTTTTTTTTTTTTTGGGGGGTGCTTCTTAATCTTTCTCCCTTTCTATCTCTCTCGGACTCTCTCTCTCTCTCTCTCTCTCTCTCTCTTCCTGGCATGCTGGTAGCATATGTTATGTTTTTGGGATTCAATTTATAGTAATCTAATTCAGCGATGTCTAATGCTTTAATTGCATTTTGTCGTGTTTAATTGATTCTCTTTTTTTTCGGGTGGTTGGTGAAAATCATTTATTTGATGCCATTATCTAGCTGATTTTAGAAGAAATATGGTTTGGGAATGATTTTCAAGCATTTTCTTAGTAAAACTACGCCTTGCGTCTAAAAAGCCTGCGCCCGGGGCCCTAGAACCCTTTGCGCTTTTTTGCGCCTCGGGCTTTCTTAATCTAAGATAGCCAGCAGAGTGACACATGGTTGCACTCGTCAGCCTTGCAATGAGATGTCAACCCCTTTAAACACAAGCTGTTCAAATTTCAATGATGCCATTGCTAGGGAAATACATTTAACTTCAGTCTCATACGTTTTCCTAGCCTTTGTCTTTCTGCCCTAGGTTGTGCATAGTTTGCCTCAATAGCTCATGATAGCCTCACCAAATGTCAAGAACCGAATTCTCAGCAAAGTTCAACAGAAGCAGCTCTCGAAAAAAGACAGCAGGGTGGACCAAGAGCAACAAACCACAACAACACAAAGACAAAAACAAAACAAACGAAGCTTCCAAAGAGCAGTATAAATGTTAACATAAGACCCACCACAGGGTCAAAGTTCAGAATGCTTTCAGAGAAGATAGTCTTGAAAAGGTGTTGTTTTTGTTGGGAGGGGAGGGTTCGAGCTTCGATAGCAGAGTGTTCCCCCTAGTCCCGAATTGTCCAGCAGTTTATCAGCATAAGAAAGGTGAAATGCACCAGCATGGCAACAACACACTAAATGAGAGGCGGGATGTTCTATATGTCTATAAATTACAAGAGAACGGTTGGCATGCACAAGTAGAAAGAACACAGGGAAGCCAATATGCAGATTTGACAACTAGAAGAAAAAATGCGTCCAAAACAGCTTCATGAAAGGCATTTATTACCCAGAGAGAGAGAGAGAGAGAGAGAGAGAGAGAGAGAGACAGAGACAGAGAGCTGCATATTAGGTACCTCGATTATCAAAGGTCTCCGGAACAACAAGAATAACAGAATACATTATTCTGTTTGCTAATGGGAGTTGCAGTTTCTCAGTCAAAAGCCACTCCCAAGTAGCACGTAGATCTTCAAGAACCTGCAAAATGGTGCTGAGAAATATATTAGCTTAGAGTCATTGACTATAAGAAAAGGAAAAAGCTAGGGCAGTTGTTCAAGTGAACAAGCTACAGTGCACAATACCAGCAAGACTTCATGTCTGGCATGCATGTGGATAAAACTATGTGCTGAGGGAGATTCCTTTTGAATGTTAAGGAATTTATAGCAGAAGACCTATTCTAATATATACTGCATTTTGTGGTTAATTAAAAAAGCAAAGTACAAATCCCAACTAAAAATTGTTCGCATGAAAGCAGAATCAAGACCCAGAGGAAATACATGACAGGAAGCTCAAACAAAAGAAAGAAATAAAACAATAACTGAGTATACATACATAAGCAAGTTCCATCCAAACAGACTGGCCATCTTTGCAAAGTGATCAAACAAACAAATGATCTTAGAGCATGTTAATGGGCAATGACCAACTAGATAAGCCAGCAGAGGAGCGACAAACCATTAGGAGGAGGAAAAAAGGATAGATAAGAGGACAAGATTTTCATACGATTATCAAGTAATAATGATGATGAAAGTGAAGTCTGGTATAAGAATTTTTCAATGCTGCTGAATACTCGAATGTAGAACTCCTTGTTAATAGCAAAAACCAAAAACCAATTAAGAAATTCCTTGTCTAAAAGAAACCAAGAAGAAAATACTGTGCATTAACCCAAGACCTCTGTTCAGATAATCAAGTCCAGCTTTGCAACCAAAACCATATTTACAATGATTATGGATCATCAAAATGGCAGATTGCGATGCAGGAACCCAATTTGCTAGTTAGACAACCTAATTTAGTCTTTTAGATTGTCATACTAGTAACCACCCTGCAGAAATGGGAACACCGTTCAAGCGTTTGAGCATTCCCCGTTACTATGGTTTGGCTAAAATTTGACTAATAAAGATGGCATTCTTTACTTCCACAGATGAAGAAAATTGAAAAAAGAACCATCATAACATAAAATGAAACAATTCTTGTTTATTGACTTTGTTCCTCCTTCAACAAGGAGACATTGTCCTTCAATAAGCCTTTAGAAAGCAGCCAAACACAACCAAGAACTATTTTAAAACTTCCTGGAAATTATACAGGTACAGATGCACCCAACATTTAATAGAATGATGGCCAAAAAAGGTACAGGACAAAGCTTTGAAAAAAGAAAGCATACCTGTTGTGCAGAATAATATGGGGAAACATTGAAATGGCCTCGACGAATAGGTCTTCTCAAGCAATAAGGCTCAGTTGGGGGAATTCTTAGTGCTTCTTCACCACAGATGAACTCTCTATATGTACATTCACTGTCAGCACTGGTTTCCTTACATTCTTCTTTGTTCAGAGAGGACTGATGACTCACATCATTGTTTGCAGGACTCTCTTCATCTATCAATCAAATATGAGTTGAAAGGCAAGTTATGGTATGTCAGACAACCACTTTCGTTGTAAAGTTCAAATATCTAAATGATCAAAGAACAAATCCCTGGATCTTACAGTTACAACTAAATACTCCAATTAATACATGCTAGAAGTTGATACTTACCCAAAGTAGAAGATGAATTAAGTTTCTTCTCAAATACATCAGTCCAGGGAAGTGCTGGTTCCTTTCTGCTACCTTGGAGATTAGACCCATCAGGACGAGCCATCTGTGGAAATTAAGTCCATCATTCGACAAGACCAAATGTGCACCTTAGGATTCAAAGGGCTTAGAGCGAACAAGGGACATCAAGCCTAAATGTCCAATTTCACCCAGTTTAACGACAAACAAAATTCTGCAGAAGAAAAAAAAATGGATGGTACAGAAACCCTCAAAGAGATAAAAGAAATGACAAACTTCATACATCGCCTATTCCAAGACCTAAATCGGATTTTTCATTTCACTCAAGTCCTATGTCTGACACTTGAAACATGCTTATGGTCCTTATGGACAGTTGAACCTACATCTTAGACCCAAAAAGGCACAAATTTTTAGAGAATTGCCAATTCCTACATAACAACCATCTTGGATACTCGACATTCCAATATGGGCACAGCTGGACCCTATCCACAGCAATTTCAAACTACTGCCACTATACTCTCTTAGTTTAAAAAAGCGCACCCTCCTAGGTGCATAAAAGCCTGAAGCCCACACCTCTGCGCCTAGAAAGGGCTCAGACGCAGCCCATTCATTAAGCGCGCGCTTTTTGCGCTTTTCTGGGCTTTTTTTCCAGGCGCGGGGCGCGCTTTTTGGGCTTTTTGGATCTTAACGTACTATTTGAGAAAAAAAGGGAAAAAAATTACAAATCAGACTTGGAAGCCTCAGACTGCTTCTCACCTCCTCATTCGAACCTCTCTGCTTCTCAGACTGCTTTTCTCCTTCCTCCTTCAGTTCAGCGGCAAACCCTAACTCAGTGCAAACGGGTAAATGGTCTTCTACTCCTTTCTACCTTTATTTTTCCACCATCCTCCTCCTCCTCCTCCTTCTTCCTAGTGAGTCGAACCCCATGGAAGAGGTTTCGAGCTCTCTCTCTCTCTCTCTCTCTCTCTCTCTCTCTCTCGCGCTTGAAGGGTGCAGCTACAGTGCACAGCTCTAGTGCACAGCTTCTCTTCTTTCTGTCTCTCGAAGACCCCCTATCTAACCTCTAAAATCTAAACCTCCCCCTTCTGTCTAATTTCCACGCAGCAGGGCCTTCAATTTAATTTGAAGGGTTTATGTTTTAACTTTTAAACTTTTAATTATTTATTGCTTTGTTTAATTAGTTGTGTGTGTGTGTTTTTTTTTTTTTTTTTGGTAGTTGAAAATTGTAGTGAACTCATTTGTGGTGTTGATTTTTGGGTTGAATTACTTGAATGGAAGATGCTTAGTTCACCTTTATGAGCTATTTTGCTTTGTGTGCCATGTGTTTTATGCTTTCCTTCTATGGCTCTGCTAGTTCGTGTATTTTAAGACTTCTACTATCTTATGGTGTGTACTTTGAGAAACTATGATGTTATGTTATCGTGCTTCATGACTATATGCAATGTTTTTCGTGGTTATCTTGATGTTTAATTCCTTACTTGAAGTCATTATCTACATTATTTTCAAAGAAATATGGTTTGGGAATGATTTTGGAGCATTTTATAGTCAAAGTGCACCTCGCGTGCCTCGAAGCCCGCGCCCCGGGCTCCAGGACCCTTTGCGCTTTTTTGCGTCTCAGGCTTTTTTTAATCTAAGTATACTCTAGAGCTAGAGGCCAAGGGAAGGAATACAATTACATTATTACACCCCAGAGCTATTATAAAGTCACAATCACCATATGGATGATCAAGAGAAGTAACCATCCTCCAAATGACATCTTGTGAAATGTAACAATGGATGCAACTATAGAAGGTTGATCCACGTGTTAAACTCCTCCGAGACAAACACGTACAGGCACACAAGCAGAACCAAATCCATACTTGAAAGACACAGAAACAATATAAATTACTCTTGGCTTCCTCCATAACTCTACTAAGATTATGTTGAAACACACGAACAGAGCAACTCAAACAAAACAGTCAGATGAAATCCCTTCGCCCCAAGGCAAAACAATGACAATAGAAAGAGATGCAAACAGACAATGCCCACGCAAGAAGACTTTCACAAATCACACCTTCCTTGAATATGAGTTGGCAACTTCTTGATCCAGGGAAGGGATCTTCAAAAAGGAAGCAACCTGCAGAAAACAAGATCAAACACATCTATAAAAAAAATTTTAAAAAACGTTTTTTGAAGAGTGGGGCAGATGAAAGGATATTTAATAGAGAATTCATCAGAAGGGCTCTAAGCAAGTACTGAATTAGTAATCAGGACAAGCAATACACAGAATCTTAGGGCTGTCAAAAGTTAACCCGACACGATTACCGACTCGAACCGAACACGAAATTAAGTGGGTTTGGGTAAATATTTTTGACTCGCTTAATTAAATGCGTTGACACGTTCAATCCGTTTAATTAATTGGGTTAGGTTCACGATGAAAATTTTAACACGAAAAAATACTTATTTAGTCCGTTTAATTGAATGGGTTAAATAGGTTGACATGCTGACCCAATTACCATGTACTTTTTGGAAGGAATTGTGAAAATGTGGGATTTGATCAAGTCAATATTTGCTTTGTGATTGTAGTTCTTATGAATCATGGACAATAGTTGCATTATGATGATACATATAAACTCAAGAAATTGATTTATAATGCTCGATAATCATATTTTAGTCAAAATATTACGCGAATAAACAGATAATCGGATAATTTAAACTTAACCTGTTTATATTAAATGGGTTAATGGGTAAATTTCAGGTCAACCTGCTTAAAAAATAAACGGGTATAATCAAGGTTTTCAACCCGTTTAATAAACGGGTTAAGTTCAGGTCGAGGATTTCTCAACCCGTTTAAGTTCGACACAAATACAAACTCAACCCAACCTGACCTATTTGATGGCCCTAACACAAATGTGATCGCGACGAGCACATGTTGATAGAATCCGCTATATTTTCAACGTCGCAGACAAATAATTTGAACTCAAGTCACATTTTTCATGCGTTAGTCATACTTTAACCAGGATTTATTTGAACTCATCCCAAACATAAATGTAGCTCTTAAGTGACTTTCCTGAAAGAAAGAAACGCAAATTCACTCACAGCATCATATGCTCTCTCACGCTCCACATGCTGAGCAGTAGTAACCTGAGAATTCAGCATCTGAGAACCAAAACCATACAAAAACCCACAGATCAACAACCCTAAAAAGCGTTAAAAAAAAATGGGGGTCATTCAGCAAAAAATGGAGAATTGTAATAAAGCAAAAGACCTGATCTTGGACATTTTTCCTAGGAGGTTGATTAGCTTCAGTGGTTCGACGAGCAATGCAGTGGGGGATGATAAAGGGAGCGTCCTGAGTGCCAAGTCCTATTTTGATATTCGCAGAACCTAATAACCCCCAACAACATCAACCCCTAAAACTTCAGAAATCAAAATTCATGCAAATAAAGAGCATGCATTAGAAATTAAGCTTTTGCGATTGAGAATCACGGAAACTAGACACGAAAATAAGGGTTTTTGGTCGAAGAGAAACCTGGGTTAATGACAACTAAGTTAGCGCCTCGTTCTGCAACGAATTGAGAAGGAACCACGGTTTTCAAGTAATCCTGCAATGCAAAGCACAATCAGTGCATAGTACATAGATAAAGAGAAGACGGAAGGAGTGTGAGAGAGAGAGGGGGGGGTAACTCACCATGTCGCCGAACAGAGATTGCACTGGCAGTGCAGTAGCAGCGGTTGCGGGGCCAACTTCTCCCACATTTCAAAGCTTTTCGGAGTTCATCAGAAAAAATGCCACTAATTTTTTTTTTTTTTGTGAGTTATAGAATGTCAATGAGTTTTTTTAAAAAAAAAAAACTTTAATGCCGTTATATTTAATGTTCTGTGTTCAATGCATCGCCAAATAACTATGCGACTTTTAGTTACTGATGACAAAATTGAAAAAAAAAATAATAACTCGATGGTAAATTAAAAAAATTTAGTGGTATATTTTTTAAAACGTAATAAACATAATGACATTGAGAGGAAAAAACTTAGCGACATATTAGAGAGATCTAAAAAAAAAGTAATTTGCTGACATTTTTGTCTACAAACTCGCTTTTGGGGAGCTTGGTAAAAACAATTGAAGTCCCAAAAGGGTTTCCATGGGATTGTGAAAAATATAAGTCAATGAACCAAACAAAAGTGTCCAACGTATCATTATTGGAACAAAGTTCATTGACACTATTACAAACAAAGAAAAGAAACTAATAGAAGTGAAGGCAAAAATAAAGGCATGTGTAAAAATGTCAAGAGATTACATAGAGATGATTTGAACAGAATTGAAAATAATATATAGTTTGACAAGTGATAAGTTGATTTTTTTTCTATTTGATTTGTGGTTCAAACAAAATCGAAGATAATAGTTTAACAAGGGATAAGTTGATGTTTTCCATTGTCTAATATGCTAGTGAACAATTTTGGTCTTCTCCCTTTATTATATCATGTGCTTCTGTGGCGCATAATTGTTTTGTTTCCTTTAACTATGTTATTTTGTTAGTAGTGTGTGCTTTGCTTGTAGTATGCATGTTGCTTCATTAGCCTTTTGACAGTTTTTGCGGCAACAATTGGAGAACAAGAGTTTAGTTAATCATCTTTGATGATGAATATTTAAACAAGTTTCTCAAAGACCAATATTTTCTATTATTAGTATTGACATATAATTACAAGTTCTAGCTTCAACACAAGTAAACTTTTGTTTGCAATTCTTGATAACTATTTGTTGAAAAATTCGAAATTATATATCCTCACCTCATTGAAGAATTGATTTCAATTTTTACAAATTTGATTCAAATGTGCTTACCTGAAAAAAAGGCTTAGTTTTGGAGTATTTTCTCGATTAAAAAAAAAATCTTGTTTAGCAAATTATTTTTCATGGAAAATTTTGCAAAGAAATACAAAATTTCATCATCATAATTATTTAAACTCTAAGTTACCATTTAATGTAAAGATAAAGGTCGTCTTGAGTGATAGTTGCCACAATTTATGACCTGATCTTAAAGGCTATTAAGGAAATGTAAAAATGTTAATAAGGTTGATTGGATGAAAATATTAGAATTAATGATCCCATAACATTAGATGATGCGGGAAGATTCAATCCCTTGCTTGATAGTTAGGGCTTGTGAAATCAACTCTGTCGAAGTGAAATTTCTAATAACTACAAACTACTAATGCATAGTAAATGCGATCTGTGTTCTTATTGGAAAATCAATGGCATCGAAGACACAAGCATAAAAATTAGTTTGCCAAATAAAAAAATAGTTGCAATCCTTTAGTTTTTAGAAAAGTCTACTCTTTATCTAAGACAACACAATTCAAATAGAAGCAAAATCAAAACAACCAATCTACTACTTGAATGTCAATATCAAATTCCAAATATGGAATCAGCCAACAGATATGAAATAGCACAAAGTCTAACACTGAACAAAGATCCTAAGAATCATAACTCATTGTGTGGAAATAAATAGTTAACTAATGTCCGAATGGCTAATGGCATAACCAACAAAAAAACTACAATACAAGCTTCCCCTTGGCTTCTATTCTGCTAATATAGTATGCCATGGGCTTACAACCTTTTTCTTAATTACCTTCTCGGGCGTGGAATGCTCGGAATCTTCATTCTAATGAAGAAGAGCAATGCACCAGAGATTGACACATTATGCACATAAATATTCTCAACAAGTGAACGTTTATGTTGATTTGTGATCACATTAGGTTTGACAATTTTTTGAAATTTCACGTGTTATGGTCTAAATGAAGATCAAGAGTCCATAACCATATTGAAGTGTTAACCATCTAATGATGATGGCAAATAAACGGCATGAGTAAAAATAGTTAACTGAAAATTCGATCAAATTACCTTGTACAAAACATCAACATACCTGTAAGAAGTGGTTCAAATGAGTGAATAACTATGGCTATGCTAGACCATAGTTGTAGAAGCCAAAAGGTGCCGTAAAGGCAAGATGAAGAAGCCAAATTGCAGGAGAGATCGTAAGTGTAAATGTTAGTTGTCTACATTCACTATTACCAATCACTAGTATCAAGAAGATAAGCTCGACAAGGGTATTCGAAATGGCAAGACACAAGGATCATACTTTAGGCTAATGTGAACTAACTAGAAGGTATGTCCAAAGGTGCAACCAAAGATAAAAAAGACATTTCCAAGTCTTTTAATGTTCACTGATGCTGAAATTAGATGTTTCATTTGAACATGAGACAATATCTGGATTAGAAATACAGTATCAAAGTGAAGAATGGTTACATCTCTTTTGACCTTTGGACCTCACATACTTCCTAGTGTACGTCTTTTTGCGATTTCTTTTCTTTTAATTAGGAAAGTTGTGCACATCTAAAATACTGCTATTTCTATTCCATTATCTTCTTCCTAGTCAACAACTGTTACTATCAAACATTTGAGTTTCCTGAGTGAATATTAGACCATTGTTGGCCAATACTCTCCTGGTGTCTCCATTAAAGCGAGAATCGAGTAGAACGAGGGGATTAGAAATATATCCAACCAAAAACATGAAAGAAATGTTAGGGCTTAATATGTTTACCACTTTACCGTAATATTCGAAAATTTTGCCTCCAGTTTTAAGGTCTGAACTTCCATGACTTCATTGAGTTATAGTGCTAATTCCTCTGTAGTTGGCCCACCATCAACTCCAAATTCATTGAACCTAAGGGAATAGATCTCATCAATACAAAGGGGAAAAAAAAACCATACCAGGATGTGAACATTAATATAAAACATAATAAAAGATAAAAGCTAAACCATAACAACAGGGCTAAGGGCCTGCTCTTTTCGTTGGAAAATATGGGTTGGAAATGGGTTAAGTTCGTTGAGATTGGTTGAAATCAGTTGAAGTGGGTATTTTTTTGGTTGAAGTGAGTTGAAGTGGATTGAAGTAGGTTGAAGAGTGTTAAATTGTATTGAAGTTGATTGAATTGGATTGAAATTTTTTTATATGATGGGTAGAAGTTGGTCAAAATATTGGAAAGTAGGTTTAAGTTGGTTGATGTAGGTTGAGATGGATATTTTTTTATTGTTCGGTGAAGTGGATTGAAGTGGGCTGAAATTGATTGAAGTAAGTAAATTGAGCTTCACCAACGAAAAGAACGAGACCTAAGTGATAATTTTAACTTATACATCTAGGCAACTGAGTGGAGAATGTAAAGAATACCTAACTCAAGGAGAGAGAATTTACATAGGATGCAAGTGATACTGTGAAGTAAATATAGAAGACAAAAAGCAGCCTTGTACAGATCCATGAATGATAAGTTTGAGCCTTAGCGTAAAACACAAGAAACCAAAGCTCTTTTATAGGTAGAAGCCAAGAAGTGTCACATTCACTATAAAGAGTCTTATTTGAAATGTAAATTCCATAATTCACTCACGAGGCCCAAAAAAAAAAAACTTAAAAAGGTATGCCACCATCAATGTCAATCTAGACATAAATGTTCAATGCATTTTAACATTACTCTTCCTAGGATAACTTGGCATAATAGCCTATATGGAAAATTTTGCTTCCATTTATAGTATTCAAGTTCTATGTATTGTTTTTGGGGAGGAGGGGAGTTAAAAAAAAAAAAAAAAGCATGCATTATTCCCAGTGACCAAGATTATGATGCTCTTGAAATATCAAGTTTGTGCAAAGCACTTGAAAAATGACTTGCCAAGTTGATCTTGCATTAGTTATCATACATAGTTTTATAGATTTTCTTGCTATTAAGGTCTTTTGATATAGAAGAATCGAAGTAAACATCTATAACCTCAAGTGTAGGGTTTATCACTTAGTATTTGGGTATCGTCCATAGAGGAACTGAGTTTTCAAGCACCGAAATTAACTTAAGTATTTCAAGCTAGGTTAAATGAAAAGGGGGTGAAAAACAAGCTACATTAAACTAGTAACCACAAAAAAGGGCTTTGGGCTTGTGATTTGACCAATTAACTAATTAAGTAACTAAGGCAAGCCCTGACCTACTAAACCTATATCGACAATTGAAGATAGTCAGTTGCACCAACAAAGCACACCCAAGCCCTCTTTCAAGGGTTATGGGCCAGACTAGTTGGCCTAACCACCTATTTCATATGATTAGCCCAATTATACTACAAGATTAGTGTTGGGTATGAAATGCCCCAAAATTAATATGCCTAGATTCCCCGGTAATGACACCAAAAACTTGATCACCACCACAAGTTCACGAGTATTGTAATATAGATCAAGGTCGTTAGACAGAGACTAGATCAGATTACTAAATATTCCTATGGAAGATTTGCTAAGTGAAATCAAGATTTGGTTTGGATTATAAATATCAAACACTAGACAATAAAGCCTAACTTCAATGGCTAAAAACATCTAGGTGCTAGCATCAACTAATGTGTCGATCTAACAAGTCAAACATGCATTTTTCACCTTACTGATTGATTCCATGGTCAATAATGCTAGAGAATTCACAACTTTCTTTCAAAACAGAGTGAATTGACATAATCAACTGATTGCTAATTTTCATTAGATCTTAATTGAATCAAGTTTAGGAATATGATTCTCACAAGGCCACTCAACTCGTAATCCTTTCTCAAGTGATTATTAAATCAAGTCTGTAGGAGGCAAAAAATATCCGTCCAATTAAGACCCGCCATGTGGAAGATTCTATATTTCGCCCAATTATACGCTGCCAAGTGTTAAACTAAATATTTGATGAATAATTATAACGACCAATCAGAAAGCGCCACGTGTCGCAATGATGCAGAAAATAAATTATTATTCCTTTCCTTTTGAGGGATAATTAATAGGAAATCCTCATGTCATTCCTTTATAAAAAGGAAACTAGTCCTCCCATTTGAAGGGGGATTTTTTTTGGAAGAAATCACAAGAGCTCAAGAATTCTCTCTAGCAGAAGACAATAAGCATCCCAAATACGTGCCGTCTACTGGTAGAGATTCAAACTCACATCCTGACTGAGATTAAGCCTCATAGGCCCTCTCTCAGGAACAAATTTATTCAAACTCACTCAAGGAGATTGAATCAGAGGACTTGTTATACTTGTTCTTGTAACAGCTATACAGAGATTGTACCCATTCTTTGATATAAATACAAAAAAAAATTCACTTTGTTGCTCAATTTCTTGTCTAATTGATTGCAGGCTCGGAATTTGTGTTTACAAATTTGGCACGCTCGGTGGGACCTTCTCTGCCTCTCATCTCTTTTTTCAAATCACGAACTCTACACTTGCCTGAAGACGATATGGCCCCTAAGAACGCCATACCTCAACTTTCAAGGAGAGCTGTCCGATCCACGTCTCAAGGATCAACAACCGTTAGCATTACATCTAGCGGGGTTGTGACCCGAAGTATGGCAAAAGCTGCTGCTGTGATTGCCATGAAACAATCAGTTGGGACTGTTCCTTCGCAGTCTCGCAAAATCCCAAGGCTCGACTCGAACCTGCTCGAAGGAGTCAACAAAGTCAATTCACATCCTCTGAAGCAAAAATCTGTTGCAGGCCTCGAGATGCACCCAACAATATGTCAAGAGATGGACGAGCTTCGAACTCAGACAAACTCCACCTTCAAACCTTTCGATAAAGAAGATCATGACTATGCTAGCAGTGACTCCTTACCGGCATCGCCAAGAGAGTTGGTCGCTGAATCAGAGAACGAGTCTTCCAATTCCGTCATCATGCCGGCCATGGTGACGGAAGCGACCAACGTAGAGGAACAACTTGCAAGCATGAAAGCAACATTGGAGAAGCTCGCTAAGGAAAATCTAGAGAAAGACGCTCAAATCAAGCGCCAAAGTGAGCAGATCGCTACGCTGATGAAGAAGCTCGAGAAGCGGCTATTTGAGTCTTCTAGCAAAGGCTCGGATGGCGAAGAGTCTGAGAAGGAGTCTAACCGCAGCGAAGACTCTGATGACGAGCGCATGAAGAAGAAGGAACCCTCATTAGCGTCGATGTCTGTCGAACAGATTCAAAGCCTAATCGCAAATGCTGTCAAAACCCAATTAGGGGGAGGATCCCGCAAGACGCATCTGTACACGAAGCCTTACATAAAAAGGTTCGATGCTCTCCGCATGCCTCACGGATACCAGCCCCCTAAGTTCAACCAATTTGACGGTAAGGGCAATCCCAAACAGCACATCGCCCACTTTATTGAGACGTGCAGCAATGCTGGTACTGAGGGAGATAGATTAGTGAAGCAGTTTGTCCGTTCTCTCAAAGGAATCGCCTTCGACTGGTATACGGATTTGGAGCCTGAGTCTATTAACAGCTGGGACCAAATGGAGCATGAATTCCTTAACAGGTTCTATAGTACCCAGCGCACTGTTAGTATGACGGAGTTGACAAATACTAAGCAGTGGAAGGATGAGCCGGTCCTTGATTACATCAACCGCTGGAGATCTCTCAGCCTTGAATGCAAGGACCGTCTCTCCGAGGCCTCCGCTGTCGAGATGTGTGCTCAGGGCATGGAGTGGGACCTGCTTTATGTCTTGCAGATAAGCAAGCCCAGGACCTTTCAAGAACTAGCTACAAAGGCGCACGACATGGAGATGACGATAGCAAATCGTCGCAGCAAGCCGTCCCCCTCATATGAGTTCAAGAAGGACAAAGGTGAGATCAAGAAGAGCTCAAAGCCCTCCAAGGTGCCTGCAAAAGAATCCATGGCCACTTCCGTTGAGGAGCCTGTACAGATTTCAGGCAAATTTAGGCCAGAAGAAAAGAAAGGAACATCCTCGAGGGACGTTGGACGGAAGCGACCAACGTTAAAGGAGCTCCAAGAAAAGAAGTACCCGTTTCCTGATTCAGACTTGTCAGGAATGCTGGATGACCTACTTGAAAATAGGATCATCGAACTCCCCGAACCTAAGCGACCAGAAGAAGCTGGAAGGACAAGTGACCCGAAGTACTGTCGCTATCACAGGGTTGTTAGCCATCCCTTAGAGAAGTGTGTCACTCTCAAAGAGCGCATCATGCAGCTGGCAAAGGATAGCAAGATCATATTGGACCTGGATGACTTTGCCGGGGCCAATCAGGTCTCTGCTGAGGTAGAGTGTCTTCCTCTATCATGGCAGCCAAAGTCTACTCGAACCCATAAACGAAGGGAGAGTAGCGTTGTTGCTTCTCAAAAGGAAAAACTATTCACCATTCAGTTCGGAAGCTTGGAACCCGTTATCGTCCCCTTGACAATTGGGAGGCCAATGATGAGGACAAATTCTAATCCGGTCGAAGATGGAGAAGGGTGGACGCTTGTCACTCAAAGGAGGCCAAGGAATCCAAAACAAACTCAGCCACCGCCCCTTCGCCAAAGAAAGAGACAAGGCAGGAAGAAGACTTCTCGATGTGCAAAGAGCAAGAGAAAATCAAAGGCTGGCAAGAGACACGAAGTCCAACCAATTGACTTACTCGAGCAGGAGCCGCTCGTTCCTATCACACTGGAGGAATTTTTCCCTGTAAGATTTTTTGAGAAGATCACTGTTAACATGACACCGTGTTATGAGCTGGAGAATGAGGAGGATGAGAAGGAAGCAAAGTTAGAAAAACCTCCCAAAAATGATGATGAGGCTCTAACTAGTTTAGAGGCCTTGCCGATCTGTGACGATTGGAGACAAATCTTCAGCTTGCCAAAAGAAATACGTCAACAGATTGTTGCTGCCTTGCAGCACCCAAAGCTTTATGTTGACTAGATGAAAAGTGCGGGTCAACCGGCGAAAGATGTTGCTCATCATGCTGCTTGCAACACCGCCATCACTTTTACTGATGATGATCTGCTGTTGGGCTCCAAGCCTCACAACCGCCCCCTGTTCGTCACCGGTTACATCAGGGAGCAAAAAGTTAGACGGATCCTTGTAGATGGAGGGTCAACTGTTAACATCATGCCTAAGTCTACGATAAACGACTTGAGGATTACAATGGAAGAGCTTTCTAAGAGCCGAATGGTGATCCAGGGATTTAGCCTAGAGAGTCAACGCGCGATTGGTATGGTCCGCCTGGAACTAATAATGGGGGACCTATCAACATCTTCGATCTTCCATGTAATAGACTCTAAGACTTCCTACAAGTTATTGCTCGGACGCCCGTGGCTTCACGAGCATGGAATAGTAGCTTCAACTCTCCACCAATGCCTCAAGTACTATCGCGGAGGAGAAAGAAAGATTGATGGGGATGCTAGGCCATTTACTAAAGCAGAATCACATTTCGCTGATGCCAAATTCTTTGAAGAAGCTGCAGCACCCAAAGAGATGATGATATCAACGATTGCCTCCACAGGTGACTCAAAAGTTACCAAGAATACGCAGGCGACCACAGAGCGGGATGGTGCAAAACAGCAACAACAGGGCAAGGAAGACAATAAACAAGTTAGCGAAATGCAACCCGCTAAACAAGTCGCAAGACAGATAGCCACTTCAGCAAACTCCATGGCACCAATTTTGAGGTATGTTCCGAAATCCCGTCGTAAGGAAGGGGAACCGCCTTTCAGTGGTGTTCTACATGCGAATGCTGAAGATAAGATTGTTTGGAAGGCTAATGAGGCAAATTTGGATGCCCTTAAAGGCAGTGCTACGTTACCGACACGGAAAGCGTACCAGCCAAAAGTGAGCAGACACCCCCTCCCTGGGTTTGTCTCCCCTTCTAAAGCTTTCTTGAAAGAGGAAGAGGTGTTGCCACATATGCGTACCAAGGACCGATTCGATCCAAATGCATATAAGCTTATGGAAAGAGCCGGTTATAACTTTCAAAACCCCGCCACCTTGGGGAAGATAATCGAAGTCAAGCCTCATGGCCTCAATGATACTCAAAAAATGATCCAAGAGCAAGGAGGTTCAGTGAGCATCTCTAAAGTCGGACTTGGTTATACACCGTCACAGCCAGTCAAAATCTCGGGCCGACGAAAGAACAAGCAGTCAGCCGTTCAACACATCTCCGCCGAGGAGATAGATGAGAGTGAAAAGGAAGATGATCTACCTAGCAAGAGGACTTCTGTATTTGACAGATTACAATCATCGAGTTCAACAAAACGGCCATCTGTCTTCACCAGAATTGGCGCACAGCCAAAGCTTTCAATATTCAATAGGATCAAGAAGGGGATAGAGCCCTCGAAGACGCCTTCCCAAAGGTTCAAAGGCTCCGTGTTTAACCGTCTAGGTGATACAAGCGAAGTACGAAGTTCTATTCCTTCACGGATGAAACGACTTTCAACCTTGGACGTTAAGACGGAAGGTTCGTTGCGAGTGAAAAGGCGCACTGTGATCCTCACTGGTCAACAAAGTAACCCTGACCCTAACGAGCAGGAAGAGCGAGGTGAAATGGCCTCCTCTCACTATATCACAGGTCGAGAATACGAGGATTCGGACTCAGAGACAGAGCTTGCAGAGACTCCTAAAGCCCTTGAGGATGGGGGGCAAGCTACGGTCGATGATCTGAAAGAATTGAATCTTGGTACCATAAACGAACCTCGCCCCATTTATGTAAGTTCGTTGCTGACACCTGAGGAGGAAAGCCAGTACTTTAATCTCCTCTTGGAATATAAGGACGTGTTCGCATGGAGCTATAAAGAAATGCCAGGGCTTAATCCCAAAGTTGCTGTCCATCGCCTGTCCATCAAAAGGGGACTGTCTCCAAAAAAGCAGCCGCAGCGACGTTTCCGTCCAGAATTGGTACCTGAGATTGAGAAAGAAGTCAATAAACTCATTGAAGCAGGGTTTGTTCGGGAGGTAAAATATCCAACCTGGATCGCAAACATTGTCCCCGTAAGGAAGAAAAATGGACAACTTCGCATCTGCGTAGACTTTCGGGATCTCAATGATGCATGTCCGAAGGACGATTTTCCGCTCCCTATCACTGAACTCATGGTTGATTCGACTACGGGGCACGAGACCTTATCATTCATGGATTGTACTGCGGGGTATAATCAAATCCAAATGGCACCAGAAGACCAGGAGGCCACAGCTTTTCGCACACCTAAAGGCATTTTCTGTTACAAGGTGATGCCTTTCGGCTTAAAGAATGCGGGGGCAACATATCAAAGAGCAATGCAAAATATTTTTGATGACATGCTCCACAAGACAGTTGAGTGTTACGTCGATGACTTAGTGGTCAAGTCTAAAAAGAAATGTGATCATATTTCAGATCTTCGTAGCGTTTTTGAACGTCTGCGAAAATATCAGTTGAAAATGAACCCACTTAAGTGTGCATTTGGCGTCACTTCTGGGAAATTCTTGGGCTTTGTCGTCCGCTATAAAGGGATTGAGATTGACCAATCCAAGATCAAAGCAATCCAAGAAATGCCTGAGCCTAAGAATCTCAAAGAGCTTCGTGGCCTTCAAGGTCGCCTGGCATATATTCGAAGGTTCATATCAAATCTAGCTGGACGTTGTCACCCCTTCAGCCACCTCATGGAAAAGGGAGCATCTTTTGATTGGGACGAGTCATGCAGCGAAGCCTCTGCTAAAATCAAGAAGTACTTGTCGAATCCTCCAGTATTGGGAGCACCAGTTCTTGGCAAGCCTCTTATACTCTACATCGCAGCTCAAGAACAATCATTGGGAGCATTGTGTGTTCAAAAGAATGAGGAAGGAAAAGAAGTTGCTTTGTATTACTTAAGCCGTACATTGGTGGGGGCTGAACTGAAGTATTCACCCATGGAAAAGATTTGCTTGTCACTTGTATTTGCCGTTCAAAAACTTAAACATTACATGCAGGCGTATACAGTACATGTGGTTTCTAAAGCCGATCCCATCAAGTACATTCTGTCGAGGCCAGTCCTCAGTGGGCGGCTTGCAAAGTGGGCTATGATCTTGAAGCAACATGATCTTGTCTATGTGCCACAAAAAGCAGTCAAGGGGCAAGCGCTGGCAGAATTCCTAGCCGATCACCCAATTCCCGACGAGTGGGAGCTAAATGATGATTTACCAGGTGAAGATGTGCTCTTTGTCGATATCCTCCCACCTTGGGAAATGTACTTTGACGGAGCCGCAAGAAGTGGTGGAGCTGGTGCCGGTGTAGTGTTTATCTCCCCTGAAAGGCATGTCCTCACCTATTCATTCGTATTAACCCAGCTATGCTCAAATAACACGGCTGAGTACCAAGCATTAATCCTGGGCCTTCAAATGGCTACCGAAATGGGAATCAAAGACCTCGACATCTACGACGATTCTCAATTAGTCATCAAGCAGCTTCTCGAGGAATATGAAGTCAGAAAGGATGACCTCATGTCCTATCATAAATATGCCTCGCGACTGTTAGGCAAGCTTGAAACGGTCAAGTTGGAGCATGTTCCTAGGAGTGCCAATAAGGTGGCTGAGGCACTTGCCAATCTTGCGGCCACTTTGGCACTGGGGGCAGAGGAAAATATGAACGTCCCCGTTTGCAATCGATGGGTCGTTGCACCCACTGATGAAGAGTTTGAGGAAGACGTCAATGCAATCAGTGCTTAAGAAGTAGATGGAGAAGATTGGCGTCAACCACTTATTGACTACTTGCAACATGGGAAGCTCCCTGACGATCCAAGGCATAAGACAGAAATCTAACAAAGAGCTCCCCGCTTCCTTTATTTCAATGGGACTCTTTATCGGCGTTCCTTCCTTGGCATTTGGTTACGATGCTTGGGGGACGAAGAAGCAGGACAAACAATGGAGGAAGCACACTCAGGAATATGCGGTGCACATCAAGCAGGGCCTAAATTACATGATCGAATCAAGAGGATGGGTTACTACTGGCCTACTATGGTACAGGACTGCATTGACTATGCAAAAAGGTGCGAGCCTTGTCAGTTCCATGCAAATTTTATTCATCAACCTCCAGAGCCACTTCATCCAACCGTGGCATCTTGGCCATTTGAAGCTTGGGGACTAGATGTTGTAGGACCTATCACTCCAAAATCCTCCGCAGGCCACTCATACATCTTGGCGGCAACTGACTACTTTTCCAAATGGGCAGAAGCAATCCCACTGAGAGAAGTTAAAAAAGAAAATGTTGTCGATTTTATTCGGACCCATATCATCTGTCGATATGGCGTGCCTCGGTATATCATCACTGACAATGGCAAACCATTTGTCAACAAGCTGGTGACCGCCCTCTACGAAAAGTTTAAGTTTGCTCAGCGTAAATCTTCGATGTACAATGCACCTGCAAATGGGTTGGCAGAAGTCTTCAATAAGACACTTTGCAACTTACTAAGCAAAGTGGTGACGAAGTCAAAACGCGATTGGCATGAAAGGTTGGGGGAAGCTCTTTGGGCATATAGAACCACGTACAAGACGCCGACCCAATCAACTCCTTTCGCTCTGGTGTATGGGGTGGAAGCAGTATTGCCTTTGGAACTCCAAATCCCTTCACTCCGTATTGCCATATAGGAAGGCTTGATCGAAGATGAAAATCACAAGCTTCGCCTAGCAGAGCTCGAGGCCCTTGATGAAAAAAGACTGCTAGCACAACAGAAGTTGGAATGCTATCAAACTCGCTTATCACGAGCCTTCAACAAAAACGTACGACCGCGTTCATTTCAAGTTGGAGATCAAGTGCTCGCGGTAAGGAGGCCAATCATTATCCCACACAAGACTGGAAGTAAGTTCACTTCCAAGTGGGATGGCCCTTACGTGGTTCGAGAAGTTTACACCAACGGCGCCTATAGGATTGTCGGTGCCGACGGAGTACGAGTTGGGCCGATAAATGGGAAGTTCCTAAAACTTTATCATCCTTAGTATGCTAATGCATGTAAGCCCCTAAGCATGCTCATTCATAAATAAATAAATTAAAAAAAAAGAGAGCGAAAAAAAAAAAAAACCTTTGTACTACTCCCGGCCCGCAAGAGTATAAACTGTGAACGGAGAAATCAAAAAAAAAAAAAAAACTCATTTGATTGCGAGTTTTATATAACTTGTGAGTTTAAAAGAGAAATATAGAGATTTGGCTGGCTGTTAATGCATATGTTGTCATGAAGTCGATAAAATAATTGTGGAATCCAAATCACGAAGAAAGTCAACTAAGACACATGTGCAGTAGTGAATAAAAGAAAATTTTCATCTGAGCTTTATTCAATATATGTCAAGCTTACATCACAAAAAGTGCAATGAGTATTACGAATCCATCTCAAAAAAAAAAAAAAGGGAGAGAAAAGAACAAAGAGGTAACTATGGGTCCCATTGAAAGCTCTTCAGATCTTCGAAAGACTCCTTTATGTAAGCCTCAGCCTTCGCCAAACTAACTTTTGTGGCTGCATCCATCACTTCAGTGGCATTAAGAACCTCAATCTGACCCTGTAAGTCAATGACTTCCTGCTCAGCCTCTTGAAGCGAATGCTCGCTGGCCACCACCTGAGAGCTCAATTCTTTCTGTTGATCTTCCAAGAGTTGGAGTTCTCTCAGTAGCTCCTGACGCCTCAACTCAACATGCTTCAGCTCGGCTACCTTCGCTTCATAATGGGTGCCCTCTGCGCTCACTCGACGGGAGGCCTCGTCAAGCTTACCTTGCACCTCCGTGCGACAATTATTATGCTCTTCAGTAGATATCCAACCGGAGTAGCTCTGTTGCAAGTCCTTGAAGTCGCATGCTTGCCTAATTAACCCTTCAACCTTGCTCTCTAGAGGAGTGATGTTCACACCTCTTTGAAGGATAGTGGCATAAAGGCTGTCGAAATCGCCTCTAAGATAAGGAAGTCCGTCAAAAGGGGTGCGACACACCTTGTCAAGTATGACTTTACCCAACACTCGCGCAGCATTCTTATCCGCCTCCTTTATAAAGGCATCAGCATCAAAGACAGAGATTCCCCCTTGGGGAACCTTTAAAGGGCGTTGTGGGCGCAGTACCGGTGAATGAGCATTGACTCTATGAGTAGACTCGACCTCGTCATCTTCTGGGAGACAAACACCCCGCGAGATAACTAATCGAGATCTGCTGTCAAATAAATCTTTACCAAAAGATGGTATACGTCCAGTTGATGGAAAACATTGACTTCCTGAAGGTAGAGGAACGTGTGCCAGTCCCTCCTTGAAATTCACATCATCACTTTCCCCCTATATAAAAAAAAAAAAAAAGAAGAAGAAGAAGAAGGGGAAGGGGAACAAAAATGTGTGCAGGGGCGAAGAAGGTGAGATGCATATTTGAAAGGAAAATATGCTTCTACTTTAAATTAAAAAAAGGGGGGGTACCATGCATTCAACATGATTAGGTTCAGCATCGAGGATATCCATGATATTCTCAGCCCCTTCTGGGGGCAGCTCGGTTACCTTTCTAGTGCTCGGCTCACAAGCTTCGACAGGTAGCTCGTCCTGACCATTCACAGTAAGATTAATCAGAGGGTTAGACTTATGCCTACATGTCTCAGCAAGTGAGGTATTTGCAAGGTTCTTCAATCTCATTCGTCACCTGAGGTAAGGGCGCAATGCTTTGAATAGGGATTGCAGGGATGGGCATCGCCAGGGTGCCGATATCTATTCCTGGAATCTTGACATGGGAAGAACCGTCCTCCATCGTCGGAACGAAGGGCTCCACGGGCTTCCCAGAACGAACAATCTTCAACTTAGGTTTGAGTTTGCCTTCGTCCTTTGAAATGCTCGTGTCAGATAAATCACTACGTTTCCTCTTGGAACCACTAGCATGTGGGTTGCAAGGCGGGGAGACGAACATCTTGGACCACCATTC
The DNA here is from genome assembly GCA_029747015.1 of Carnegiea gigantea. Classification (NCBI taxonomy): domain Eukaryota; kingdom Viridiplantae; phylum Streptophyta; class Magnoliopsida; order Caryophyllales; family Cactaceae; genus Carnegiea; species Carnegiea gigantea. The sequence continues at coordinate 88,011 of JAKOGI010000331.1, forward strand.
ACGAAATGCACAAGTGGTATTCCTCTCGAGCAGATTGCATCGCCCAGGAAGTAAGACTTGGGACCCCGTTCCATAGCGCGTAAGCATGTGATGATAGCGGAGCATTGCTTCCGGATCAGGAAGATTATCGAAGTCCAGATCAGCAGGAACATCTTGATAGAAACCAAATTGTCTACTGAACCGGTCGGGGCAATAGTGTTCCATACTGAGGTTGTCTTCACAACGGTAAGTGACAAAACTCGAACGAATGCTGACAAAGTAAGCGAAATCAGCCCTTGATAGCTTGCCATCATCCACGAGAGTCTCCCTGAGTCGGTTGATTACGGACGAATGCCAGCGAAAGCCTCTGCCAGAACCAATGAGCTCCTGGGCCTCTTCAGGCTGAAACGACTTGGCTCGACCGAGGCCACTAAACTTTACCATCCCGGGACTGGAGGAAGCCTCACCGATCAGCTCATATGCATCAAAGTTTTTAGCCAACCAAGCGTAAAGGAAATGAATAGGGAAGTGGCCTCCACCTCTACCAGGATGTGAAGAACGAGAGAGCTCGTTGAGTCCCTTGTAGATACTCGCAAGAACCGCTGTAGGGAGGCAATAACCTACACCAGAAGCCATCAAGGATGCGATGCTGAAAGTACCTGGACGTATGCAACCAGCATCTCTAACTGGTAAGATAAATATGCATAGCCAACAGGAAAGAAATGCAGCTAGAAAGGTCTCAGTGCGTTGGCCAGTAGCCACTCCCAATTCATCGAAAATAGCTTGATAATCACTCCATCCACGGGTTCCTGCGTCGGGAAGAAGAGACAATATTCCTGGTTGAGGGATTCGGTTGTCTTGATCAGGCTTCTTGGAAACATGGTACTTACTGCGTCCCCGGAAGCAAAAGGAAATCCACTGCTCTATGATAGGTTTGCCCTTGCGACCTTGCATAAGTTTGTGGTAAGCAATAAATAGATAAGTGCAACTCAACGGAAGCTTGCTGGCGAGTTCCCGCTGAGTAGGGACAACTTCGTCATAAAGGCGCCCCGAGATTGGCAGCCCAAGGAAGCTGTAAATGTCAAAGATAGATAGAGACACCTCGCCTTTAGAGGTGTGCAATGTGTTCGTTTCAGGACACCAATACTCACATACCGCCCGAATGAGGTTCGAACACCGGTCGTAAAGAAAGAGCGACGCATACAAGGCATCAAACAAATGAAGAGTTATGAGTTTATCCTTGCAACGAACGAGGATATCCTCTAACCATTCCCAGTAAAGCGGCTTGTAAGAAAACTCCCCATGCAACGGCAACTTAGCCCACGATCTGCGCCCGGACTCTATGTCATGACGTAGTAGCTGATAAGATGGGAGGTTCTCTTTCATTTTAACGTGAGTAGAGAGCAAGAACGTTTCGCCTGTTTTCAAAATCTCCTTCGACCACCAGGGAAGGCTCGGAGGACCTCTAACACAGTCAGGCTTGCACAGGGACGTTATAGGGTTGCGGACAGGCAACTTTGTCTCTTCCCCATCTGCGTCATTTTCGTTGGGTTGGATGTGTAGATAGCGTCGCCCGCTAATGATTTTATCCACAAAAGTGACCATCTTGAATAGAGCATGCATTCACAGCGGGAAGGAAGAAAAATTGAGTTGTAGGACCTGTCACGGGAACAGTCTTAACAATTTAATGTTAAAAAAAATTAAAAAAATAAAAATAAAAATTAGACATGGAAGCGCTAGAGAAAAAAAAGAAAATGGGCACAAATGCAAGCAATGGCTCTTCATCAGTCAAATTCACCTTTGGAGGATTTTCACCTTTGGAGGATTCAAGGTTAACCCGTTGATGTACCCAAAAGGGTCAGACATTCAAATGTTAACCCATAATCAAGTCAAATTCGCCTTTGGAGGATTCTCACCTTTGGAGGATTCAAGGTTAACCCGTTGATGTGTCCAAAAGGGTCAGACATTCAAAGGTTAACCGATAATCAAGTCAGATTCGCCTTTGGAGGATTTTCACCTTTGGAGGATTCAAGGTTAACCCGTTGATGTGCCCAAAAGGATCAGACATTCAAAGGTTAACTGATAATCAAGTCAGATTCGCCTTTGGAGGATTTTCACCTTTGGAGGATTCAAGGTTAACCCGTTGATGTGCCCGAAAGGGTCAGACATTCAAAGATTAACCCATAATCAAGTCAGATTTGCCTTCGGTGGATTTTCGCTTTTTGGAGGATTCAAGGTTAACCCGTTGATGTGCCCAAAAGGGTCAGACATTCAAAGGTTAACCGGCACCAAGTCAAAATCGCCTCTCGAGAACTTCCACCTTCGGAAAATCACCTTAGGAGGGAATTCAAGGTTAACCCGTTGATGTACCCAAAAGGGTTAGACATTCAAAGGTTAGCCGGCACCAAGTCAAATTCGCCTCTCGAGAACTTCCACCTTCGGAAAATCACCTTAGGAGGGAATTCAAGGTTAACCCGTTGATGTACCCAAAAGGTTAGACATTCAAAGGTTAGCCGGCACCAAGTCAACTTCGCCTCTTGAGTACCTTCACCTTCGGAAAAATCACCTTAGGAGGAAATTCAAAGTTAACCCGTTGATGTACCCACAAGGATTATACATTCAAAGGTTAACAACAATAAATTATCGCACAAATTTGCACAAAGAAAAAAGGGGTTATCTAAAAAAAAAAAACATTAAAAAAAAAAAGGCGCTAGGCAGCATGAAAGAACCCCAAAAAAAAAAAAGAAAAAAAGAAAAAGAAGACATGAGGAATTACGACTAGGTGTTGTTAGACCAACACCCTGGAGAAATTTTGGATTCATTAAATGAGAAGCGCTGTCCCGTGCGTGTTATCTTTCTTCCTCAAGCGTCAGTCGTGCGACGAGAAGAGCCATTGATGCAGGGCCATGGAAATACCAAAAAGAAGAAAATAAAAAAAAAAATAACACAGTTACTCACATTGCTCCCCCCTCTGTTTCTCTTTTCCCCCCTGTTTCTTAGCACACGAAATTGAGGGCTCCAAAAAAAAAAAAAAATAATAGAGAAGCAGAGCAGTAAAAGAGAAGAAGAAGAAAGTGAGGTTTTACAAGTTTAGCTCCTTCTCTCGATGACTCTGGATCCGTTTCTGCTCCCTCGTTCGACAACAACCTTCTTGCCTTCTTCTTTGTTGATCCACACCGGATTTTGGTACTAGCGGAAAGAGGATTCTTGGGGGAATCAAACAAGGATCGATCGTAGTTGTCGGGAAAAGGGCCCTGTTCAATACAACAGCTTGATTAAACACAACTTCAGCATGGGAAATATGGGATATATACAAATCAAGCAGCAAGAAAATCTTCAGCATGACATCTTTGCAGACAAAAATTAGGGGAAATAGTGGTAATTTAGGAAAGAAATTATTTCTTCGATATATGTTAATGTATGCTGTGTAATAATTTCCTTATCACGGGTAAAAGAAGATCGCGTGTATCGCGTCAACAAAGGGAGAAGAAGAATGAGCAGCGATCTGGGAGGAAAAAGAAGGGCTGAGTAGCAGAGGCTCTGGTGGTGGCTGCACTGGAGAAAAGGAGGCCAGTTGCTGGGCATCACGTGCCTTGTATGTGGCACAGTAACGAAACAGCCAAGTTCCCCCCCCCAAAAAAAAAAAAAAAACGACCAGGGCTATCCGTCGAATATTCGAGACCCAGCTACTTCAAAAAAAAAGGGGGGGCCGGAGACGTTTAAAACTTTGTTTAATCAGCTAGGTCTCGAAGGGGGCATTTGTAGGAGGCAAAAAATATCCGTCCAATTAAGACCCGCCATGTGGAAGATCCTATATTTCGCCCAATTATACGCTGCCAAGTGTTAAACTAAATATTTGATGAATAATTATAACGACCAATCAGAAAGCGCCACGTGTCGCAATGATGCAGAAAATAAATTATTATTCCTTTCCTTTTGAGGGATAATTAATAGGAAATCCTCATGTCATTCCTTTATAAAAAGGAAACTAGTCCTCCCATTTGAAGGGGGATTTTTTTGGGAAGAAATCACAAGAGCTCAAGAATTCTCTCTAGCAGAAGACAACAAGCATCCCAAATACATGCCGTCTACTGGTAGAGATTCAAACTCACATCCTGACTGAGATTGAGCCTCATAGGCCCTCTCTCAGGATCAAATTTATTCAAACTCACTCAAGGAGATTGAATCAGAGGACTTGTTATACTTGTTCTTGTAACAGCTATACAGAGATTGTACCCATTCTTTGATATAAATACAAAAAAAAAAAAATTCACTTTGTTGCTCAATTTCTTGTCTAATTGATTGCAGGCTCGGAATTTGTGTTTACAAAGTCTAATCCTAGTTTTTCCAACACTAATCTTCGTCTTTTAGTATTTTGATCTAACATCTAATATGCATGCAAGAAGTTGGCTAAAAATCCCATAATAACATTCAAAATGCAAGGACTAGATTGAAACAATCAAGCAAGATTTCAAGTGCAAATAGTTTAAACTAGCAAAATCAACAACATCACTTCGGTTTAGCAACCTATAGCTAAAATGGCTGCCATCACTTGGGTTTACCTAAAATGTTGATGCATTAACTTTGCGTACCACTAAAATGGATACCATGACTCAAAGGCTTCAATGTTTAAATGTTAATGCGGTGAATACATGTTCTGCCTCCCCTCTTTGTAATAGTTGTGGATCTTTCGACCATGTAACTTTGAGTTGTCAATTTAGGAGTTCTTTTGCTTAATCCTCTAGTAACCAAGTTATATATGTCAATTACTTTTAACCTAGGCTGAACCATGATCCCTACTCTAACACCCACAATCCTGGTTGGAAGAACCATTCCAACTTGTCCTATAGGACTGATTCTCTTCCCTTTTCCCAAGCTATTGCTAGGCCTGCTCCCCTCGATTCTAAAGATCTAATTTCCCTCCACAACCTCAACAAAGTCCAACTTAGAGGCTGTGTAGGAGAGTGTGCTATTGGGCAGCAAAAATAGGATGCGTACATAAAATAATTAGCCTCTAAGTTTGATATGCTTAAAGTTGATATAGTTACTACTCATAATAAGATGTTGGAATCTCAAATCGCCCAACAAGCTAACTCTTCTTCTAGATCTCTAGGTAGGTTACCTAGCAAGCCCGAACCTAACCCTAGAGAGCATTGCAATTGTATTGTTTTGAGAAATAGTAAATAATTAAAGGGTCCTAAGGGTGTTAGAATTGAGATGGATGGTGACAAAAGATTTGGTGTGAGTTAGAATTTCTCGCCTAGTGAGGATGAGCCCTGAAAAAAGAGTAAAAGTGGGAAGTCTAAGGAATCTATGCGCCCCTTCCCCAAAACCTTATATGCCACCCTTGCCTTTCCCACAAAGATTTGCCAATACCAAACTTGATGCTCAATTTGAGAAGTTTCTTGATGTTCTTAAAAAGTTACATGTGAACATTTCTTTCATTGATGCTTCGTCTTAAATGCTTATGTATGCCAAGTTTTTGAAAGAAGTCCTCTCCATAAAATAGGAATATTGATGGGCATGAGACCATAGCCTTAGGTAGTGTTTTGGTCCTAAACAAGCTTTCTACAACACTTAAGGATCTTGGTAGCTTTTCAATTCCTTACTTGATAGGAAATGTGAGTATTGATAGGGCTTTGTGTGATCTTGGTTTAAGTGTGAGTTTGATGCCCTATTCCATTTTCAAGAGACTTGCCCTAGAAGAGTTGAGACCCACTACTATTTTACTTCAATAAGCAGAGCATTCTGTAAAGTATCCTTTGGGAATTTTGGAGGATGTTCCCATCAAGGTGGGTAACTTTTGAATGCTGGTAAACTTTATAATTCTTAATATAACTGAAGATACCCGCACCCAAGTCATCCTCAGAAGGCCTTTTATGGCCATTGTGGGATGCAAAATTGATGTTAAGAAGGGTAGGATGACTTTTGATTGGGGGAGGAGCACCATGTTGAATTCAGCTTGTTTAAGGATCATTAGTCTTCTCATTCTTTATTTGCTTGTTGTGGTTGTGATGTGCTCATTTCTGATGATACTATGAAGGTCGTTGACTTATGTCAAGCTGATCCTCATAATTTTGATTATGTGTCTACTACGAGCCATGGACTTAGTTGTGTAAAGGTAGATTTGGTTGACAGTTTGCGACCTAGCATACTCAAGGACAAGCCCTATACTTTTAATGAGAGTTATTTGATTGATTACTATAGGTTTGCATGAGTATTGCCATCCCCTTTGGGCAGTGTTGAGAATGACGTTCACTTGGGGGTCGAGTTCGGTTGTTATGACTGTGGCCCATCTAATGGCGTCGAATACAAGATAATTGTGTATACGGACCCTACTACTTAGCGCTATTTAATGCTAAAGAGTGACCTTCATTCTATCTACTTAAAGTGGTTCCTTCTTCGGCAAGAGTCTGAGTTTGAGGTCTATGAGAAGGGTAGACAAGAGCTATGAAGTCCCCCTTTTCACTGATTTCTCCCCTTTCTAATGGATGATCGGTGTTATGGTCTAGCTATAATCCTAAAAGAAGCGCTGCTTGGAAGGTAGCCCAAGGTTCTTTTTCTTTTCTCTTTGTTCTTCTTTCCCTATATTTTAGTCTTTTTGGTGTGTGCTTTTGTATGATCTTATTCCCTAGCGTCTTTTCATGCCCTCTATGTTGACATTGAGGCTAATGTATTTTCTAAGCATGGGGGAGGGGTATTTTGCATGTGTTGCTTCTTAGTTTAGGCATATTTTGTTTACATTGTATTCGGATCGCATTTGGATCATGTCTAGGTTTGCATTTGGAAAACATTGAAAAAAAATTAAAAATTTTTTTTTAAAAAAAAACCCTCCAATGATGATTCTCTAGACAAAATAGTTTGCATGAGCTTGAGTGATTTTGATGAGTGGTCCCTTTGGTGTGAAAATTTTTGAAGGTTTTGTGAATGCCTCTTGTTTTGGCGCTTACCTTTGATTGGAAACTTTGTTACCCTTGGAGCCCTCAGCACTTATGTCGGTATATGAGAATCATTTTATTAGTGCGATGAGATTTTAGTCGCATCCCGTGAGATTTTGAGCCTTACTCGGCCTAATTCATTATATTTAGTCTCATGTTGTTCTTTCACATTTGCGGCTCTTCCATGTTGCATCTCTAGAACTTGCCTTGACTGTTATTTAAAATCATATTAGCATATGTATAGTTGATGATATGATAGAGACAATCTTTCTTCGGTGATTTTAGCCACATAGGCAAATAGTCTACCCTTATGTTACATATTTATGCCCTTTGTCAACCCCTTTGAGCTGTGACACTTTTCTTGTTATGACCACTTCATATACACCAATGGCCAACCACGCATTCCTATCTCTAAGCCAAGTCTATGGAGCATTACTTTATCTATGTAACGGGTCGTTTCAGGGATAGTTAAGTTTAAGGTTGTTAGTTATGTTGGTTTGTTGAGCGGTTGATGGCATTGAACAGTTGGTTTGGTTCCCCTCTTATTTGGATTGTATAGGTATATATAAATTAGGTTGTGAGTTGATAATTAGTGTCCCTATGCCTTTCAATACTTGTAATTCTCATTTTATTGCCCAAAAGACCAAAAAAAAAAAAAAACAGAATGAACAAAAAGAAAATAATTAAAACAGTGGATGTGTAAATAACTGGAGTTCCTTTGTTTAATGACTCACTTTCTATTTGACTCGTGGTGGATGTTTACTATGTTGTTGGGGTTTGGAGTGTTGGTGAACTTTACAGTTGCTTAGTGCCTCATTGGTTGCTTTCTAATCATTTGGCTAAATAGCTCCATATTATTCAAATTCATTAGTCCATTCATTTTCCTTAACCCTTGTTAGCCCACACTACAACCCAAGTAAGGACATGTTGATTGTTATGTGCATATTGCATTCTTAATTATGGAGAATTTGAGAGCCTTGGGAAGCATATGGTAGATTGCATCTTTGAAATGAGTCTTGAGTGAACCTATTATATTTCAAACACATGAGTGGAAGTGTTCCATATTTCTTAAAAGTGAGGTTCTGTCGGTTTCTAATCAATTCCATGTGTTAGCAAGCTGTACTATGTGACTACTTTAGGGGTGATCAAATTTGATATTAGGCCTATCACTTCATACTTTTTCGAAAACATTCACATTTTCCTAATTTTGAAATGTCTTACACACTATTTGGGGTTGCCATTGATTGATGTTCTTGCTTGTGATATGCTATGAGCTGTCTAGCCTAAGGAGATTGTTGTATATGAATCCTTGATGCATCTCCTCTTGTTAGTTTGCCTTGAGTTTAGCTTTGCTTGGGACAAGCAAAGATTTAAGCATGGGGGGGAGGATGGTGAATATCATATTTACATAGGATTTCATAAGTGTTTCAAACGCCCGAGCTTAACTATATGATTTATATGCCTATTTCCACTTTTACCCTTGGCTTCACTTGTTTGAGAATGTTTGCAGATTTTGACCTTGCGATCCTAAGGGATGTTAGTGGGATAAAGATTTTTGATGCTTTGTGGATCAAAGAAGGTAGTAAAAGAGACCAAAAAGACACCAAACATGGACATACCATGGCCAGTACCACGGTTCAGGTGCATTCAGGAAGAAGCAGTGGGGCAGGGCAAAGGGAACCAATGAACTAGTGGGCATCACAGCCAGGCCATCGTAGGGACCACGGTATATGGTGCACCCCATGGTTAGACTGTGGTGGCCACTGGTCCCCCGAGTCTGCCAAATTTCTTCGTAGCTGTTTGTATTCCAAGCATTTGGATGGTTTTGCAGACTTGATTTCAGCCATAAAAGCCTCATTTTACTGCTTTCTTGGCATCTATCCATTATCCTATCACCATCCTATCATCATCCACCATCTAAATTCATCCATTGAGAGAGTTGAAGTACGGAAAGAAGCAAGATCAAGCAAGGTTAGGGCTTGTCCTTGACTATGCTATGTGGCAAATTGTTAGCCAAATCAAAATTTGCACAATCAAGTTCATGGCCCTCAGTGGACACATAATCAGACTCAGGAGGATCATTTGGACACATATTAATCAATTCTACAAATTCATCAGAGACAATCACATCACATCCATAACAAGGAAGAGAAGAAAAATAAGAGTCATGGCCCTTAAATAAACCAAATTCAGCATGGTGCTCCCACACATCAAAAGTCAACTTCCCCCCTTAACATCAAAGACAACCAATTTATTGAACAACTAAGTGCATTTGCATTTTGAGTGGTCCAAATGGATGATTAATGCCTTATATTTGTTTTGCCATTCCACCCACGTAAAAACCATGTGCCCGCCATTTTATTCTTGATTTTGCTTTGTATTCTCGGATATCTACATCCTTTGATGCTTCCACATATTACATCGCTCGAATTTCAATTATTATTTTTTCTAACAAGTAGTATCAAATTCGGGTCTTCTTCACATGATCCAAATTTTCAAGTATTTCATTGAAGGATATTCTCCGTCGATATTGAGAAGTTCAATTGCAAGATTTTTTATGCCATTCTTGCCCACTCTGAAATTTTGATCAAAAGGGAAGATTGTGGGGTATGAAGCGGCCGAAAATTAATATACCCAAATTATTTATTAAAAAGCTTAGTGTATATGCAGTTTGATTGGCCCAAATGGATAATTGACGTCTTATATTTGGTTTTCCATTCCGACCATGTAAAAATGACGAGTATACCATTTCATTCTTGATCCTGCTTTATATTCTGGATTTCTACATCCATTCATGCTTACACATATTATATTGCTTGAATTTTAATTATTATTTTTCCTAACAATCAATAACCCTTATACCTAGCTAGGATTCGAACTATTTTTATGTTCAAGCCTCGGCTATTCTCTCTTCCACACTAGCTAATTAATCTCACCTTTTGACATAATTCAACCAACTAAAAATAGGGATGAAAAGTCTTCCAAGCATTTCATCGAGCATGTGGTGGACATAAGAGAACACCCTTAATTAAAAGCATAAATTCGGTGTGGTTAGCCCAATCTAAGACTAATTAGGTATTAAAGGCTAATCATAATCCAAGCCAATAAATACTAGCTACTAATCATCATAAAAGTTAAACCTAACTCAATTAACATCTATATACACGAACATGAACTACAGAGAAAATTAATCTAGCATAATCTAACAAACTAATAAACATGGATTAGTTAATAATTAAAACTAAATAATTAACTAAACAAAATCAGACATAAGGACTAAACTAACATAATCTACGCAAGCAGAAAATATGAAATAGACAAAGAAATAGAAGAGAAAACTTAATCTTAATTGCTTGAATGTACTTCGTAATCAACAATCTTGAATGAAATTGAACCAAAATAAATTCAAATCTACCTAATTAATTAATTACCCCCTAAAGGGGTTTCTAGAGGCTAACCTTAATTTAAAACCTAGCACTAAAAAATCCCAAATGCTCCCGTAAAAAGTCATGCCAAACTCCTCTTAGGTGATAATTGAACTAACAAAAGAGGCATAAGAGTTGGGTGGCCACTGCTTATGGGGTTGGACATGGCTAGTCATAGCTACCTTCTGGTTTTTATTTTTTGTTTTTTCTTTGGCCTGAGATTGTTGCAACCTTGCTTGGCTTGCCACGGGTGGGCGCTTAGTCGTTGTGTCACGGGTTGATAATTCACACAAGCTCAACCCTGTGCGACAGTAGCAAACTCACTCGAAACCCTTCCTTAGCTTGCTAGTAAGACTTGATGGTTACTTAAGAAGCTAAGTAAGCACATATACACACTCAAGCGAACTTGGAGAGTGAGAGAGTTTGGGGCAATGCTTTGTATTGCACTTGGAATGCTTGATGTACAAATGAGCTTCCCTTGGAGATATATATACACATCCACCTCCTCAATGGACGGTGGAGGTCCATTCGATCTTACGGTTATTATTACACATCTAAAATATTCTATACAAACATCTAAGATACTACACACATGTAGAATAGTGTGGAGCATTCTAGAATATCCTATTATAACCTAGAAGGTTCTAGGATACCCCACAAGGTCCTCATTATTCTAGAAGGTTCTAGAGTAGTCTAAAAGATTTTGGAGTGATCTAGAAGGTTCTATAACATTCTCAAATGTTCTGATGTATTTCAGAAATTTTTAGAGCATTATGGAGGATTGTGGAATGTTCGAGAACTCTCCAAAAATATGGCCTGTGACATTCTCCCCCACCCAATTAGGCAACGTCCTCGTTACCTTTGGGTCTTCTTATGCTTGGCTCTTGAGTTGGCTTATCTCCAGGAGGTGTCCCTTCCACTTGGTTGGGTTAATGTGTCGCGGTTAAAGGCTCAGCACATTGATCCTTTGCGTGTTTGTATCCCATGCTCGTTCTAGCTCATTTCCTGTATGCTAACTTCCTAGGTGATGTCGGAGAAACGATAACCTCAGGTCCCTCATCTCTCTTAAGGGTGGATAAGTGGCTTACCTCCTTACTCTCCATGAATCGAAGGGCAGGTAGCAACCTTTCTTTCTCAGCTTCCCGTCTAATGGATATTGCATGAGCTTACCATTGTCTGTAATGAACAGGGTGCTAGCATAGGGAACTATGATGACTTTCACGTTATTGAGGAAGTCAATCCCCAAATAGAACCTTCGATCATCAAGAGGGCGATGGTTATGTTGACCTTACCTCTCCATAGTCTAACTTCGATGCCTATACCTCAAGCAACTCCATGGATTGGAATGCTCCTCATATTAATGCCCTTCACATAGCCCTTCTCCTTTTTGTAAGGTATGCTAATCTTATCGACGAGTTCTTTCACTATGTACGTGTTATCCGCTCCCGAGTCCACATAGCTTGGAGTTTCGTACCTCTAACTTCAGTCTCTACACAAATGCGGCCACCGGTATGCTCCCCAACCTTGGATTGAATGGCACTTAGGAGCGATATCGAGGTAATACTTGTTTCCTCTTCATGCCTCTCCTCTTCCATCACAAGCACAACAAGTTTCACGCTTTAGGCACTCAAAAACTTGATGAGGCCTATTGCAAAGGAAGGATGAGTACTTCTTCAGTGTCCCGTCCTTCTTGTCCCTTCCCTTATCCTTGAATGATGTTGGCTTGTCCCGCCTAGGAGACTTGTCCCTGTCCTCGTCACTATTGCTATCATTGTGGGTCTTCTTACCTCGTATATTTGAGGACTTCCTTTTGAACTTGATGTGTGACTCAGCGGTGGCAATCGCTAATGCGAGGTTTGCGAAGTCCATTGAGGATACAGTCTATGAGGGTGTGAATTATGAGACCCGTGCTCTTTTAGAGTATTGGGATTTCTGCGCTAAAGATGTTAATGAAGCATGTGATTTTCTTGATTGGTTGGCGTGGGATACTTATGAATTTGAAACTAGTTGTTCTGATTCTTATACCCCACCCCCTTGCATCTCTGATTATGACCCTCCTGTGTGCGAAATTTGCCATTGTTCTGACCACGCCCGTACTTCTTATCCCTATCATATTTCTAATGAAGGCTTCGCTAGACTTAGCAATATGATAGAGACAATGAATAAGCAACAAGTTGAGTTTGCTGAGTTTGTTAATGAACTGCGGGAGTATGACCTATCACCCGAGACTGACCTTAGTTCTAGTGCTCCTAGACTTGATGTCAATCTGTGTGATGATGGTGCGTCTTTTCCTCCTCTAGAGTCCGGACTAGAGGACGCACTCGACCCTCCCTTGACCACTTCACTCACTGTTGCTTCATCCTTTCCTAATACCCTCTGGGACAACACTGCGCTTATCATGACCTTTCCTAATACACCTTCCCCTTTAGCTCAGTCGAAGGAGTTCGAGGTAGGTGAGACCTTTGGCGTTAGTGCTAGTGTTGAGGAGGATGATAGGAGGTCTGAGTCTGACAGTATTTCTATTGAGGTGCATGCTTTTTATGGGACTCCCACAGGGACTTCATGCATGGATGTTGTGGTTGCAGGACCAACTAGTCCTGATTTTATTGATAACATCTCCCCCACCTCTCTTGCTACATTCCGTGCTTCCTCTTCATGTTCACCACCCTCCCATTCCCCTAAGTGTTGTGATTTGTCTCTTATCGATCCTCATGTGATACTCGAGGGGAATGTGGTTGACTGTTCTGAGCCTCTAGGTACTTTTAGAGGGTATGACCCCCTCCTTGATCCTTATCGTCTGTACCTAGAGGGCATGCCTAGAGAAATCGCGTTGACTATTATATTTGATTATTCTGCTGATTTCTCACAGGTATCTGGTGAGTTTAAGAGGGCACTAACTTTGTTTGCTCCATCTTTATTAGTGTTTTCTTACTCACACCATTCTGAGCTGCATGCAGCAATGCATGATAAGCTCCTACGAGCTTTGACTGCATCCGAGCTGACGATTCGCATCTTGAGCGGCAAGGAGTGGCTGATGCTCCTTAAGTCGTCATGGCATAGTTCGGGTACATTCAGTACCCGACCTGGTATACTCGTTCTCACTCTTCTCCCCCCTTCTTTTTCTTTTTCTTTTCTTTCTTTTTGTTTTTATTTAGTTGTGGATATTAAGATTGTGTTTTTGGTTGGTGATCATCTTGTGGTGAAATGTGGATGTTGCTGAGCCGTTGTTGGTTGTGATCACCATTTTTGTGTTTTTGTGGATTTTTATTGTGTTGTGATTGGTGGTGGTGTTGTTGGATTGGTATATATTTCTTGTTGGTGGTGCTAGTTTGGTATATATGTGTGATCTTGTTTTTGATTGGGCGAGATTGCGTTTTTGGGAGAGTATGTTAGCTTGTGTATATATTTGTCGATTTTGTATGTCTTGTGTTTGATTTTGTTTTCTTTATTTTTGTGTGTTGGTGATGACTCACGGCTCCCAATGAGGACATTGTGAGATTTCGGTGTGGGGGTGGGTCATCTCCCCTTTTCTTTTTATTTTTGTGAACATTTTTCATTTTTGTGTAAATTTTTCAATTTTTCTCCTTTTTGTATAAATTTTTCTTTTCCTTTTGAATTTAGGGGAGTTTTGTACTATTTTGATCAGCCTTGATCTCCGGTACCTTGACTATTAGCTCGTATATAAGTATAATGTGCATGATAGATATTCACCCCCAATCTGTCGTTTTAGGTCTCAGTTCTAACCCCAACAGTCCACTATAATTTTGCAATCCAGTCCTGATTTATGTATTATCATCATCCTATATTCTTAGTCTTCCATGATTGACTCCCCCACTTGTCTACTGCGCAGCTCCTTTTATATGTGCTGGCACCCCCTTTTCCAAAACAAAAGCAAAAACAAACAAATTCAAGCGCTACTGGGTGTATCCCTTTGAGGCGTAACATGAGTTTGTATTAAAAAAAAATAATAATAATGGGAAAAAAAAAGTGGGGAAGAAAAGAGTTGGAGATGACAAGTACCCCTTTGAGGCATGCGCTACTGGGTGTTACCCTTTGAGGCAATATTGCTGCTGGGGAAGCTTGCTTTCCATGCTAGCCATTCAAAAAGGTAGCTTGTGTCAGCTGCGTGGGGTTGAGTTTGATTTTGGTAGGCTTAGTTTTAGGGTGATGATGCACTTGCACACCAGGCACCAGGATAGATTCAATATTCTCATGCGTCGTGGGGTGAAAAGCTGATGTCTGAATGCCATTTTTTTGGGATGATGTGCCCTGAAATGCATATAATGCTTGTGCACAGACTGATACTTGAGTCACTAGGGGGTTTTGGTTGATCCGAATGTGTACAATTCACCCTGCTGTATATATTCTGTTTTGTCATTTTCATTTTTTTTGATTTTTGTTTCTTTTTTCTTTGTTTTTCCTTTTCAAGATTTTGTGGGTATATCTTCTGCAAACCCTCACGAGACCTTACTCGTCCACTTGGGGTGACCAAGGGGTTTAAAGGACTTGTTGCATATGGTAAATGCAACCGTGATTCCTACGACAGTGAGTTAGTTGTTTACTTTAGTTTTTCTTTCATTTTGCTCGAGGACGAGCAAAAGATAGGTGTGGGGGTGTGTTGAACGGTAAATTTACGCATTTTACGTGCCTCTTTCACTCACTTTTAGCTCGTATAATAACTTAATTCTTAGGATTTTTACTTGTTTTATTTATGTTTTGTAGGAAATCACCCCAAATCAAGCAAACGTCGTGAAAAGGGATGAAGACGGGACAAAACGAAGAAAAACAGCAAAAACCGACGAAAACCGGCAAAACACAACAAACCGGGGAACGGCCACCGTGCCAGCAATGTGGCACGGTGTGGCCGTGCCATGTGGCACGATCGTGCCACCATGGCACGGTCAGGCCGTGCCATATGGCACGCCCGTGCCGTCCCCCAGTTTCGTCGGTCTCGCGATTTCTATTTAAGCTTCGCTCGAGCGTTTGTTCAGGGGGTCGCTCGGGAGTTCTTCCAGGCGATTTTTAGGGTAGTTTAGTTTAGGTTTTAGCCAATAAAAACTCCATTGAGAGGATTAGATTAGGATTGTAGTTTGTATTTCAGGATTCAAGCTTGTGGATTTCAAGTTCTTCAATCAATTCAAGCATAAGTTTCCCTCTTCCTTTTCTCTATTTATTTCATTGTTGTTCTTATTTATGTTTTGTTATTTTAATTCTTATATTTGTTTTGTTTAGTTTATATGTTTAGTTTTTGTTGTTAATTCATGTTATTTAGTTGTTTAGATTCGTTTTATTTCATTGTCTTTGTTTTTGTTCTTCAAGTTTATGTTCTTGCTTGTTAGTTTAGATTTTCTTGTGTTTGTGATGTTTTGTTGGTAGATTGTGTTGGCTTGGGTTGTGATTAGCCTCTTGATGGCTAATTAATCTTGTATTTGGCCTAACCATACCCAATCTATGCTTAGAACTTAAAGTTTTTCTTCATGCCCGCTAAGTGTTCGATGAAATGCCTGAGAGGGTTTTCATCCATATTTTTGGGCGATTGACTTATGCTGAGAGGTGAGGTCAATTCGCTAGTGTGGGAGAGGGATTGGCCGAGTTCGGGACACGAAAGTAGTATCCGAATCGAGCTAGGTCTGGGGTTGCTAGTTTTGTGGTCTAATTCGACTAACCCCACGAAAGTAGGTGGTTGCGCGAGTTAGACTAGCTCATGACCCTTGAGAGAGGGCTTGGGTGGCCTTTGATGGTGCAACCGACCATCTCTAGTTCGTAGTGTGGTTTGGGTAGGTTAAGACTTGTCTTGGTTAATTGGTTTATCCATTGGTAAAATCACAACTCCAAGTCGCTTGTTTCTGTGTTTGTAGCGTAGTTTAGCTCCCCACTCCTTCACCCTTCGATCCTGCCTAACTCGAGACGCTTTAGTTGGAAACACAATTCCCTGCGGACGACACCCCAAGTACTCAACGATACACCTTGCACTTGGGGTTTACAAATATTAAAACTCTGTTTTTCCTGCAACAAGTGCATCATGTTCTCTCATGCTTGGAATCTCCAAGAGTAGCTCTTAGAACTCCTTGAATTGTGCTTGTGCTGAAGGCATCGAAGCTTAACCCTAGCCTCGTATTCAACATCTTTTGAATAGAACTGCTTTTTGAGTTCCCTCTTGAAGCCATCCCATATGTTGATAGGATTAGATCCTCTCCGGATATCATCACACCTGCGATGCCACCAAACAAGCGCAACATCCTTAAGAGAAAAGGTGGCATTACTCACTTTTCGAGCATCATCCTCGATGCCGATTACCTCGGAGTACACTTCGAGTCCCCGAAGTAAGTTGTCTGTTTCCCTCACACTCAAAGGCCCAGGGAAGCCGGGAGGTCTTGGTGCATTCCCTTTTGGATCGATGGATACTGAGGATGACTCTACCATTAGCCACTGCAGCCATGCACACCTTAATTTGTGCCTCCAAAGCCTCAACCCTTGCCTTGTACACCTTAACCTCGGTCTTGCAAGCCTCAACCTCAGCCTTACAAGCTTAAAGTTTGCCATCTTGGTGGCCTTGGATGGTTGAAGGGCTTGGAGTTCCTTCTTGAAGTTGGCCACCATAGAGCTCATGGCCGCTTGCATCTCCCCACGAAGCTCATAAATGTCCCCCGTGGACTAGAGCTCCTCCATGGGTTTGTCCATGTTATTGACCCTAAACGTTAGGGTGGACATGAAGTTGGTGAACTTTGCAAGCCTATACTCCACAAGGACCATCATGTCCTTAGTCTTGTCATCGCCCTTCTTGCCACTTTGTTGAGGGTTGGCATCGGCCACATTTGAAGCCATGATCTCCCAAACAAGAAGGCTTTGAGCTCAATTGTCATCCATTGATAATTCACATATGCTCAACCTTGTGTATAATATCATGACCCCAAATAATGTTTAATTATTTAATTAAGTTATGTTATTAATTTCCTCGAATTTTTTTATCACTTTTAAGCGTCCCGATTGGGAAAAATTCATTTTGGGCTCCATGCTGCAATTTGGGTTTTAATTGTCGTAAGATTTCGAGCGAATCGATAGTAGGCCCCGTTAAATATGATTAATTGTTAAATAATTTTCCATGCACAAAAGTTTAATTTTAAGGTAGGCAATAATTTTATCGACAAGAAATGCTATTTTTTCGAGCCCAATTTATTTGGGTCCAATTTAAGGCCCAAAAAGTTGGTATGATTGAATTTAGTTAATTACCATTATTTATGCCTAATTATAATTAACAAAAAGCTACTTTTTGTTGTTAAAATATCAGCCAAATAAGTGAGATAAGTTCAAAAAAAATTACAAGCAAGTCAAGCCACATATTTTCTTCTTCCTCTTCTCTTTCCCCCCCAATGGCTACGGCTGATGCTGAATTTTGGTGGCCGCTGCCACCTTCTGCCACCAACCAGGGCTGCCGCCGCCCACCATCCACCACCCCTAGCAGCACCGGCTGCCACCTACGACCCCCACAACCACCAAAGACTGCCTTCATCTCACACTTTAAGCTTCCAATGGAGGTAAAAGCCTAACCTTACTTTGTCTAATTTTGCATTTTTATGATGGATTTGCTCATGAATCATGTTATATTGATAAAAAAAAGAGTGTTAGTTTGATGTTTTGTTATGTTTGCATGAGTTTGAAAGGTTGTAAGAATTGGGATCAAATATGATCATGCAAGCTTGATGTTGAAAATGATGGAACTTGAATTCTTTTGATTCAGTTTTGCAATCTTTAGCATATATAGTAAGTATGATGTTGTGTAAGGTGATTTTGGATGAGTTTGGATGTAAATTCAATTGAGTATAACCTAGGGTTTCATGACCATGCATGATTTAATTGGATTTTTTAATAAAGCATGCTAGTCAGATTGAATTAGATGGAATTTGGATGTGCTACTAGCTTGAAAAATAATGTTATATTAGTTTTGCTAAAATTAGTGGATCATAGAAAATCCCATAAGTGACCAAAAGAAGTTGTTTAGTTTATTAATGCAAGTAAGTGAGTTTATGGGAGCATTTCGAGTAATTACATGAAGAAAAATATTGAAAAATGTTTCAGGTTGATCATGATGTAATTTTTGAGTATTTGGCTAGAATAAGGTAATTAGATGAAGAAAACAATGTTTAATGGTCTTTAAAGGGGCATTTAGGTTGATTTATGCGGGAAAAGAGGAAAATCATGAATTTTGGGAGTTTAATTAGATATTTCTAAATAATTTTGGATGCTACAAAGAAAATACAATGTTTAGTGAGTTCAACAACTTTAATTGTGCTTAGAAACTTAATTGGGTTAGAAAACTGAGTTAAATGGGCATGTGAATGAAAATTGAGAAGTGGGAAGAGTAATGACTCAAGACCGGTGTTTGTCGGGCCACACTAGGGTAATATAAGCTTTCCCCAAACGTAACTACACCCCTCCTGGCCTTAAACTCTTATTATTCACCTTAGAAATATCACAAACCTATATTCCATTTATATCCATCAAAGCATTTCCATTATGACCTCAATTATTTCACTTTGGTCTGTTTTACTCCAAATTATTTTACCTCAAGTCAAGTTACCTTAATTAATTTAGTTTTGGAATTATTTTAGAGTAACCTACCTTATATTGATTTATTGAAGTTTTGAGTGCCATTTAGTTAATAAATTTCTATTAATGTTACTGATTATGAGAGTGAGTATTGTTCACTAACTGTATATACCTAAAATAACATTTTTGAAATAGAATCGAGGCCTAATCTATCATTTTTCCCCCTTGTGCATAAATATTATCTAGTAAGATTGCATTTAAAACTTCCAGGTACGTCTATTGCGTGTATATTTAGAAATTAGAATGTATTTATCAAAGTTGTAATGTTTGGTAAATATGTAATGAATCAGTTTATTCAGTGATTTATCACCTAATTAGTGACCTGGTCAGTTATCATTAGAAGGGCATTTGCCTTCTAGTTACCCTCACGGTCTCAGACCAGGTCCCCTGATTGGCTAGGCAGGTATACAACTATCCATAGATCGCATCAGTTACCAGGGGTTCAGTACCAGATAATAACTAGCAACACAATTTTACATTCATCTCATTTACTATTTTAAATAAAAATGAATTACAAAGGAGGCCTACCAATTTTTGAATGATCATTTAACAATACAGAATGTATGTACTGAATTTTGACTCATATTTCGAAATATTTTTCATGTTTTGTTTTAGACAATTGCTCAGTAAATCGCCCTCATGCTAGCAAATCAGCTGAAGAAAATAAAAGAGCCAGGAAAATCAAGATGGATAAGGGGTGATATTAGTTCTTCGAAATTTTGGAACTTGTATTTTGAGATCTTCAGTTGTTGGAATTATAGACTTTATGAAGTACTGTTCTATTGAGGTGTGTAAACCTTATGGTAGTTAGCAGTTACTTGTATATGGTTTTGATAATGTTTAAATGTATGTGGTTGTAAACTATGCTTAGCCATATTATATCTTACGTGTATACTTAAAGCCTTGTCCTTCTGGACATCGGTAACACCCCAACCATCAAGTTTATCAGTTCTAATTAAGGAATTATCTCAAGAGATTACAAACAGTGAAGCATGCATATTGGGGGCGTTATAAATTCTGTATTGGAGCCAGGTTCGATTTTTCTTGATGGGTTATGGAGTATGGAGAGTAGAGATAGGAGGGTGAGAAGGTTGGTTAGTGAGGGTTACTATCATATCATTAGAGATTCGTGATAATAGGAATGTTTGCTTGTCTTTTACGTGTTCTTCTTTGATATTTTTCTTTGTTAGATGGATCTATATGCAGTGAATATGATGTCAGGTGCTTCTATGGCCACTCATATTTCTTTGCTACATGCTAGTATGGTAGCCAACATGCAGGAAACCTTTTATGAGTTTCATAGTGTTACAGTCCATATATGTCGGTTGTTGTGATCCTTGCCTACTGTTGCCCCTTGGGTCGAGTTTAGGATTTGATACCGTAATTTTATGATGATTGGAGCCCCAACGTGGGACAGACTGAGATTCCAACTTTAAGGGGCTTAGGCTACCATTATTACCGAGTTGTTACTTAGGGAGGAGTTGAGCAGAGGGGGATCACTATGGAAACTCTACAGTATGTATTTCCTCTACACTTTGCTCATCCCCCACCTGCACCAGCTCAGGGACCACTATCAACTCCAATACCGGGTGCTTATTAGCTGCCTGATAGTCCAGTGTCATCAGGATCATGGGAGGTTCATGTGGTTGTAGATCTCTCTGATACACCAGAGTTGGTAGAGCTTCCCTTTGATGATGAGTCCATGGAGGACTTTGTGGACAATCCAGAGGAAGATGAAGATCCAGAGTAGGACTCAAAGTTGGAGGAGCATAAGGTTGATCATGTTGTTCAGGATGCAGGGTGGGGCATATTCGACAAAAGCTTTGACTCGGGCGAGGAGCCTAGGGATGAGTCTGATCCAGATTATGATCAATCTAGGGATCATTAGTTTGGTTTAGGGTTTAGGTGTTGAATTCTTAGTTAGGTTACATTTGAGCCCCACCTGTCTATAGTGCAGCTAGTTGGATAGATGAATTTTGTGCAGGTTATGACATTGTATATAATTAGATAAATCCTTATGACTGCGTTGACTAATTCTGCCTTCTTTTAGGGCATGTGGCAGGCTTAGTTTATTGGCGCTAGGCAGTGCTTTAGTTAGGAGGAAGAAGTAAGGGGTGACCTTAGTTAGGCAACTGGATGTGATACTTTCGTTAAACCATGTATATTTATGTAAACAACCAGTTATGACAATGATATAATGAAGGTTTGGTTTTGTTTTAACAATATTTGAGCCATATTAGTTTGTATCTATTGTGTATGCTTATCTTATATGTTAGTTAGGTAAGTGATTGAATTACTCTATTTAATATATAATCAGAATATCTGAATCTGTGCAAAACAATGCGAAGACCCATATGGGAGATAATTCAGACCATGGTCAAGGGTCAAGTGACCAACCTTCGTTTAACGTGCAACCAAACCTTAGTGGAATTGCCCCGATTCCCCCTGAATTGGCTAATAATATTAGGAACCCTAACTACTGGCAGACCGTGGTATCTGAACTAATGAAACAAATTCTCCTAACATCTTTTAAAAACCTTCCTAAAGATGATAAACTAGCAGATAGGATAGTATGACACAACCCTAACGTCTATAATGGAAACTACTATCTAGTGGAGCTAGAGGAATGGATTAGAGGGATGGAGAAAATTTTCACAATTGTAGAGATTCCATATGAGAAGAAGGTGAATATTCGGACGTTTTACCTACATGAGAAAGTTGATATTTGGTGGAACACTATGAAGGATAAGCTGTTAAGGCCTGAATTCACTTGGAGTAAATTTCTAGAGGAATTAAGAGATGATTTATTTGATCAATTGCAAGGAGTAGGAGTCTTTTTCAAGATTGATTTGAGGTCTAGATACTATCAGCTTAGGATTAGGCCTGAAAACATCTCCAAAATGACATTTAGGATCAGGTATGATCGTTATGAATTCATAGTAATGCCCTTTGGCCTGACCAATGCTCTCGTGTCCTTTATGGATCTCATGAATAGAGTTTTTAGACCCTATTTAGACAAATTCATAGTGGTGTTTATATATGACATCTTGATATATCCCAAGGATATAGATGAACACTCTGCTTATTTGAGAACAGTGTTACAGACCCTGAGGCAACACCAATTATATGGTAAATTAAAGAAGTGCGAGTTCTGTTTAGGAGAAGTGGTATTTTTGGGACCTGTAGTTTTAAAGGACGGGATTAAGG
Organism: Carnegiea gigantea; assembly: GCA_029747015.1. Lineage (NCBI taxonomy): Eukaryota > Viridiplantae > Streptophyta > Magnoliopsida > Caryophyllales > Cactaceae > Carnegiea > Carnegiea gigantea. The sequence goes on from JAKOGI010000331.1 coordinate 110,167, forward strand.
TTGACCCTAGAAGGTGAAAGCAATTACAGAGTGACCAATGCCAACCAATATCACTAAGATTAAAAGCTTTTTCGGCTTAGTTGGCTATTACCAAAGGTTTGTGAAGGATTTTTCAAAGATAGCATCTCCCCTGATCAATTTGTTAAAGAATGCTATTAAGTTTGAGAGGACCGAGAAGTTTGAGAGGACTGAGAAGTGTGAAAGGGCATTTCAAGAATTAAAACAGTGATTCACTGCTGTCCTAATCCTAATGCTACTAGTAAAAGGTAAAGAGTACACTATCTACAATGATGCATCGAGGAATGGGTTGGGGGTTGTTATGATGCAAGAAGATTAAGTGGTAGTTTATGCCTTTTGGTAGCTCCAGACCTATGAGAGAAGCTACCCTACCCACGATCTGGAACTAGTGATTGTGGTCTTTGCACTGAAAATTTGGAGACATTACTTATATAGAGTATCTTGTAAGATCTATACTGATCATTAAAGTTTGAAGTACATTTTCACTTAGAAGCAGCTTAATTTGAGACAAAGGCATTAGCTAGAATTGCTTAAAGATTATGATCTACAGATCTAATATCACTTAGAAAAGGCAAATATTATGGCAGATACCCTAAGTAAGAAGGCACAATATAACTTGAAAACTGTATTGATTACTTAGTTGAATGTCTTAAGAGAGCTTGAGGACTTGGGTGTTCAATTAACGTCATATGGACACGCAAGTGTTCAATTGTCAGCACTGATCTTACAGCCCTCTATAGTGAAGAAATTCAAGTGAACTAGGAAAAATGATCCTGAGGTCCAAAGGATAAAGCAAAAATCTAGAGAGAGAAAATCGCCTGGATTTATTGTACATGAAGATGAGACCTTGCGATTTCAAAACAGCCTGTGTGTACCAAAAAATATGGTGTTAAGAAGAATATCTTAGAGAAGGCTCACAACACCCGATACTTGGTGTATTCAGAAGACACCAAGATGTATAGAGACCTGAGCATAATACTTTTGATAGAATAATATGAAGAAAGAGATCGTAGAGTATGTAGACAAGTGTCTAATTAGCCAAAAGGTTAAAGTTGAGCATCAACGTCCCATGGGCGAACTTCGACCTTTACAAATTCCCACTTGGAAGTGGGACTAAATTACAATGGACTTCATCATGCAATTACCTCTTTCTGCTTTAAAGAAGAATGCCATCTGGGTAATAGTTGATCGACTGACTCAATCTGCCTATTTTCTGCCAATTCGGGATACTTGGGGAGTTGAAAGACTAGCCCAGCTGTATGTTAAAGAAGTAGTTCGTTTGCATGGAATTCTAACAGACATAGTGTCAGACAAAGATCAGAGATTTCAAGCCTATTTTTGGCAAGCGCTTCAAAAAGCCTTTGGAACCAAATTAAGTTTTAATAGCTCTTATCATCTTGAAACAGATGGGTAAACTGAAAGGGTGAATCAAATTCTAGGAGACATATTAAGAGCCTGTCTATTGGAGTTCCAACGGAAATGGGAAGATGACTTACCATTGGTAGAATTTTCTTACAACAATAGTTACCAGCCCACCATTAAAATGGCCCAATTTGAGGCTCTATATGACGAAAATGTAGAACACTTTGTGTTGGAGTGACTTAGATAAGGCATTAACTTTGGGGCTAGAACTGATCCAAGAAAGCACTAAAACAATAAGGAAGATTTGGGAGCATATTTGGGTTGCCCAGAGCCGACAGAAAAGCTATGCTGATAAAAGCAAGAGGCTTCTGGAGTTTCAGGTAGTTTCAGAAAGTTTCGCCAACTAAGGGTATAAGGAGGTTTAGACTATAGTGCAAATTGAGCCCAATGATAGATTAGCCCATATGAAGTTATTGAAAAGCTGAATCCCATAGCTTACTAACTAGATCTGCATGTAGAAATTGAACACGTACATAACGTGTTTCATATCTCACAACTCAGGAAGTACATTCCAGATCTTGACCATGATATCATAACCGAGCCCATGCATTGACGTCACTAAGGATATAATGTATGAAGAGCTCCCAGTCCAGATACTAGATCGTAGAATTGAGGAGCTATGCGATAAGCAGATACCCTTAGTCAAAGTACTTTTGACAAATCATACCTTCTTAGAAGCCACTTAGGAAACCGAGGAAGAAATAAAAGCCAAGTATCCACACCTATTTGAGGTAATATTATGTGTTTTGACAAAGTTCATAACTTGCGAAAATGAAACTCTTTAGGGGGGAATGCTATAATAATCCAATCCTAAATTATGTTTATTTATTTAATTAAGACATGTTATTAATTTCCTCGCATTTATTCATCGCGTTTAAGCATGCCGGTTCGAAAAAATTCATTTCGGGTCCAACTTTGCATTTAGCGTTTTAATTATCGTAAGACTTCGGGTGAATCGATAGTAGGCATCGGTAAATATGATTAATCGATAAATAATTTTCCATAAGATCACAAAAGTTTAATTTTGAGCAACGCAAAAATTTTATCGCCAAAGGAATGCCATTTTTCCGAGCCCAATTCATTTAAGTTGAATTTGAGAACCAAAAAGTTGGCATGATTGAATTTAGTTAATTACCATTATTTGTACATAATTATAATTAATAAAAAGCTACTTTTTGGAGTTTAAATATCAGCCAAGTAAGTGAGATAAGTTCCCAAAAAAAAAAAAATACAAGCAAGTCAAGTCACATATTTTGAAGAGGAGCCTTGGAGCAACGATAAGGTTGTCTCCGTGTGACCAAAAGATCACGGATTCGAGCTATGGAATCAACCACTGATAAAGTCAGGTTAGGCTGCCTACAATTCATCCATTGGGGTGCGGCCCTTCTCCGGACCCTGCGTGAACGCGGGATGCTTGTGCACCGGGCTGTCCTTTTTAAAGTCAAGTCACATATTTTCTTCTTCCTCTTCTCCTTCTCCCCCCCTCGGCTATTGCTGTTGCTGAATTTGGTGGTTGCCACCCCTTTTTGCCACTAGCTAGGGCTACCGCCGGCCACCAACCACCATCCCAGCACCACCAGCTACCACCTACAACCTTCACAACCACCAAACACCACCTCCATCTCTCTCTTTAAACTTCTAAGTAAGGTAAAGCCGTAACCTAACTTGTTTAATTTTGGGTTTTTATGATGGATTTGTTTATGAATCATGTTATATTGATAAAAATGAGTGTTAGTTTGATGTTTTATTGTGTTTGCATGAGTTTGGAAGTATGTAAGAATTGGGATCAAACATGATCATGCAAGCTTGATGTAGAAAATGATGGAACTTGAATTCTTTTAATTTAATTTGTAATCTTTAGTACAAAGAGTAAGTGTGATGTTGAGTAAGGTGAATTTGGATGAGTTTGATGTAAATTCAATTGAGTATAACCTAGGGTTTCATGACCATGCATGATTTAATTTGATTTTTGAATCAAGTATGTTATTCTGATTGAATTAGATGAAATTTGGAGGTTGGATGTGCTATTGTCTTGAAAAATAATGTTACGTGAGTTTTGCCAAAATGAGTGGATTATGAAAAATCCCATAAATAACGAAAAGAGGTTGTCTGGTTTATTAGTGCAAGTAAGTGAGTTTATTGGAGCATTTTGAGTAATTATGTGAAGAAAAATATTGAAAAATGTGTAAGGCTGATCATGATGTAATTTTTAAGTGTTTTGCTAGAATAAGGTAATTAGATGAAGAAAACAAAGTTTAATGATATTTGAAGGGACATTTAGCTTGATTTATGTGAGAAAAGACGAAAACCATGAATTTTGGGAGTTCAATTAGATATTTTTACATAATTTTGGATGTTACAAAGAAAATACAAAGTTTAGTGAGTTCAACAACTTTAGTTGCGCTTAGAAGCTTAATTGGGTTGGAAAACCAAGTTAAATAGGCATGTGAATGAAAACTGAGAAGTGGAGAGAGTAGTGACTCAAGGCCGATGCCTGTCGAGCCACACTACAGTAATATAACCTTTCCCCAAACCTAACTATACCCCTCTTGGCCTTAAACCCTTATTATCCACCTCCGAAATATCAAAACCCATATTCCATTTATATCCATCAAAGCCTTTCCATTATAACCTTAATTATTGTAGTTTGGTCTATTTTACTCCAAAACATTTTATCTCAAGTCACATTACCTTAAGTTATTTAGTTTTGGAATTATTTTAGAGTAACCTACTTTATATTGATTTATTGAAGTTTTGAGTGTCATTTAGTTAATAAATTTCTATTACTGTTACCAAATTATAAGAATAAGTGTTGTTTACTAACTGCATATGCCTATAATGACATTTTTGAAACAGAATCGGGGCCTAGTCTATCGTTTTTCCCCTTTTGTGCATAAATATTATCCAGTGAGGTTGCATTTAAAAAATCTCAGGTACGTCCATTGTTTGTATCTTTAGAAATCAGAATGTTTTAGTAAGTATATCAATGAATTAGTTTATTCAATGATTTATCACATAATTAGTGACCCCCCCTCAGTTATCATTGATAGGGCATTCGCCCTCCAGTTACTCGCGCGGCCTTAGGTTAGGTCCCCCAATCGGCTTGGCAGGGATACACCTATCCACAGATCGTATTAGTTACCAGGGGTTCAGTACTAGATAATAACTAGCAATGCAATTTTACATTCATCTCATTCACTAAATCAAAATGAATTACAAAGCGGGGCTAACCAATATTTCAATGATCATTTAACAATACACAAATGCATGTACTGAGCTTCGACTCACATTTCGAAATGTTTGTTATGTTTTGTTTTAGGCAAGTGCTCAGTGAATCGCCTTCATGCTAGCAAACTAATTGAAGAAAATGAGCTAGGAAAATCTAGATGGATAAGGGATGATATCAGTTCTTGGATATTTTGGGAACTGTATTTTGAGATCTTCAGTTGATGAAACTGTAAACTTTATGAAGTACTATTTTATTGTGGTGTGTAAACCTTATGGTAGTTAGTAGTTACTTGTATATGGTTTTGACAATGTTTGAATGTATATGGTTGTAAACTATGCTTTGCCATATTATATCTTACATGTATACTTAAAGCCTTATCCCTCTGGACAACGATAATGCCCCAACTATTAGGTTCATCAGTTCTAATTAAGGAATTAATTAGAGAGATTACAAATAGTGAAACATGCGTATTGGGGGCATTATATCGTGCAGCGTTAGAAAATACACTCAGAACCCTTAGTTAGCTAGTAAGCCTTGATGGTTGCTCAACTTAGACTTGAGAAGCTGAATAAGTTAAGTACACACACACTTAAGAGAACTTAGAGAGAGAGAGAGAGAGAGAGAGTTTGGAAGAATACTTTGTATTGCACTTGGACTGCTTGGTGTACAAATGAACTCCCCTTGGGGGTATATATACATATCCACCTCCTCAATGGACGGTGGAGATCCATTCAATCCTACGATTATTACTACACATCTAAAATGTTATTGTAACACCCCCAGATTTCTAATTCATTAATTCTTGACTATTATTCACCTGCATGGCAGCGGAAATTCCTAACGGGGTGTTACTGCCGTATTCCCTTCTTGGAAATACCAGGCTGGATACTAAACAAACAATCAACACGATAAGTCTTTGCACATAATTAAAAATTTTACGTCTTTCAGAATTTCAGTGATACCAAATAATCAAACTACTGTCTATCGATAACAATGTTCAATCATAAACTTTTTGTATTCACGCCTCACCCTACTTTCATGTCCCCAGCCCCGAGCATGACTAGATCACCTGAAAACAAAACATTTTATACAAGTGAGATAAACTCTGTAACAATCACCCCTAACAGTCGACTATGCATACAAATTCATTTTTAAAACATTTTAAGGGGCGAGGAAAACGGTAAGACTTCCAAAGCACACATCTCATTACTACAGTCTCTTCTGGTTACCCAATTCAGGAATATAATTACAATTCAGGGTTCAGTAGTTTGATCTTAGGTGAGCGACCCCAGTAGGTCTCATGGCCTGCGCTCCTATTCAGCGCAGCCGCTTAACTCTTTCCTAGCCTACCGCTACTCAGGCGGTTACTGCATATCCATTTCCTGGCCTACCATCAATAAGGATGGTTATTGTTAATCCTGGCCCACGCCTCAGCAGAGCACGTGGCCACTCCCATGTATGCACTAGTTTTCCGAGGAAGGCTAATGGCCTTCAATCAACACAGTCTAATTAAAACTCACCATATTCAGCCGTTTTTAGTTAATGATTCCATTCACTTTACCGGCGATCAATTTAATATGATAAGTTTATTCAAACTCAGTCACTTCCCCCAATAATGACAACACAGTAATAATTCAGGAGTTTCCACTAACATAAGCAGTCTCGAGTTCATATCATACCATGTCATGCAGATTCCGACGAGTAAACACATTCAGATTCACATATCATTTTTCCTTAAGGACAGTAAATTGGACAGTTCTTACCATATTCAAAACACACACAGTTTCACAATGTGGGGAAGGGTTAGGACATGATTATTACCTGAATACCGTATAAATTACCGGCTTAGTTACTCAACTAAGGTTACTGCTCCGTACCTGGGCCCATACAGCCCATAATTAGTCTAAATTCAATAAGATATACCCCTGGCCATCCCAAGAATTTTTATAAAATCTTCCCAGATTTTCAGGGTCCCCAACTCAATCTAAGTTAGGGTCTAGATTCGGTCAGAATCTGGGCCCCATTCCAGAGACTGTAACTTTTGACCCCGATATCCAATTTAAATGTTCTAACCCAATCCAAAAACTTTAGGCCGTCCTCTACCTTTTCTGTGTTCAGAGTTTTGCCCGGTTTTGTCCCGAACTAGATCATTTTCTTGCTTCTTTTAGTGATGTCAGAGTCTATTTTAGTCTGGACAACCCCGGCTAGGTAAATTTTAACTCGGGCCACACAACTCCAACCGGCCTAATTCCAAAACAAAGTTGTTCGGCAAATCCAGAGGCTACTACCCAAAAATGTTTACAATTTTTAGCAACCGAACCTACCCTAGAGAATTCTTCAAATCTGAGGACAAAGCAGCCCTACACCCAGCCCGGCAGTAGCTGACAGATTCTCTAACCTAAATTCCCAACCTCATAAGTCTCACGCCCAACCTCCAAAAATCAACTTCTTGCCCTCTACAGAAAGGTAATCTTGTCTACTACAACGTCCATATCCAGTGTTCGCCCAAATTCACACAGTAGCTAGGTCAAAAATCTTAAAATTGACCGACTATACCCGCTGACCTAATTTCAACAGCGCCCAGTAAACAGCCCACAACTTTTTCGTTTAAACTCTGATTTGTTCGATTCAAAAACTCACGTACTAATTACAACCAGATCTGCCTACCATAAAAATTTCAAGATTTTTAGATGATCAGAAAAATTTCACCAAATTTTCAAACTTAGGGCACTGCAGTGCATATTCTGCCTGGTCTATCACTCCACTTTGGGGTCGGTTTTTGCGTGTGTTGGGTCACCAAAAATTTTTAACTCTCCTGCTACTGACCCTTAGACCCTTGTCCCATCCCAAGCAAGCCAAAAGAATAATGTTTTAATGACAAAGAAAATCAAAACGACATCAAAGTTTATACCTTTACTCGATTTTGGTCCTAAGTTAGTGGAGTCGCCTTCTCCACCCAAGTTTAATGTCGAGAACGTTGAAAAACATAGTAGATTGTATATTAGAAAATGCTTTAGTTCATAAATCAAGGTTAAAACTCAAGAAAGTGAAAAAAATTTGGGTTTTATGGCTCTCTACCTTACCAAGAGAGAGAGAGGGGGGAGAGAGAGAGACGTGTGAGAGGTGGAGAGAGGATGAGAAGATGTGAGAGGGGGGGAATGTTTTCACGGTTAGAGTTAGGAGGGGGTTCACGGCTTTGGGGAGGAAAAAGGAAGGGAAAAGAAAAAAAAAGGAAAAGGAAAAAAAAGAAAGGAAAGAGAAGGGAAAAAGGAAGGAAAATAAGGGGGGAAAATTTAAATTTCAAAATAAAGATAGCTAGGAGGAAAAATAATCGAAAAGGTAATTAGTTGAGTTGTGAGACAAAATATGAAATTATTTAAATCGAAGAAAGAGGAACAAAATAACTCGGATGGAAAATAAGTATATATATTTTTTTCATCGTTGAAATAAAGTTTTAAAGGACAACTCGTAGCGAAAGAAAAAAGATATATTTATAATAACTTGAATTACGAAGGTTGGCCCATGTCACCAGGTCCCTCAATTTGATTTTTTGGGGTCTTACAGTTATATATAAATATCCAAGATACTACACACATTTAGAATAGTGTGGAGCATTCTAGAATATCTTAGTACAACTTAGAAGGTTTTGAGATGCTCCACAAGGTCCTAGTCACTTTGGAAGATTCTGGAACAGTCTAGAATACTATAGAGTGCCCCAGAAGGTTTTGGAACATTCTCAAATGTTCTAGCACATTTCATAAGGTTTCAAAGCATTATGGAGGATTCTGAAATGTTCTAGAACTCTCAGAAAATGCGGCCCGTGACACTTGGTAGCCATGGTGGCCCCCTTCGTCTTGCATTCTTCTCCACCCTTCTTTATCTTTTTCACTATTTTGAACTCAACTCATGCCAACTTTTGGATCGACATAATTTCTTATAAAGTAGACAAAAACGAAAAAAATTTCTAGAAATTATAATTCATTATGAGAAAAGGTAAAGTAAATGAGGGTATCAATTGTGATATTTCAAGACTGAGCAGTCTTACACATAGTTCTATTTAAAGACAATGCTGAATGACTTTTGTGCATTTGTCCTCCACATATCCAAATTAGTCAAAAAGAAATTTATATAATAAAATATCAAGCAGATAAAATAAATAAAAAAATTGACTCATGACATCTTAGCCATATGCACACTGAAATCATTAGAGCATGGATCCTTGACCTTACAAAGCTATGTAGTAAGACCAAAAAAAAAGGATCCAAAAGCCTAAACTTATCCCCATCTTCAAAAAAAAATTTTTTTTTAATGTAAAATTACATATCCATGAAGACTGTCATCTTTTGATGGAGACCATCTTGTCCACTCTCCTACTCAGCTCAAGGAAGATCCTAGAAAGCTCAAAGAGGCCAAAGAATTTGCTATACTATGCAGAAAAGCCGTGACAATGCCGGAAGAACTCACGTCTAGTTCATCCTCAACTTGGCAAACTCAAGTGGTGTTCTAGTTTCCTAAACTCCTCTAGGTGGTAGTTCAATTCTGTATCCCATAAAGAGTAAAGAAATTTGCCCAATGATTGTTTTTGAGTGGCTCCTTCTTGGATTATCTCAAACTCAACCTTGAACCTATCCTTCCTTGTTTTCCTTTCTTCCTCAACTAAAGCCACTCCAACAAGCCCAAGATCATTGAATTTGGCCGAGTAATCTGAGAGATATGCCCTCTGGAAGTTGAGCTTGCTGCAGGTGTGAACGCATTGATGGCAAAACGCGCGTGGCTTATGTGTACACCTCATTTCGGCTATTGCTGCTGGGTTCTTCCTCTTCAGCCGTGTTCCTTCCCCCTTTGCAAGGCCCAAAATGTGTGAAAGTAAGGGTGCATGAATCCCCCTTGGCTGCTACACTCTATTCACACCAAAAGGCTTCAAGAGACACACCACTTCACCTTGGTGCATCCGAATGTGGTTGTTGAAATTTTGCCTTGTTTTTCTTTCATTCTTTTCGTGTGTTTTCATACCTTTTCATTATGTAAGGCCTCTAGTATATAAAGGCCATAGCATAGGGTTGTTTGGAATTGATCGACAATTAACTTTAAGTAATACAATTCAGCTTTTGAGTGTTCTCTCAAAGTGAGTGTGCAAAATCTAGTTCTATATCTTAAGTGTTGGCAAACTCAAGTGGTGTTCTAGTTTCCTAAACTCCTCTAGGTGGTGATTCATTTCTGTATCCTAGAAAGAGTGAAGGAATTCGCCCAAGGATTGATTTGAGTGGCACCTCTCGGCTTATCTCAAACACAACCCTTGAACCTATCCTTTATTTTCCTTCTTCCTTAACCAAAAACCCACAAAATATAATATTACTTGGTCATTTGAGAGCTCATGTACATCACCTCCCTCCTCTTCTCCAAAACAGCCTATTTCTAGCCTAAACACATTCCCAATGTCTTTAAGAAAGTCCCAAGATCGAGTTGATGAGTTGGAAGCCCAAGTCAAGTACCTCCAAACTCAACTTGGCCAACTCATGGAAGAGAAAAGAAGATGGAATCAAAGCCCCTCTCACTCACGTACTCATGTGGATTCGGATGAGTCCGAAAGGGAAGAAAAGAGTTACCATGCTAACTCTAGTTATGAAGAGGATTTTCCAAGAAGATACCAAAGAACAGTCTTGGCGATTTCAGAGTTAACATCCCAGAATTCGAAGGCCAACTCGACCCAGATCACTTCCTAGATTGGTTACAAACCATTGAACGAGTCTTTGAGTACAAACACGTGGTTGAAGATAGGAAGGTAAAAATCGTTGCCCTCAAACTCCGAAAGTATGCATCTATTTGGTGGGCAAACCTTGTGGCCAAACGAGTAAGAAATAGAAAAGGGAAGATTCGAACATGGGCTAAGATGAAAGAAAAACTCAAGTCCAAGTTCCTCCCTTTACATTATATTCAAGACAACTACTTCAAGCTCCATCACCTAAAGCAAGGTTCCAAGAGTGTTGAAGAGTATACCCGGGAGTTTGAACAACTCCTACTCAAATGTGACTTGAGAGAAGATGATGCCCAAACAATGGTAACGTACCTAAGTGGCTTGGACGAGTCTATTGCTCATGTAGTTGAATTGCATCCATACACTTCCTTAGATGACTTGAGTTCTCTTGCTTACAAAGTAGAGCAACAAAAGAAGTCTAAAGGAAAGAGCCCCATTTCTAGACCCACTCCTCAGCCATTCCCCACTCAAAAGCCTTTCTACTTTCCACCCAAACCCCAAAACCCATCACAACCCAAAAGCACCCCTCCTGCCACCTCTATACCCTCTACAAAGGTACCTTCGAAGCCTAAGGACAAAATCCGGTGCTTTCGATGCCAAGGCTTAGGACATGTTGCATCTGAATGTCCTAACAAAAGAATAGTGTCCCTTACCGAGTACCCAGCTTCCTTTGAGGAGCCACATGAAGAAGAAGAAGGAGAAGATTGCTTGGTGGAAAATGTGGAAGAAGTTGAAGAAGGCCCTGATGAAGGAGAATTGTTGGTCATTAGAAGAGCCTTGAGTGGTTTTGCCAACCAAGACAACTTGGAACAAAGAGAAGCCATTTTCCATACAAGGTGCACCGTTGAAGGGAAGGTATGCTCACTCATTATAGATGGAGGTAGTTGTGCTAATGTTGCCTCCAAGACGATGGTGGACAAGCTCAAGCTCAAAGCCACACCTCATCCTAAGCCTTACACTATCCAATGGTTAAACCAAGGCAAAGGTGTGCAAATTTCTACCCGATGCCTCGTCTCTCTCACCATTGGTAAAAACTACAAAGATGAGCTATGGTGTGATATAGTTCCCATGGATGCTTGTCACATCCTTTTGGGAAGACCTTGGCTATTTGATAGAAGTGTCATCCATGATGGCCGGATGAACACTTATACCTGCCACAAAGACCAAAAGAAAATCACCTTGACCCCTCTCAAGCCCACCCACTCTCCAAAACCTAACGACAACCCTCATACGGATGTCTTTCTCACCACCCTTCTCAAGTCCCAACACCATGAGTTTGAACCCTTTAAGGACTTGATACTTATGCAAACCACACCGGAACCCCCTACCCACGCACACCCCCTACTCACTCCCCTCCTACAATCCTTCCATCATGTGTTCCCACAAGAAATCCCCCACGGTCTCCCTCCACCAAGATCCATCCAGCACAAAATTGACCTTCTCCTCTTCCCCTTTTATCCAGCCCATGGCCTTGCTCTCCCTCCAAAGATGTCCTATGGCCTTTCCCCACAAAGAACCACATTTCACAAGATTGACCCCTTTTATGAGAAGAGCGAAGACCTTTTGAGTTTGAGGACAAACTCTAAATAACCCGGGGAGTATGATGCATATTTCCAGATGCATCATTTTCATTCCTCAAGCTCAACTTCAAGGGAAGAAATGGCCAAACGAGATCATGCATGGAAACACTTATATTTGGTCCCATTATTTGAGTTCCATGACACAAGACACTTTGTGGAGTTTGTTTTGAACTTTAAAGTGCCTTATTCAAAAGGGACTTTCAAATGGGGATCAAGACTACCATGCATTTCGAAGGGAAGCTCCAAGGAAGCAAAGGGATCCCAAAATCTGGTCAGAATGGCGCTAAAACAGTCCAATAGTGCATTGGACACTTCACCCGAAATTGACACGGTTTGGGCCATCTTTTTGAGCAAGCTCTAGAGGGCATAATTTCCTGCACGCTTCACCATATTCAAGATTAAAGAATCAGCTTTCTAACAAGACCAATCACACACAAATTGGAGTTCATTTGGTTGGTCAACTTCAGCCCACAAAATAAAGTACTGAAATGCAGTCTAGTTTTGGGTAGTCTCTACTCTTTGAGCCATAACTTTTGATCGGCTGGTCTAAATACAGCAAATAAACATTCACTAGAAAATAGACATCCAGAGCTTTCCAACAAGCCTAAGAGCATTGAATTTGGCCTAGTAATTTGAGAGATATGCCCTCTGGAAGTTGGGCTTGCTGTAGGTGTGAAAGCATTGATGGCAAAACGCGTGTGGCTTGTATGTCACCTCATTTCGGCTATTGCTGCTGGGTTCTTCCTCTTCAGCCGTGTTCCTTCCCCCTTTGCAATGCCCAAAACGTGTGAAAGTAAGGGTGCATGAATCCCCCTTGGCTGCTACACTCTATTCACACCAAAAGGCTTCAAGAGACACACCACTTCACCTTGGTGCATCCGAATGATGGAGACCAACTTGTCCACTCTCCTACTCAGCTCAAGGGAGATCCTAGAAAGCTCAAAGAGGCCAAAGAATTTGCTATATTATGCAGAAAAGCCGTGACAATGCCGGAAGAACTCACGCCTAGTTCATCCTCAACACACCCGATTTTTGTTACTCTTTTACAGCAAAATGTAATGGGCTAAAATTCTAATGGTCCTCAACACACGCCTAGTTCATCCTCAACACACGCCTAGTTATGAAGAGGATTTTCCAAGAAGATACCAAAGAAGACAAGAGAGCAGTCTTGGCGATTTCAGAGTTGACATCCCAGAATTCGAAGGCCAACTTAACCCAAATCACTTCCTAGATTGGTTGCAAACCGTTGAGCGAGTCTTTGAGTACAAAGACGTGGCTGAAGATAGGAAGGTAAAAATCGTTGCCCTCAAACTCCGAAAGTATGCATCTATTTGGTGGGCAAACCTTGTGGCCAAACGAGTAAGAAATGGGAAAGGGAAGATTCGAACATGGGCTAAGATGAAAGAAAAACTCAAGTCCAAGTTCCTCCCTTCACATTATATTCAAGACAACTACTTCAAGCTCCATCACCTAAAGCAAGGTTCCAAGAGTGTTGAAGAGTATACCCGGGAGTTTGAACAACTCCTACTCAAATGTGACTTGAGAGAAGATGATGCCCAAACAATGGTAAGGTACCTAAGTGGCTTGGACGAGTCTATTGCTCATGTAGTTGAATTGCATCCATACACTTCCTTAGATGACTTGAGTTCTCTTGCTTACAAAGTAGAGCAACAAAAGAAGTCTAAAGGAAAGAGCCCCATTTCTAGACCCACTCCTCGGCCATTCCCCACTCAAAAGCCTTCCTACTTTCCTCCCAAACCCCAAAACCCCTCACAACCCAAAAGCACCCCTCCTGCCACCTCTATACCCTCTACAAAGGTACCTTCGAAGCCCAAGGACAAAATCCGGTGCTTTCGATGCCAAGGCTTAGGACATGTTGCATCTGAATGTCCTAACAAAAGAATAGTGTCCCTTGCCGAGTACCAAGCTTCCTTTGAGGAGCCACATGAAGAAGAAGAAGGAGAAGATTGCTTGGTGAAAAATGTGGAAGAAGTTGAAGAAGGCCCCGATGAAGGTGAATTGTTGGTCATTAGAAGAGCCTTGAGTGGTTTTGCCACCCAAGATAACTTGGAACAAAGAGAAGCTATTTTCCATACAAGGTGCACCGTTGAAGGGAAGGTATGCTCACTCATTATATAGATGGAGGTAGTTGTGCTAATGTTGCCTCCAAGACCATGGTGGACAAGCTCAAGCTCAAAGCCACACCTCATCCTAAGCCTTACACTATCCAATGGCTAAACCAAGGCAAAGGTATGCAAATTTCTACTCGATGCCTCGTTTCTCTCTCCATTGGTAAACACTACAAAGATGAGCTATGGTGTGATATATTTCCCATGGATGCTTGTCACATCCTTTTGGGAAGACCTTGGTTATTTGATAGAAGTGTCATCCATGATGGCCGGATGAATACTTACACCTTCGACAAAGACCAAAAGAAAATTATCTTGACCCCTCTCAAATCCACTCCCTCTACTAAGACCAAAGATAACCCTCACTTGGATGTCTTTCTCACCACCCTTCTCAAATCCCAACATCATGAGTTTGAGTCTTTCAAAGACTTGATTCTCCTACAAGATGAGCCAAAGCCTCCATCTCCCTCACACCCTCTACTCACCCCTCTCCTACAAACCTTCCACCATGTGTTTCCACAAGAAATTCCCCATGGCCTTCCCCCACCAAGATCCATACAACACATGATTGACCTTATCCTAGGATCCGTTCTTCCCAATAAACCGGCCTACCGAATGACCCCACAAGACACCCAAGAAATCCAAAGGCAAGTAGATGACCTCTTGTCCAAAGGATTGATTCGGGAAAGCCTAAGCCCATATGCCGTACCAGCCCTCCTTGTACCCAAGAAAGATGGAAGCATGCGTATGTGTGTGGATAGCCAGGCCATCAACAAAATCACCATCAAATACCGGTATCCTATTCCAAGGTTGGAAGATTTGCTAGATGAGCTTCATGGTGCCACTATTTTCTCCAAGATTGATCATAGAAGTGGCTACTACCAAATCCGTATATTTGAAGGAGATGAATAGAAGACCGCCTTTAGGACTAAAGGAGGTTTGTATGAATGGCTTGTCATGCCATTTGGGCTAACCAATGCCCCTAACACTTTTATGAGGCTTATGAACCAAGTTCTAAAGCCCTTGATTGGTATATGTGTGGTCGTCTACTTTGACGACATCTTGATCTATAGCAAAACTGAAGAGGAGCATGCCCATCATCTATATCAAGTTTTGAGCATCTTATCTCAAGAGAAGTTATATGGAAACTTAGAGAAGTGTCACTTCTTCACTTCTCAAGTTATATTTTTGGGCTACATTGTCTCCGCCCAAGGAATTCAAGTGGATGAAAGCAAGATCAAAGCCATTCAAGAGTGGCCTACTCCTACTTCTATCACTCAAGTAAGGAGTTTTCACGGCTTAGCATCCTTTTATAGAAGATTTGTTCGTGATTTTAGCACCATAGTAGCCCCCATGACCGAGGTGCTAAAAGGCAAGGAATTTGTGTGGAGTGAACAAGCACAACATGCCTTTGAGGAGATCAAACAGAGACTCACAAGCGCTCCCGTTCTAGCCTTGCCAGACTTCTCCAAAATCTTTGAAGTTGAATGTGATGCATCTCGAGTTGGGATTGGAGCTGTTCTATCCCAAGAGAAGAGGCCTGTAGCTTTCTTTAGTGAAAAGCTAAATGAAGCCAAGAGGAAGTACTCCACCTACGATAAAGAGTTCTATGCCATCGTTCGTGCCTTGGGGTATTGGCGTCACTATCTCATAGGAGGTGAATTCCTCCTCCATTCCGACCATGAAGTACTGAAATATATCCAAGGTCAGCACAAACTCAACCCAAGACATGCTAAGTGGGTAGAGTATCTTCAATCCTTCCATTTCATCATCCAACACAAGGCGGGAAAGCTTAACAAGGGGGCCAATGCACTTTCTCGTAGGTACTTACTTCTTTCTACCTTAAGTACCAAAGTTCTTGGCTTTGAAATTGTGAAAGAGTTGTATCCGACTGATGAGGACTTCAAAAACATCCTTGAGAAGTGTAGCAAACACCCTCATGGATCATTTCACTTAGAAGAAGGTTTTCTATTCAAGGACTCCCGTTTGTACAGGACTTTGGGCACCTTGCTTAGAGTCCTTGTGAAGAAGAACATCAAGAGTTGGGATGACATGCTACCTCACGCTGAGTTTGCCTTCAATCGAACTCCAAGTAAGGCCACCCATCTCTCACCCTTCCAAGTAGTCTATGGGCACAATCCAAAGAGCCCTCTTGATCTCATTCCTATTCCAACTCCCACTAAGTTTAGTTAGGAAGCTCAGAAAAGGGCAAAAGAAATTCAAGACCTCCATGCCCAAGTTCGTGATAGCATTGCCAAAGCTAATGAAAGAGCCATGCACAATGCCAACAAGCACAAGAGAGAGGTTCATTTTCAACCTGGAGACTTGGTATGGATTCGCTTGAGGAAGGAAAAATTTCCTTCCAAGCGCAAGTCCAAGTTGATGCCTAGATCTGATGGTCCCTTTGAAATCATTGATAAGGTTGATCCTAATGCATATATAGTAGACCTTCCCGGTGATTATGGAGTTTCTGCTACTTTTAATGTTACTGACCTTAGTCCCTACTTTGAAGACGAGCCTCTTCCAAGTTTGAGGACAAACTCTCACCAACCCGGGGGGAATGATGGAGACCATCTTGTCCACTCTCCTACTCAGCTCAAAGAAGATCCTAGAAAGCTCAAAGAGGCCAAAGAATTTGCTATACTATGCAGAAAATCCGTGACAATGCCGGAAGAACTCACGCCTAGTTCATCCTCAACACACCCGATTTTTGTTACTCTTTTACAGCAAAATGTAATGGGCCAAAATTCTGATGGTCCTTACATTAATCTAGCCTAAGAAAAGAGCTTTCTAAAAAGACCAACCACGCATTATTTGGAGTCCACTTGGTTGGTCAACTTCAGCCCACAAAATAAAGTATTGAAATGCAGTCCAGTTTTGGATAGTCTCTACTCTTTGGGCCATAACTTTTGATCGTCTGGTTCAAATGCAGCAAATGAACATTTCTTGGAAACTAGACATCCTGAGCTTTCCAACAAGCCTAAGATCATTGAATTTGGCCGAGTAATCTGAGATATATGCCCTCTGGAATTTAGGCTTGCTGCAGGTATGAACGCATTGATGGCAAAACGCGTGTGGCTTGTGTGTACACCTCATTTCGGCTATTGCTGCTGGGTTCTTCCTCTTCAGCCGTGTTCCTTCCCCCTTTTCAAGGCCCAAAACGTGTGAAAGTAAGGGTGCATGAATCCCCCTTGGCTGCTACACTCTATTCACACCAAAAGGCTTCAAGAGACACACCACTTCACCTTGGTGCATCCAAATGTGGTTGCTAAAATTTTGCCTTGTTTTTCTTTCATTCTTTTCGTGTGTTTTCATACCTTTTCATTATGTAAGGCCTCTACTATATAAAGGCCATAGCATAGGGTTGTTTGGAATTGATCGACAATCAACTTCAAGTAATACAATTCAGCTTTTGAGTGTTCTCTCAAAGTGAGTGTGCAAAATCTAGTTCTATATCTTGAGTGTTGGCAAACTCAAGTGGTATTCTAGTTTTCTAAACTCCTCTAGGTGGTGATTCATTTCTGTATCCTAGAAAGAGTGAAGGAATTTGCCCAAGGATTGATTTAAGTGGCGCCTCTCGGCTTATCTCAAACATAACCCTTGAACCTATTCTTTATTTTCTTTCTTCCTCAACCAAAAACCCACAAAAGATAACATTACTTGGTCATTTGAGAGCTCAAATCTTCTATACTTATGGTGGTAATACAATTCATCGACAATCCACTTCAAGTAATACAATTCAGCTTTTGAGTGTTCTCTCAAAGTGAGTGTGCAAAATCTAGTTCTATATCTTGAGTGTTGGCAAACTCAAGTGGTGTTCTAGTTTCCTAAACTCCTCTAGGTGGTGATTCATTTCTGTATCCTAGAAAGAGTGAAGGAATTCGCCTAAGGATTGATTTGAGCGGCACCTCTCGGCTTATCTCAAACACAACCCTTGAACCTATCCTTTATTTTCTTTATTCCTTAATCAAAAACCCACAAAAGATAACATTACTTGGTCATTTGAGAGCTCATATACATCACAAATGACCAAGTAATGTTATCTTTTGTGGGTTTTTGGTTAAGAAAGAAAATAAAGGATAGGTTCAAGGGTTGTGTTTGAGATAAGCTGAGAGGCGCCACTCAAATCAATCCTTGGGCGAATTCCTTCACTCTTTCTAGGATACAGAAATGAATCACCACCTAGAGGAGTTTAGGAAACTAGAACACCACTTGAGTTTGCCAACACTCAAGATATAGAACTAGATTTTGCACACTCACTTTGAGAGAACACTCAAAAGCTGAATTCTATTACTTGAAGTTGATTGTCGATGAATTAAAAACAACCCTATGCTATGACCTTTATATAGTAGAGGCCTTACATAATGAAAAGGTATGAAAACACACGAAAAGAATGAAAGAAAAACAAGGAAAAATTTTAGCAACCACATTCGGATGCATCAAAGTGAAGTGGTGTGTCTCTTGAAGCCTTTTGATGTGAATAGAGTGTAGCAGCCAAGGGGGATTCATGCACCCTTACTTTCACACATTTTGGGCCTTGCAAAGTGGGAAGGAACACGGATGAAGAGGAAGAACCCAGCAGCAATAGCCGAAATGAGGTGTACACACAAGCCACACGCGTTTTGCCATCAATGCGTTCACACCTACAGCAAGCCCAACTTCCAGAGAGCATATCTCTCAGATTACTTGGCCAAATTCAATGATCTTGAGCGTGTTAGAAAGCGCTGGATGTCTATTTTCCAGGGAATGTTCATGTGCTGCATTTGGACCAGCCGATCAAAAGTTATGGCCAAAAGAGTGGAGACTACCCAAAACTGGACTGCATTTCAGTACGTTATTTTGTGGGCTGAAGTTGACCAACCAAATGAACTCCAATTTGGGTGTGGTTGGTCTTGTTAGAAAGCTGATTCTTTAAGCTTGAATATGGTGAAGCGTGCAGGAAATTATGCCCTCTGGAGCTTGCTCAAAAAGATGGCCCAAATCGGGTCAATTTTCAGGTGAAGCGCCCAATGCACTGTTGGACTGGTTTAGCGCCATTCTGACCAGATTTTGGGCTCCCTTTGCTTCGTTGGAGCTTTCCTTTGAAATGCATGGTAGTCTTGATCCCCATTTGCAATTTCCTTTTGAATAAGGCACTTCGAAGTTCAAAACAAACTCCATAAAGTGTCTTATGTCATGGAACTCAAATAATGAGACCAAATATAAGTGTTTCCATGCATGATCTCGTTTGGTCATTTCCTCCCTTGAAGTTGAGCTTGAGGAATGAAAATGATGCATATGAAAATATGCATCAATTTGAGAGCTCATATACATTATTTGGTATCAGAGCCAAAGTTGTCAAGTGACCAAGAACCCAGCCAAATACATCCCAAAAGCCAAAACACAAAAACAACACAAACCAGCAAAACCGTGCAAAAACCAAGCATCCGCGGGTAGCAATTTGGCACGGCCACACCGTGCTCCCTAGCACGACCGTGCCACCCTTGATTTTCAGTATTTTCAAAGCAGCACTCAAGCACAGTTCCCCAGTGCCCCATTCCACGACCGTGCCCTCCCTCCTCTTCTCCAAAACAGCCTATTTCTAGCCTAAACACATTCCCAATGTCTTCAAGAAAGTCCCAAGATCGAGTTGACGAGTTGGAAGCCCAAGTCAAGTACCTCCAAACTCAA
The DNA here is from genome assembly GCA_029747015.1 of Carnegiea gigantea. NCBI lineage: Eukaryota > Viridiplantae > Streptophyta > Magnoliopsida > Caryophyllales > Cactaceae > Carnegiea > Carnegiea gigantea. The sequence goes on from JAKOGI010000331.1 coordinate 129,970, forward strand.
CTTGGCCAACTCATGGAAGAGAAAAGAAGATGGAATCAAGGCCCCTCTCACTCACGTACTCATGTGGATTCGGATGAGTCCGAAAGGGAAGAAAACAGTTACCATGCTAACTCTAGTTATGAAGAGGATTTTCCAAGAAGATACCAAAGAAGACAAGAGAGCAGTCTTGGCGATTTCAGAGTTGACATCCCAGAATTCGAAGGCCAACTCGACCCAGATCACTTCCTAGATTGGTTGCAAACTGTTGAACGAGTCTTTGAGTACAAAGACGTGGCTGAAGATAGGAAGGGAAAAATCGTTGCCCTCAAACTCCGAAAGTATGCATCTATTTGGTGGGCAAACCTTGTGGCCAAACGAGTAAGAAATGGGAAAGGCAAGATTCGAACATGGGCTAAGATGAAAGAAAAACTCAAGTCCAAGTTCCTCCCTTCACATTATATTCAAGACAACTACTTCAAGCTTCATCACCTAAAGCAAGGTTCCAAGAGTGTTGAAGAGTATACCCGGGAGTTTAAACAACTCCTACTCAAATGTGACTTGAGAGAAGATGATGCCCAAACAATGGCAAGGTACTTAAGTGGCTTGGACGAGTCTATTGCTCATGTAGTTGAATTGCATCCATACACTTCCTTAGATGACTTGAGTTCTCTTGCTTACAAAGTAGAGCAACAAAAAAAGTCTAAAGGAAAGAGCCCCATTTCTAGACCCACTCCTCGGCCATTCCTCACTCAAAAGCCTTCCTACTTTCCTCCCAAACCCCAAAACCCCTCCCAACCCAAAAGCACCCCTCCTGCCACCTCTATACCCTCTACAAAGGTACCTTCGAAGCCCAAGGACAAAATCCAGTGCTTTCGATGCCAAGGCTTAGGACATGTTGCATCTGAATGTCCTAACAAAAGAATAGTGTCCCTTTCCGAGTGCCAAGCTTCCTTTGAGGAGCCACATGAAGAAGAAGAAGGAGAAGATTGCTTGGTGGAAAATGTGGAAGAAGTTGAAGAAGGCACCGTTGAAGGTGAATTGTTGGTCATTAGAAGAGCCTTGAGTGGTTTTGCCACCCAAGATAACTTGGAACAAAGAGAAGCCATTTTCCATACAAGGTGCACCGTTGAAGGGAAGGTATGCTCACTTATTATAGATGGCGGTAGTTGTGCTAATGTTGCCTCCAAGACCATGGTGGACAAGCTCTTCCGTATAAATCCCTAGTTCTATATCTTGGGAGTGGCATCCTCAAGTGGTGTTCTAGGTCCCTCATTCTCAACTTAGTGGTGATTAATTTCTGTATCCTAGTTGAGTTAAGGGATTGCCCAAGGTTTGGTTTGAGTGGCTCCGGAAGGATTATCTCAAACACAACCTTGAACTATCCTTTTTACTTTTCCTTGTTTTCTCAATTATAAAAACCACAAAAATACTTAGTTTGGTCATTTAGGTGCTCCTATATACATCATTTGGTATCAGAGCCAAGGTTGCCGAGTGACCAAGATTGCAACTAAACACATTCCATAAGCCAAAACACAAAACACACAGAACGAGCGAAACCGTGAGAAACAGGGCTAGAAACTTGGCACGGCCACCCTGTGCTCCTAAGCACGACCGTGCCCCCTGTTTTCTTAGCCATCCTCAAATCAGCAACCCAGCACGGCCATCCCGTGCCCCTCTACACGACCGTGCCACCTCCATTCATCCAAAAATCAGCCTTTTCCCCACACACTCTCACAAAAAAAAAAAAAATGTCTTCAAGCCTATCCCAAGAGCGAGTTGACGAGTTGGAAGCCCAAGTAAAGTACCTTTAAACTCAACTTGCCTAACTTATGGAAGAGAAAAAGAGATGGACCCGAAGCCCTTCTCACTCACGCACTCATGTATACTCGGATGAATCCAAGAGAGAAGAGAGGAGCTATATTGTCAACTCAAGTGATGAAGAAACCACTAGAAGAAGAAGGCAATGGAATGGCCTTGGCGACTTTAGAGTCGACATTCCCAAATTTGAAGGCCAAATGGATCCCGATCATTTCCTTGATTGGCTTCAAACCGTGGAACGTGTCTTTGAGTATAAAGAGGTGCTGGATGACAAGAAAGTGAAGCTAGTGGCCCTAAAGCTCCGGAAGTACGCTTCCATATGGTGGGCCAACCTTGTGGCCAAGAGAGCGAGAAATTGTAAAGGAAAGATTAGAACTTGGGCCAAGATGAAAGACAAACTTAAGGCCAAGTTCCTTCCCTCCCATTACATCCAAGATAACTACTTCAAGTTGCATCACCTCAAGCAAGGCTCCAAGAGTGTTGAAGAGTATACCCGGGAGTTTGAACAACTCTTACTCAAATGTGACTTGAGAGAAGATGATGCCCAAACAATGGTAAGGTACCTAAGTGGCTTGGACGAGTCTATTGCTCATGTAATTGAATTGCATCCATATACTTCCTTAGATGACTTGAGTTCTCTTGCTTACAAAGTAGAGCAACAAAAGAAGTCTACAGGAAAGAGCCCCATTTCTAAACTCACTCCTCGGCCTTTCCCCTCTCAAAAGCCTTCCTACTTTCCTCCTAAACCTCAAAACCCCTCACAACCCCAAAACACCCCTCCTGCCACCTCTATACCCTCCATAAAGGTGCCTGCAAAGCCCAATGACAAAATCCGTTGCTTTCGATGTCAAGGTCTAGGACATATTGCATCTGAATGTCCTAACAAACAGATAGTGACTCTTGCCGAGTACCGAGCTTCCTTTGCGGAGCCACATGAAGAAGAAGAAGGTGAAGATTGCTTGGTGGAAAATGTGAAAGAAGTTAAAGAAGGCCCCGACGAAGGATAATTGTTGGTCATTAGAAGAGCCTTGAGTGGTTTTGCCACCCAAGACAACTTGGAACAAAGAGAAGCTATTTTCCATACAAGGTGCACCATTGAACAAGGTATGCTCACTTATTATAGATGGAGGTAGTTGTGCTAATGTTATCTCCAAGACCATGGTAGACAAGCTCAAGCTCAAGCTCAAAGCCACACCCCATCCTAAGCCTTACACTATCCAATGGTTAAACCAAGGCAAAGGTGTGCAAATTTCTACCCGATGCCTCGTCTCTCTCTCCATTGGTAAAAATTACAAAGATGAGCTATGGTGTGATATAGTTCCCATGGATGCTTGTCACATCCTTTTGGGAAGACCTTGGCTATTTGATAGAAGTGTCATCCATGATGACCGGATGAACACTTATACCTTCCACAAAGACCAAAAGAAAATCACCTTGACCCCTCTCAAGCCCACCCACTCTCCAAAACCCAAAGACAACCCTCATATGAATGTCCTTCTCACCACCCTTATCAAGTCCCAACACCATGAGTTTGAACCCTTTAAGGACTTGATACTTATGCAAACCACGCCGGAACGCCCTACCCACTCATGCCCCCTACTCACTCCCCTCCTACAATCCTTCCATCATGTGTTCCCATAAGAAATCCCCCACGGTCTCCCCCCACCAAGATCCATCCAGCACAAAATTGACCTTCCCCTCTTCCCCTTTTATCCAGCCCATGGCCTTGCTCTCCCTCCAAAAATGTCCTATGGCCTTTCCCCACAAAGGACCACATTTCATAAGATTGACCCCTTTTATGAGAAGAGCGAAGACCTCTTGAGTTTGAGGACAAACTCCAAACAACCTGAGGAGTATGATGCATATTTCTATATGCATCATTTTCATTCCTCAAGCTCAAATTCAAGGGAAGAAATGACCAAACGAGATCATGCATGGAAACACTTATATTTGGTCCCATTATTTGAGTTCCATGACACAAGACACTTTGTGGAGTTTGTTTTGAACTTCAAAGTGCCTTATTCAAAAGGGTCTTCCAAATGGGGATCAAGACTACCATGCATTTCAAAGGGAAGCTCCAGGGAAGCAAAGGGAGCCCAAAATCTGGTCATAATTGCGCTAAAACAGTCCAACAGTGCGTTGGGCACTTCACCCGAAAATTGACCCGGTTTGGGCCATCTTTTTGAGCAAGCTCTGGAGGGCATAATTTCCTACACGCTTCACCGTATTCAAGCTTAAAGAATCATCTTTCTAACAAGACCAAACACACCCAAATTGGAGTTCATTTGGATGGTCAAATTAGGCCCACAAGCACATGGTATTTTAGCCCAGGGCAGTTTGGATAGCCTTCACTATTTAGGCCATAACTTTTGATCGGCTGGTGCAATTGCAGCAAATGAATATTCCCTGGAAACTAGACATCTAGAACTTCCCAACATGCCCAAGATCATCAAATTTGGCTGAGTATTCTAAGAGATATGCCTTCTGGAAGTTGGGCTTGCTGCAAGTGTGAACACACTTATTGCCAAACGTGTGAACATGGTTCTTCCTCCCTCATTTCGGCCTTGGTGCATTGTTCCTCCTATAAAGCTAAGTTCCTAATTCCCTAGCAAGGCTTGAATGTGTGAATTAAGAGGTGCATGGATCTCCTTTTGCTGCTACCTCTTTTTCACACCTAAAGTCACCAAGAGACACACCTTTTCATCCTAGGTGCATCCGAATGAAGCAAGCAGCAAAGTGTACTTGTTTTTTTTTGTTTTTTCCTTTACATCTTTTCGTGAAATGTTATGTCTTTTCATTATGTAAGGCCTACCCTATATAAAGGCCATAAATTGAGTTGCTTAGCATCAAATCAAGTCATTCAAGTAATACAAAGCAAGTTCAAACAAAGAGTGTTTGTTCTCTTCCTTATAAATCCCTAGTTCTATATCTTGAGAGTGGCATCCTTAAGTGGTGTTCTAGGTCCCTCATTCTTAACTTGGTGGTAATTAATTTCTGTATCCCAGTTGAGTTAAGGGATTGCCCAAGGTTTGGTTTGAGTGGCTCCGGAAGGATTATCTCAAACACAACCTTGAACTATCCTTTTTACTTTTCCTTATTTTCTCAATTATAAAAACCACAAAAATACTTAGCTTGGTCATTTGGGCGCTCCTATATACATCATTAATTTCTGATACCAAATGATGTATATGAGCTCTCAAATGACCAAGTAATGTTATCTTTTGTGGGTTTTTGGTTAAGGAAGAAAGAAAATAAAGGATAGGTTCAAGGGTTGTGTTTGAGATAAGCCGAGAGGCGCCACTCAAATCAATCCTTGGGTGAATTCCTTCACTCTTTCTAGGATACAGAAATGAATCACCACCTAAAGGAGTTTAGAAAACTAGAACACCACTTGAGTTTGCCAACACTCAAGATATAGAACTAGATTTTGTACACTCACTTTGAGAGAACACTCAAAAGCTGAATTGTATTACTTGAAGTTGATTGTCGATGAATTCCAAACAACCCTATGCTATGGCCTTTATATAGTAGAGGACTTACATAATGAAAAGGTAGGAAAACACACGAAAAGAATGAAAGAAAAACAAGGTAAAATTTCAGCAACCACATTCGGATGCACCAAGGTGAAGTGGTGTGTCTCTTGAAGCCTTTTGGTGTGAATAGAGTGTAGCAGCCAAGGGGGATTCATGCACCCTTACTTTCACACATTTTGGGCCTTGCAAAGGGGGAAGGAACACGGCTGAAGAGGAAGAACCCAGCAGCAATAGCCGAAATGAGGTGTACACACAAGCCACACGCGTTTTGCCATCAATGCGTTCACACCTGCAGCAAGCCCAACTTCCAGAGGGCATATCTCTCCGATTACTTGGCCAAATTCAATGATCATAGGCTTCTTGGAAAGCTCTAGATGTCTATTTTCCAGGGAATGTTCATTTGCAGCATTTGGACCAGCCGATCAAAAGTTATGGCTCAAAGAGTAGAGACTGCCCAAAACTGGACTGCATTTCAGTACGTTATTTTGTGGGCTGAAGTTGACCAACCAAATGAATTCCAAATAATACGTGGTTGGTCTTGTTAGAAAGATCTTTGCTTAGGCTAGATTAATGTAAGGACCATCAGAATTTTGGCCCATTACATTTTGCTATAAAAGAGTAACAAAAATCGGGTGTGTTGAGGATGAACTAGGCGTAAGTTCTTCCGTCATTGTCACGGCTTTTCTGCATAGTATAGCAAATTCTTTGGCCTCTGTGAGCTTTCTAGGATCTTTCTTGAGCTGAGTAGGAGAGTGGACAAGATGGTCTCCATCATTCCCCCCGGGTTGGTGAGAGTTTGTCCTCAAACTTGGAAGAGGCTCGTCTTCAAAGTAGGGACTAAGGTCGGCAACATTAAAAGTAGCAGAAACTCCATAATCGCCAGGAAGGTCTACTTTATATGCATTGGGACCAACCTTCTCAATGATTTCAAAGGGACCATCAGATCTAGGCATCAACTTGGACTTGCGCTTGGAAGGAAATCTTTCCTTCCTCAAGTGAATCCATACCAAGTCTCTAGGTTGAAAATGAACCTCTCTCTTGTGCTTGTTGATATTGTGCATGGCTCTTTCATTAGCTTTGGCAATGCTATCACGAACTTGAGCATGGAGGTCTTGAATTTCTGTTGCCCTTTTCTCAGCTTCCCAACTAAACTTAGTGGGAGTTAGAATAGGAATGAGATCAAGAGGGCTCTTTGGATTGTGCCCATAGACTACTTGGAAGGGTGAGAGATGGGTGGCCTTACTTGGAGTTCGATTGAAGGCAAACTTGGCGTGAGGTAGCATGTCAGCCCAACTCTTGATGTTCTTCTTCACAAGGACTCTAAGCAAGGTGCCCAAAGTCCTGTTAGTGACTTCCGTTTGATCGTCGGTCTGTGGATGGCATGTAGTGCTGAATTTGAGCTGCGTACCCATCTTCCTCCATAAGGTTAGCCAAAAGTGGCGAAGGAACTTGCTATCTTGGTAAGACACCATGCTCTTGGGAATGCCATGAAGTCTCACAATCTCCTTAAAGTACAAGTTGGCAATATGAGAGGCATCATTGGTGGTATGGCAAGAGATGAAATGTCCCATCTTGAAAAATCGATCTACCACCACCAGAATGGAGTCTTTGTTCCTTAGAATTCTAGGCAACCCCGTGATGAAGTCTAGGCTTATATCCTCCCAAGGAGCCTGAGGAATGGGAAGAGGGGAGTACAAGCCTTGGGGTAGAACATGACTTTTGGCCATTTGACATATAGAACATCTTTTCACAAAGTGTTCTACATCTTTAGACATATGTGGCCAATAGTAGTGCTCTTTCAGCATAGCACAAGTCTTCTCTATTCCAAAGTGTCCGAATAGAGCTCCTCCATGAAGTTCTTGAATAAGGAGTTCTCGGAATCCACATTTTGGAATGCACAAACGGGAGTCCTTGAATAGAAAACCTTCTGCCAAGTGGAATGATCCATGAGGGTGTTTACTACATTGCTCAAGGATGTCTTTGAAGTCCTCATCAGTCGAATACAACTCTTTCACACTTTTAAAGCCAAGAACTTTGGTACCTAAGGTAGAAAGAAGTAAGTACCTACGAGAAAGTGCATCGGCCCCCTTGTTAAGCTTTCCCGCCTTGTGTTGGATGATGAAATGGAAGGATTGAAGATACTCTACCCACTTAGCATGTCTTGGGTTGAGTTTGTGTTGACCTTGGATATATTTCAGTGCTTCATGGTCGGAATGGAGGAGGAATTCACCTCCTATGAGATAGTGACGCCAATACTCCAAGGCACGAACGATGGCATAGAACTCTTTGTCGTAGGTGGAGTACTTCTCTTGACTTCATTTAGCTTTTCACTAAAGAAAGCTATAGGCCTCTTCTCTTGGGATAGAACGGCTCCAATCCCAACTCTAGATGCGTCACATTCAACTTCAAAGATTTTGGAGAATTCTGGCAAGGCTAGAACGGGAGTGCTTGTGAGTCTCTGTTTGATCTCCTCAAATATGCAAGATACTACACAAGTGCACAGCTATGTGGAACATTCTAGAGAGTATTTTGGAATATTCTAGTACAATGTACAAGGTTCTAAAATACTCTAAATGGTTTTAGACACTCTAGAAGGTGCTAGAACACTCTAGGAAGATTCTAGAGCGCTCAGAAGATTCGAGAACATTCTAGATCATTCTAGCATATTTTAGAGGCTCTTAGAGCAACCACGCATTATTTGGAGTCCATTTGGTTGGTCAACTTCAGCCCACAAAATAAAGTACTGAAATGCAATCCAGTTTTGGGCAGTCTCTACTCTTTGGGCCATAACTTTTGATCGGCTGGTCCAAATGCAGCCAATGAATATTCCCTGAAAAATAGACATCCAGAGCTTTCCAACAAGCCCAAGATCATTGAATTTGGCCGAGTAATCTGAGAGATATGCCCTCTGGAAGTTGGGCTTGCTGCAAGTGTGAATGCATTGATGGCAAAACGCGTGTGGCTTGTGTGTACACCTCATTTCGGCTATTGCTGCTGGGTTCTTACTCTTCAGCCGTGTTCCTTCCTCCTTTGCAAGGCCCAAAACGTGTGAAAGTAAGGGTGCATGAATCCCCCTTGGCTGCTACACTCTATTCACACCAAAAGGCTTCAAGAGACACACCACTTCACCTTGGTGCACCCGGATGTGGTTGCTGAAATTTTGCCTTGTTTTTCTTTCCTTCTTTTCGTGTGTTTTCATACCTTTTCATTATGTAAGGCCTCTACTATATAAAGGCCATAGCATAGGGTTGTTTGGAATTCATCGACAATCAACTTCAAGTAATACAATTTAGCTTTTGAGTGTTCTCTCAAAGTGAGTGTGCAAAATCTAGTTCTATATCTTGAGTGTTGGCAAACTCAATTGGTGTTCTAGTTTCCTAAACTCCTCTAGGTGGTGATTCATTTCTGTATTCTAGAAAGAGTGAAGGAATTCGCCCAATGATTGATTTGAGTGGCGCCTCTCGGCTTATCTCAAACACAACCCTTGAACCTATCCTTTATTTTCTTTCTTCCTTAACCAAAAACCCACAAAAGATAACATTACTTGGTCATTTGAGAGCTCATATACATCATCTTTGTATTATTGACATCTCATACTTGTTGTAAGTACAAAAAATACAACTTGCTATTGAAAAATCAATCAAAATGCTTTGAGAAAATTTCATATAACTAGCATTTTACTTTACATAGGAAAAAGAACGACAAAATACATACTTTGAAGAAAGATATATATCAACAAAAACAAACAAATTTATATAACTGATATTAGAGGCAAATTTACATGATAAAGGCCGGTGTTCTTGTTATATATTAAATTAAAAAAAAAGTCCGCTTGAATGTTGTTTAAAGATGTTTAAAATGTCTAAAGTAGATATCTGTTGAAATCAATAAATAAAAAGTTAAATTTTTAATAATTTAAAAGTTAGACATTTTTGAACAAAAGTTCTAATATATTGACCCCTCCACCAGGGATGAAGCGAGGGGCTCACATTGAGGGGAGGCAAACTTAGTCAGCATCAGATACAAAAACTGAGTTGGTATATATTCTATTTCATTAAAAAAAAATATAGAGTATAGAAATGCATCTTAGTCCATATTGCTTCAAAAAAAGAAGGTAAGGTTAGAAAAAAGGTGATTCAAACTTTGGGTTAGACAAATTTATTTTGAATATATAACTCACAACATGAGTGATTCAGATTATGACTTTAACTATAACATAGTTATTTTGTCTTTTGACAATTATTCATTGAAAGTGCAGAACTCACATGTGACATTACAAAGTAGATAGTTAATTAAAATATTCACCCAAGTTTATTATTGATATAATGGTAATTGTCATATTATGTGATTAGCATTTTATATGAAGGTGTGCTTTACACTTTCCTTATGCTAGAAAAAGAAAAAAATAGAAAGAGGTAAAAAAGAAGGAAAAATAAGTAAGCAAAACAAATTTAAAACAAAAGGAAAAAAATCATGAATCTGGGAGACATGACATTTGAAAAAAGATAGAAATTGTAAAAATGTCACAAAATTATATGCAGCCTGACGCTTGAACCACCAACGTCATAGACACCATAATAGACAATACTAGCTCTGCCACTTCCATGTGTGTTTACATTATGCAAAAATGAATATTTTTTTATTGGTCAGGGGGTGTTCCCCTATGGTCTCCACATAGCTGTTGCTCTACTATCCACCATTGTCCCCTTGGGATGGGACCCTTCTCCAGATCCTACATAAATACGGGATACTTGTGCACTGGGCTGCCCTTTTTTTAAAGTTATCTGGCAACCACATCATACACAAATTTTAATTTTTTTGGGTAAAATTATTAGTAGTTTTAAAAGCTGAAGTAGTTATTAAGAGATGCAATTTATGAAAAATTTTCAAGAAACAAATTTCTAACCTGTTAAAACAGACAATAATTAACTTAATGGATATTTCTAATAGCAATTGCAATATCATAATTTCTTTGTAAGAAAATTATGATAGTACAAAAAGCTACTTGATTTTGATAAAACATTTTAATAACATACTTGTAACATTTAATTTTCTTATGTAAATTAATTAGAAAATACAGATGAATGATATTTTTACAATGATCATAAATTTATTTTCAATTTAATAACAAAATTATAGTTAAAAAATTAAATAATATACATAGATGCCATGATACCCATTATTTAATCGAGACTGACAGAAAGTCATTGATAGGAGTGTTGTGATGATTAAGAATAGTATTTGCTAATCAAGTTTGCTTAATAAAAATCCTACTAATTAGCTAATATAGATATTAATTTAGGGGGAGTTTGTGAAACAAACAATAGGACATGACTTAGTTTTTCACTTATTCTGGTTCACCAATAGCCTCTTTCTTTTCCCCACTTGGACAAGCAACAAGTACCCAAAAAAAAAAAAAAATTAAAGCTCATGATGGGAGGAATTGAGTGGCCGGCTAGTGCAAGCAAAAGGGGGGGAGGGTGAGAATTATCTTTGGTTACTCTTACTACTCCTCTTTTCCACTCTTTTTTCATTTACTACTTTACCAAGTAAGGAGATAGAGAGAGAAAGAGGAGAGTGCTAGAGTAGGAATTTTACTCAAGGTAGGGCTAATCCAACTTCCTTTGGATTTTCCTTAAGAATCAAGGGGTTAAAAGAAGATTAAGAAGCTACTTTAAGGTGTAGATTCTCCTAATCCCTTATATAAAAATTAGTTTTAAGTTAAAATATTTTATTATGATGTATGATTGTGTTATTGATTTACAAGAGTTAGAGTGTTTTTCTTATATGATTAGTTTATTTTAAGTGTGACATTTTAAGTTATGCGTGCCATGTCTTGCTAAAATATATGTCATGATTTTGGAGATATATTCTTTAAAGTTGTTTTTCTAAGTCATCTTATATAAATGGTGGTAGTAATTAATATTTTAGATAATGGCTATGAAAAGTAGTCCTGGCATGATACTATGATTGATGAATTAGAAGGATGAACTTACTGTCTTACCTTACTAGAAATGTAGATTATGATTTTGCAATGTTGAAAATCCATGAAGTGTTGTTGAGTTATATGTTATCATATCACTCTTGTAATTTATCCTTGTGTGGGTTGGGATATTATGAAATGTTTTAGAACTTGATTGAGTTAGTGTGGTTTGACATGGTTTTGGGATGAGTTAAATAGTAAATTATACTCATAAAATTTAATTAAATATGTGTAAAGAAAATGTTAGCCTAGTAATGTGATAAAATTATTTATGTACTCTTGATGTGGTAGTGGTGTACTATTATGCTTGGGGAAAAAAAAAAAGAGAATAGGATCCCCAAGCTTGCTAAAGAAAAATGAAAAGTGAGGAATTGTTAGTACTTAAATAATGAGGTGTTACTTGATTTTGAGAGGAAGAAAACATATATAATAAAGGCATAATAGTAACAGCACCCACAAGCGGAAAAAAAAAAAGAGACTACAAAGCCAAGTTAGAATACTTGAGCAAGTAGTATTTTTTATAATATTTTGTATGACGTTATATTGATTACTGAGCACATGTCATTCACAAAAAATGAGTCTTAGTTGAAAGATTATTTTTCATGAGCTCCCAAATATCCTTTTAATTGAGTTTGATTTTTGGTGTCAGACTTAAGTAAACTAGTATCTAAAAGGACGAACAATTATGTGTGTCAAAATTGGGGATTTGTTAGCAGATTTCGAATAATGTCTGATTTTCCACCTAATGGCGGATTCTGCAGTGGCAAATTTCACAGAATGGCAGCTTTCCACTCAGAAAGATGGCAGCGTTGTATCCTGGCGAGGGTATAAGTTTCCTATCTCTTAGACATTAGTCCTCCTAGGTAGGTAGTCTTTTAGTCAAGGTCATTCCTATCTTGCTTTCACTTGCACAACAATTAACTTTAGTGAATAGTGTGTACATAGTGAATGTCTGGTCCGAAAGAAAATTGGATTATGAGAAAAAGTCTATTCATGTGAGAAATGTGTACGTTTCCTTTGTTTCTAACTCCTTAAGCCTAATTTTGTTGGTCCCTAGGATTTTAATCGTGCATTATTTGTGCTGAGGAAAGAAAGGTTTGTGATGATTTGAAAAATTTATTTATCTGTGATAACATTGTTATTAGTACTACTCTTATTACTATGACCTGTTAGGTGTAAAAACTATTTTGGTTTTGGGAGGCCAGAACTCCCACTGAGCTGTGGTTGCTCACCCTCTCCCAAAATTTTCCCTTTTAGATTCTCAACAAGATTAAGCTATGTGGCATTACGTGTCGCTTGAAGGTCGATACTTGGATTTGAAGATGTACCTTTTGTAACTTGTATGTATTGCATTTATGCAATTGGAATGTAATGTAACATTAGTAAGTTGTAACATTTTGATGCATGTAGTAGATGATTTGAATCGGCCTCGGTGGCCTTCCACCAAAACTTATATATTTTGTTATGTTGCTTATGATGAAGGCCATGAGGACCCTATTGAAATATAAGGTCATGGTGGTCTAAAGTTTTTTTTTTTTTTAACTTCATTGTTGGAGCATGAAACTCTTGTAAATATATATACATTCGCAAATAAAGAAAAATTATCTTACATTTAGCCTTAATGGTCATTTCAAAGGATTCTGGTGATGTAATGCTCTGACTATGGGCAAGGGCGTTATAGGTGTGGATTGTTAACTTCATGGGATACCATAGATCACAGATGTGACAAATTTGATGATGCACATTAATCATATCATACAGTTCATGGCTTGTCCTTCACCAAAAGATCCACACAGCAAGGGCAAGGAAAAACCATCAAGAGCAAAACTCAAGAAAAGCAAAAAACTTCATGAAGTTGTGAGGCATTTCGACAATCAAAAGCCCTAAAAAAAACATAAATCACGGAAACAAGTTTCCATACGTGCAAAGGTATGCAGAACCTATACTCGCCACCACCTTCCTCCATGCCAGAATCAATTTTACTTAAATCATGCAAAATAATTGATCACGAAGACGTGTACGTAGTGCACGTGACATTCACTCTCTTTATTTCTCGCAAAGATCTTTTGTAGAATTTACTTTTCTTTTTTGATTTTGTTTGAAGTCTTATTTTTTTTACTCGGACTAGGAGACCTCATCTCATTCAAGCGTTTAAAAACCAAGCAGCAATCCCCTGTCTTCCTTGAATCGTTGTCCTGTGTCTCCGCTATTAGGGAGGAAGAGGAGAGAGATGAAGATACAGAATTTCTTTCCTTTTGTTTGTTGGAAGAGTTCTCTTTCTCTCTGTTTTCATCTTCTCTGCTTGGCAAGAGTGAGCTCTATTTAAGATATCCTCTAAATTCGATTTCAGTTTTGCATATTTGCATGTTTTTTCTGCTACATTTGGGTGGAAGAGTCAGATGTTATCGTGTGTTGATTTTGGTATTGACTTGAAAATTCATCCAAAGCTTTAATCCTTACAGTGTATATACATTGAAAAGGGTCTTTTCTGATTTCGTCTTTCTTTTCTGGGGTTTTATTTGAATGCAATTTAATGACTATTCATGAATAGTGATCATCTTCTGATTTAAATTAAGGAGTTCAATTTTAAGTACTAGTGAAGATAAAATAGGGGAATTTTTTTTCTTGTTTGTGAGGATGAGCTGCTGAAATGCTGCTTTTCAAATTTTAAGTTGGGTTGACTTTGAGTACATATTGGACTGATTTGAAGATCTAGATCAGGTTAAGTAGCTCTTTCATCGTGTGCATACCTAGCGTTTATGTAGTTGTTGACTATGATCTGTTACGATACTCCATGTTTGATTCTCCGTCCAAAATTAGAAATTGAAGAAATTGTCTTCTGGTTGACTGAATGTAGATATCTTTTCTTTTTTTTTTTGGTAAAGGGGTTTTCTGATTTGTGCTTTTGTCCATATTAAGCAATTAGAAAGTGCAGAGATTGTCTTTGATGATATTGTTGAAATTGAAGGTAGTAACTTTAAATCTTCGTGAAAGGGAGTCTTCAAACTATTGTATAATTGAAGCCTTACTTCCTTTTGGTTTGCCTTTCAATCTCCCCCCTCCCTCACAAAAAAATAAAAAATAAACTGTGGGAGCATTGCTTTCAGCAAGTTAAAGCCGAGGCCACTGAGTTGGTACTAATTTGGCAATTGTGGGTATAGTATCTCAACCAATGACCCATCAATGGATGTTTTGATTAAGTTCTTTTCTTATAATTATATTTTTTAAACTTGGTGTCACATTGTCATTGTGTTAGTGTGTGTGTGTTTTAGGTGGTAGGGGTTTTGGTGTTCAATTTTTGGATTATAGTTAAGAAGGTTTGGAGAGTGCCTTGTCAAGTCGGTGTGTAATTTTGATCATTTGCTGCATTACGTGTATGACTGAAGTGTTTTAAATGGACAATGTATCCTTGTGCTTAGGGGAAATGAGCCAACTTCACTTTTGTAATTAGGTATTTGGTATTATGCAAACACCAAATTCATCATGCACCAATGCTTTGTAGTCTTAAAGCATCTAATGTTGCAAATGCAGTATTTTGTGAGCTTTAAATCCCATTAGAGAGTGTACTTGAACATCCCAGTATGAAGTAATCTATGTTAGTCATTGCCTATATGTGATAATGTGAGCCACTTAACCAGCTGTCTCAGACTTATTATAGATTGAACAAATGCTTCTAGATCTAGTTTAGGGTGATGCCCATGTATGCTGCGTATTTATTCTTGCCCGTGAAGCACACAAATTTCTGTGGTGTGCTTCTGCAATTATTTGTGGCACCTGCATGTTTTATTTAATTGTTTATGTGTTAATTAATATTTTTCTTAGTTCTTAGTTGAGCAAGTGAGTGTTCGTTAATGAAAAATAGTTTTAAGAAATAGTTTTAGTATAGGTTGTCTTGTAGAAATTTTGCTGGTATAAGATGATCATGAAGAACTAAATTGCTTTCCTGAATTGCACGTTGAAAAGCAATTAATTAGCAATAGCACAGTAATTATCACATTTGTCATTAGTTCATTACTATTGGTATGTATAAATACACGCTAATGTGCAATGCGACAAAGAACCCTTTAAATATAAAGGAGTAGTGCTCAGCTTGTAGATCCCGAGAAAACCATGCTGTTTGTTTTTGTATTGTTTTGGAGTTAGGGGTAGGGACTTGGGTCTACTTGTAGTTTCTTGTATTAATCTTTGTGCGTATGTGATTCCTCACAGTCTCTCTCTCTCTCTCTCTCTCTCTGTCTCTCTCTCTTGGAGGGGGGAATTGTCAATTTTACTTGATGTGAGAGGTATCTGGACATTGTTATCTACGGTAGCTTGCTTTTGAATCCTTGATAGCTATGTTGTTTCAACTTCATGTTGCTTCCTTGCTATAGGTTCAATGACTTCGGTACCAATGGTGGCTCAGCTGCCATGGCTTTGTGCTCAAAGTTTAGCTCTTTATTGAAACATGTACTATCATATACTCGAGCTAAATTGCCTCCGGTTGAGGTGAGGAATGATTTTCTGTTTACTTCACCACAATGGGTGTTGCCATTTAAATGTTTGCAAATTTGATATGCCATTTACAATATAAGTTATCCTTGGTACTGACATGTTCTTTGCTCTCCCATCCCTTTTGCAGATGAGACATTTGATTGCTGCTTTCATTGCCTTGAAGGGCCTTAGAAGTCTGTTTTTCATATTTGGAAGCTCTTTGGGAGCTTATCTTCTGGTATACCAGGATTTAAATATGTTATTCTTTGAAAAGAGTAGCTCAATGAGTGCTAACTTTGGCTTCTTCCCTTTGTTTATGGAAATAGCTTCTGCACCAGGCTCTCGATACTCCGATCTTGTATGAATTCTACAACTATGATGCTGACCACAAGGAATTCACTCAACACTTTGTCAAGTTTGCTCAAGTCACCTATTATCATAGCTTAATATTAATTCTGCATTATATTTTTTTCGTACTGAGTATGTTTAGTGGATCTTTAGAGACAATTTCTCTCTTAACTCTCACGTGCATAGTAAGATTGTGTATGTACCTCTTAACTTCCCTATGCATTAGCATTGGAGGAGTTAGGCTAGGTTGGATTATTCATAATTCTAATTTAAAGGACAAATTTCAATAGCAAAGAAATTCCAAATATTATGCCAAATGTTTGGCTTTCAACTTCTGATGTTGTTGGTGTTCAAAATGTAGAATTTGGTACTCTTTGGGGCTCTACTCTTCTACATTGGCATGAAGAACTCGATGCTAAGGAGGCAGCTTAAGAAGAAGGCACCTCAGGCAAAAACTACTTAACAAGGAACTTGAAATCCGCTCCTGGTTCTAACTCTTCTAACGGATAGGGCCTTAGAGAACATCTATGAGACACCCTTGTCTAGCCATAGTTTTTGCATGCATTATATCAATTCATAGTAAGAGTCGATTCCTTTCAGTTTTTGATCCATTTTGCACTTCTTCAGCTCCATGATTTTGGTTTTTGTCAGTTTTAGCCATATAGACTTGTGATATCTTTAATTGAGGTCAAGGCAAAGATATAGGTTATCTCATCTTGACATGCTAACAATCATAGGGTTCTGCTCTACAGCATTTGAAGATGCACAATTGATGTTGTCTAAATTACATTTGCAACAAGTTGTGTGTTATTGAATCATGCAACCTTATGGTGAAGTATCTAAATTATTGGTGGTGGCAAACCCACTACAATCTGACACTTGACCAAATCGGTGAAAAATTGAGGTCATTAATTGATATACATAGAATTTGAATTCAAATTTACCATATTATCTCAAAATATCTTGGAAGTATAATTAGCTGACATTGAGGACTAGGCTACATCAGGTGCCAAAAACATCGAGTCTTTCTCCCATCTATATATGTACTAGTTTTTATACCCACTAAGTGTGCGTACGGCCAAGTCGAGCCCCATGAGTTCATGCAACAATTGGTAAGGAATATTGATGAATTGTTGATTAAAATTGGATTTTTTTTTAGGGTAAAAAAGTTGCAAATGGTATGCCAAATTACCTTTTAATAGTATACAGAAGTAAAATGTTTCTTCCTTATGACGTCATTGTAAATGAAAAGAACTCTCAATGATATTAAGATGATACCTTGAATAAGAAATTCATATAAAGAAATATACTTAGGACACATATAAAGGCTTGTTCTTCTACAACTTAGCAATGCAAGTTCCAACCTCATACCTACAACTGGAAAATTAAAGAGTTGTTTCTTATAAAATATTTGGAGTTATAAAGATTTTTTTTTCATTTACATAGAAAGTTTCAATTAAAGCTGCTAAGTTTTCAAAATTTGGCTAAAATATTTTAATTAATGATTTACGATAAGACAACGGTGGGGAGAATTGTTGTTAACTATGTAATAATTGAAGTATGTTAAGCTGTACCATGCATAGTCTGTGAGCAAATACATGATTTGACATGAAGTTGTTAAAGGAAAGCAAAATATAAAGTAGATGGAAAGACAGAATAAGAAGCAAGGTATAAGAATGATACTTGAATATGGCTGAAAACATGGAAAACGATGACGCTTGGTATCTAGCAATGATATTTTTTGTCAAAAATCTAACTTTTTGAATTTAAGGTGCCATTGGAGGCCTTTGTTCCGTACTAAGAAGAATTCCATATGTTGAGTGTTTATAACAAAGTTGTTAAAATGATATCCTTTTTTCCCAATGGTGTAGCTTGTTTATTTGTCAGGGGAGTATATAAGTAATTTTATTTTGTGGTATACGTAATGCTATGATAAAAAAAAATTATGGCTACTTTTCTTTTTTCCTTTTTATTACATATAAACTAATTGAGAGTTTTGTTTAACAAACTCGACGTGGAGATATATATGATTGTGTGGACTTTTGTATACAACCAACATTTGATCATCCTCTCCTAAAAAGCTACACTTTTCATCATTATGTTCTTGTTTTTTTGAACAATTTTTCTAGACCACATTGTTTAAACTATCTTTGTTTTCGGCTTCAAGTGGAGAAAGCATATATTTTGCATTTTATTATATGGTGCTTGCAGATGAGGCCTAGTTTTATATATTCTCGAATGTGAGAAAGTAACGTCTATAGAGGACTGAGGAGATGCCAAATAGTATAGAGCTGAAAGATGAAGGCTGTCCACGAGGAACTGTCCCCATTACAAGAGTTAATAAATATGAGTTTTCCTTCCTTCTCATCATATGTTCATATCTATTAGACAGTCCAAGAGGATACAGATGAAGAACTAGAGGAACCTTATCTGGGAACATGAAGTGCAAGCCTAACATTAAAATTGAGCAAATTAAAATCTGTACAAGCACAAAGGCTAGCTCATCTCCTTGTCTGGTTCTCCTACCCCTCATCCTCTCATATTAAAGTTGAAGTAAGTGAGGAAAGGTCATAAGAACCTCATCGTTTCGTAGGACAACATTAACAGTCACCATATTGAAAATTTGTTTCAATCCTTTACTCCTGCTTCAAAGTAGGTTAAAGAACATTCCTCCATGATAATCCAATGTATGGATAGCATAATCCAAACATAATTAATATAGAGAATGAAGATGTCCCCTCTCTCTCTCTCTCCCCCCGCTCTCTCTCTCTCTTTTCTCTCTATATACATTTACTAACCAGACTATTGTTAATTCACATTATAAGATATAAATCAAATAGATGGTAAGCATAGTTTTTAGCTTATTAAAGGAACCACAAAAAGGCACAACTTAGTTATATTAGCCAAAGCATAGAAATCACATATACTTCATAATCACAAGTAATGATGACAAATTCAAAATTCTCATCCCAAAGAATCCTTATCAGTACCTGGATGATGCCCTTAATTCTCCAACAACCACAGAAGCACACAACAATGTGCCTATCATCAGGATGAAGTGCGCGAACCTCTTAGCTCCTCTCCTCATTCCCAACATTGTGATAAGATTTCAGGTTTGGCATTGCAAGAGACATTAACATGACTCCACCATTGGAAACTCCCTGACCAAGTACTACTAGAGAGTCCCCCAGGTTTGGTATGTACAACGAACCACTATAAATTGCACTCGTAAGAGAACATGAGCTAGAAATTGTAATTTAAGTATTAGTTAACATACTCATCCTTAGTAATTGCAAAGAGCCTTCTTTAATTTTATAGTATGCTTTCCTTAGAGCATCAACAAATATCCCACCTTGCTTAGAAGCAAGCCCTAACATAAAACAAAACACCCATTACAATGGTAAACATAACTTTTGTCATCATCCACAAGTTTCAGTTAGGCTTTTTATCATTAACTTTTAATTTTTCCTAAATAAATACCAGAATCACACAATTTTATATACATGATATTTAAAGGAATATAAAGTAGAGAGTTTTAACTTGTTACCATGAGGGAGTGACACATACATATAACAACATGCTAGTTACATGAATATTTAATTAAGCTTTAAGTAGGTAGTTACCTAAAGTAAGGTGATGCTTACCTTAACCAAGTACTGCTACAGAGCCCCTCAGGTTTGCTCTGTAGAGAGACATTCTTTACTCTTGGATGAACCATGATTGGCATCAGCAATTGTGCTTAGGAGATGACGTTCTAGTATTTCCATTTTCTCAAGTTCCTTTTTTCAATAAGTTTTGACAGCGAGCTTGTTTTCAAATACAATGCGTCTATCATTCCTAACATAACACATAGCCCAAAGTTATTACATTGATTCATAATTAATAGTAGCGATCATGAAATCAAGGATAATTTATAGTATCATCATAGCCTGCCTAGCGACATTCCTGCTTCGCGTCATCTTTAGAAGGGTGTTTAGCGCTTATAAGGAAATGAGTCATTCGGATGTGCCCGACACATTCAATCCTTGGACCTACCTAAAAATTGCCATTATTAAGTAATATAATATCTAGTTTATTAAGGCAGACATGATATTTAAAGGCAATGAAATCTAATAGCTGCATAGAGTCAATACTTATGATGGAAACTTGTTGCATTTGAAGGTTCATCATAGCAAGAATTAATGTAGAAACATTGGTGCATTACCTACCCAACCTATGTTCAATTGTTCTTAACTTTGACTTTATAGGCATCAAAGTAGTTCTTGTACGAAACCAGTTTATCCTAATTGACATCATAAACGGATATGTTATATTTCTTGACCAGACTGTCAATAGATATAGAAGTCGCACTTTGCTCAGAGCTGTGAACTTAATCTCTTTGTAGTCCTTGGAAACATAATTCGTTAGACTCATAATACTCTTGAGGGACACGTAGAGACATGCTCTATGTTTGCAAGTGGCTGGAATACGATACATGTCAATTGCACTACTTTAGCAATTTTTATCAACAAGCTTTTGAAATAGATCTCAATGTTGTCACCCATCTAAATAAATGTGGCAGCTATTTGAATGTGACAACAAAAGAAAAAATCAAAGTGCTGTTGAATGTAAAAGAACACGAAGATATATGATACTACTTGATTTAGCTGACAAATACAACATTTTCAATATTAAGGTATAAAAGAAGAGAATTCTATCTCCTATAGCCAAGAAGGTAGTAATCAAGTTCAAGAATATGCTCATTCCAAACAATCTCTTTCTGGGGTGCTAAAGTATGATATAAGCCCTGTTCTATTTTGTATTTTTTAAGATTTAGTTAAAAGCTTACATCTCCTTACAGCTTCTTACGTCTCCTTACAGCTCCTTACATCTTTTTACATCTTCTTACATTTTCTTATATCTTCTTACATCTCCTTACATCTCTTTACATCTTCATACATCTTCTTACATCTCACATATTTTCTATAACATTCATTTATTTTAGTTACAGAAATATGTATTTTTTTTAATGATACTACCAATATACAAAATTTATAAATATCTTATGAACACAGCATTTATATAAACATAAAAACATAATATAATGACGTAAATAATATTTGAGTTTCGACATGAAATATGTATTATTATAGATGACCATATATTTATTTATATTTAAAATTATTTACTTAAAATAGGAATTTATTTGAAGAGTTGTATTCAATTTTTGTCAAAAAAGTTTGTTTTTTTTGGTTATACTTTGCTTATTCGATCAAACTAATGTTCATATAAAAAATCTTGGACGAAATTTTATTTACCAAATTTATGGGGATTAGTATATTTTATTGTTGTGTAATTAACTTAATTAATTGTTTATTTTTAATAAGTATATTATTTTAATATTATTATTTTTCATCCAAAACGTTCATTGTAAAACAAATTATACTATACAACTCTTCAACAATTCAACAACTCCTTACATCCATCCTTATAGCTCCTTACAGCTTCTTACATCTTCTTACAGCTCCTTATATCTCCTTACAGCTCTTCATATCTCCTTACAGCTCCTTATACCTCCTTACAGCTTCTTACAGCTCCTTACATCTCCTTATATCTATCTATCTATCTAAAACGTGAAATAGAACAGACCCATAATCTAATCAAGAACCTTTTATAATAATAATAATTACCTTTATGTAGGTCATCAAGTCAATTTAGAGGTGTTCTTCTATAAAATTAGGAGTATTCTGGAATGTAATATGAGTGCTAGAATAAGGCAATCTGGCATGCGTATAAAGATATAAAGATGACGAGCATTCCATGAAATGAAGGTATCATGTTTGCTTTGCTATAAAAGACGGTGAACCTAAAGTTCAAGTGCTCTTCATCGGTTATGCGTTGTTAGATGTTATGTTTTTGACATTCTCTTACACACCTTTCTCTCTTTCCTACTTTAATTTTTTCGCTTATATAAACATCTAGAACATCATATATTAAGTCAAATATTTAATTTATAGTTTAGTTTGAACAACATAAAAATGATTAACCCTAAACTTGGCATATCATTCTTGCATTGTAATTGATATATAAGTTTGGTCAAGTAGAATTCTTAAAGGTTACAATGATGGGTACTTTGAGCGCCAAGAAAAGATGGAAAGGTGGGATTGGGTTGTGTTGGTAGGAAGGATGCTGGAAAATTGCTATGGGTTACAGTGAGCCAAGTTGAGAGAAAGGTGGGCTTGCTTAAGAAATTTGTTCTGGGTCTGCATTTAAGATAACATATATACATCACTTCTTGAATCAATATTCAATTTTTTAGGCATAAAACATTAGCTGAGTTTATACTTTCATAAAGTTCAGATATTGTTAACACAGTAGCCTAATGCCAGGAAGATATCTACATCTTAATGTTTATAGCATATGCTAATGTTCATAACAGTAAAAAAGGGCACACAAGTATTGATCCTTAACAAGCATCTAAGACAAACTTGAGCATAAGAAAACCAAAAAGTATAAACCAAGTCATGCAATGGTTTCAAGATAGCCAAAGCCAGAAATAATCAAATCATCAGATAAAACATAGGACACGTTGGCACGTATTAAACACAAGAATAACATGACAACAAAAATAGATAATATAGTCCCTCATAAGCCATGCTGTATAGAGCATAAGCAACTTTTTCAAGCAGCTTTGTTGCATCATCAGAGAATGCAGTTAAAGAAATGGAACTAGTCTCATCATATAGATCAAACCCAAAGGTGACCCGACAGAACATTTCAAAAATTGCAGTCATTCAATAACATTCACACTATTGTTCACAACCAATTGCTAATAACTTGTAACTATTAATCCAAGCTCAATACCTTGGAATAGAAGTATTGCTCTATTTTTATAAGGAGAGAAGACATAGCTAAATTGATTGGTCCTCCACTATCATAATTTAACTGCGATTCTAAATGTCCTCATCTTGTAAAGTATGCGTAACTTAAAATGCAACATGTATAGTTAGAAAAAATTATTATTTTATATACATAAGTTGATTTCCTTGATACGTTCTATATGTAGTAATGAACATTTTAATAGTACCTTATTTATCCAGTATATAAGAGATAGGCATAATAGTGGGTTATTTGTAGGACTACGAACTTCATGCACATACTCTTTCAAAGCCATTACATCATCTTTTTTAGTTTTAATCCTTTTTGAAACACAAAAAACACAATTTAATAATTGACTATAGCAATTGCAATGAACTATAGCAGTGCATAAAAACACAAACGTACCACTCTGATAGTATCGCTACCTTCCTACCTTCAGGATCAATTATAATGGAAGTAGACATAGTGGTAGCAAGTGAGTATCCTGCAAACAATCATCACAAACTAAGGTTCGGTGAACCAGAGAAAGATATAAATCAAATAAACTGCTCAGCCTACCAACATAAATATAAATGAAGTCCCTTCTAAGAGAAAGAATACCTTTATGAGCTGTGCTTTTAAGTGCCGCCAACCCTATGATTGTCATTGGATCAAGTAAACCAACCACCTTCTCACATTTGTCAACAGCAAGATTATCCTATATAAAAACTATCACCAAGATCAATCAATCTGACACACATATGAAGCATGAGAAAATGTTAGACTATTTACAAGGACAAGAAGGTGCTATCGGAGGGAAATGATGTAGAATATGTATAAGTTGGAATGGAAAACTAATCTGACATTTGTGATATCCATCTCTCGAACAGGCACCTCATGTGTAGGTCCTTCAGTCCCTGGCCTTGCCAGATGAGTTGCTTGTGGTGGCTCAACATAGAGAACAATTCCAAGTACATCTGAAGTGTCTAACATAGAGTGCACATTGCGAGAATAAAAAATATAATAAATGCACAGGTTAAGCAAATGCAACAACGTATAAGACAATAGGGTGGCAAGATGTATATGTCATTATTATGTTAACCAAACTCATAATGCAAATTTTGTGCCTATAATTTTATAAGAAAGTAGGAAATTACAATTGTAAGACAAGTACTTAGACTAGGAACCATGCAAACCTATAATAACCTGATCGACAAAAGGAAAAAACCATTTATAACATGCACTCCACTTATGCACTCAAAAATCAAGTGTTCAATGTTCTTAATCAACAATTAAAACTAGCATCCTCACCAGATCTACCTGGCAAGTCTGGTACATGAGGAATGTTGCCAATGTCACGATACTGAAGCATATCATCAGAGGTTGATGCTGGAAAAATAGTTAGTATCACAATTGTGTCAACAAACTCCATCTCATATTGCTTGTCACTTGTACAATATTCTTCCTTCATAGGTTTGATTTTGGCATTGGTTATCTCATGCTCCTTTCCAAATTTGATAGCCTTACCCTACAGAGCAATATTATCACCAAATATTGTTGCCTGTATTTTCTCACCCGTAAGAAAAAGGAAAACACAAAACAACTGTGAGCTAAATTTTAAATATAATATAATGAGCACATCTAATAATTTCATCAAATATATCATTGTCATACTTATTCATCTTAGAAGCGAATCTTTTGATATATTGTTTTGTTAGGAGATGACCTCTCGCATGCCTTTTCTATGACCTTAACTTTAATAGTGAAGTGATCCGTCATTTCATTTAACTCTTTCAGAAATTTTTTAGAAAGTGCCATGAAATGATACTGATAATTAAGCAAATAATGCCTATAAGTATCAACACTTGAAAACTAAAGGGACAACCAACAATGGAACAGAATTATGCACAAGCGACGGTCAATCACAACATTAATCTCAACACAGGTCACAAATTCACAATGAGTCAGTTGACATTTTGTCATCATGATAGCAATTAACCTAAAAAGAATACTAATTACACAACACAATGAATCGGAAATACCTATTGAAAACTTATTATTAGCTACTTCATTTCAAGAATACCCAACAAAACCAAAAGAGCACTAACATATATCATACCTTAGAATCTAAAATGAAAACAAAAGAATCGAAAATGAAAACAAAAACCCTTAAGATGTATTTTCCTCCTACATCACAAGCAAATGCAAGAGCTAAAGTTCTCCTGGCAACTCACATCAACTACCAACAAGTCTAAACGCAAGTAAGCAAAGGATAAAATTATAAATAGCTGATAGATCATAGTAAGAAATGGTTGATAGCATCAGCTAGTGAAGAAAAGAAAAAGAATATGAAATAACCACATGGTTAGACAGTAATTAAGTTAGAATCGATCACTTATTTTTCACAATAAATATTGTAAAGTAGAAATGAACACATAAACATACCTGACATAGAAGTATCAAAGCAAATAAGACAACCTGTTTATAGAAATGCAAGATGACTTAAGACTAATACAATCAAGCATCTGAACCATGATAAACTTGCTATGCATCAAGGGAGAGAAGGAAAATTATTCAACCTAAACCTATAAGATATTTAGAAAGAAGAGAATAATCATAAACTTACTGTGTAAAAGCTTTTTAAGGAGAATACCCCTCCCCTTGAAAAGACAAGGCCTCTTATAAATAGAGAGAGTAAACTTACTGTAAAAAAAGTAGATTTCATGTTGGACAGTTGATAAAATATTAAATTAGTCGTTGAACAAATACATAGGGTTGGGGGAAGGATAGAGCCTTTTGTACTATCATATCTTTGAGATAATATTTAAATACAGAAAAAAGTAAATAAAATCCCCTCATTTCATGAAGAGAACAACACAACTACTCCTATTGGAACTCCCCCCCAAAAAAAAAAAAATGATACAGGGGAAAAAAAGAAAGGGTAGATAGGACAACTAGATAGGAGTGGCTAGAAACTCAAAGGATGCTTAGAATTTCCAACAATAATCTATATCAGATTGGAACATATCCCAAAAAAGAGTAAACTCAGCCAAAAAAAAAAAAGTACAAAAAGAGATAACCAAATACCTACCAACAAAGAGAAGGTAAAAGAAACAATTGATCTCGAATTGAAACAAATAGTGAGGAAAAAGGGTACTTGGGACAGTTAGAGGGAATGGATTGAATTTCTAATAACTGATTTATAATTAAAATGTAATAAAAGAACATTAGAAAACAATTAGAAAGATAGTGACAATTAAATATATAGTAACTAGAGAACCAAAAGAAGACTACTATGAATTTGAAACAACGAAACAAAACTGAAAAACTCACATCGATATGAATTTGAAACTTAAGAAAAACGAAATACAACAAAAACAATTTAAGAAAAATAGAGATAATCAAATATCCAAAGATTGAACAAATTGACAAGGAAGTTTACCCAGTACACAGAGAGTGGCGAAAGTGCTGCTATGAAAGTTCTCAATTGAAGCACCATAATCAAGTTTAAGATGGTTCATGTTATTTTTTCACTTCGTCCTTTTTTCTTGGCAATTTCAAATGTCAGTTATGAAATTTCGAAAGTTTGAGGTTGAAATTTCGAAGGTTCGAGCTTTGCAACTTTGAAAATTTAGACTAAAATTTGCAAAACATGAGATCAAATATTTCAAATTTCCAATTTGAATTTCCCATATTGAACACATGACTCCTCCAATTAGCAACTAAGAGGCCTTAAACTATATCAAATTGCATAAAATCTAACAAACCAATTGCAAATTGCAAAATAAGTAACTGAAATAACTAGAAGTGAGGTTTAAACCCCCAAAATCAAGGTTAGAATGATCTCCTTTAGGAGCGGAAATATTGATATGAGATTGAAAATTTTTCATGACTTTTTTCGTGATATGAAGCTAAAGCTAGGAAGGAAGCTATCCTCAATCAAAGTCCTCAAAAATCCTTGAGTCTATTTTGGTCTTACTCAAGTCCCCAGTCCAAGTCAAGTAATCGTCTTCTTCCCCTAATTTTCTCTCTCCTGATTTCCACTCTTCCCCAAGTCCAAAACAGAGCAACCACGAACCAGACACCTAGACAAAGAGGTGAGAGAAAGATGAAGTTAGAGATGGTGATGCTGACATATAGTATTGATCCTCATACCCACAAACTGACGTGTCACCCCAAATTAGTTCAATTAATCAATCAAACCAACACAAGCAAAATAAGACAAAATTCGTAAAGTTGATAGACAAAATTGTGATTTTGCCATTCTAGGGTGAATTGAATAGACAGAAAAGGTTTTGCTTTCTTACAGTTCCTCAAGTAGGTTGGGAGGGCAAGGCCTGACATAGGTGAGAACAGTGGATGGCCAAACCTCATGGAGAAGGTGTTGTCAGGGTAAAAAGAGAGAAAGCCTGAGGATTTGTTCAGGCGATTTGCACTTTTAGGATGCTAGGTTGTGAGCTTCTCTAATGGGTGAGCAAATGCTTTGTGAACAAGTGCCAACATTTTTCTTTTTTGGGGATTCACTTTTGTAGATTAGAGAGAAAAAAGAAACCATGGAGGCATTAGTTTCATGAGCGGGAAAAGGAAAGGCAAATATTTGCAGATTGATTTGTGGGTATGCTTATCTAGGTTTTTGGGTTGATTTTGGTGCTGACTTCTAGAAGCAACCATGGTAAATAGCAGACGAAGGAAGGAAAGGAAACAAGAGCCTTTTGAACTGAGCAGAATATCGCTAACTGTTCCCAGGAACAGTAACTGAAGCTATTTGAGTTTAAGGTACATATAAGGATATATTCCATAAACTAATGAAATGAACTAATTAGATAACATCCATATTGTATTATTACCTTATTTTTCCTATCTAAAAACTATTACCTTCTTTTTAAAATATCTGTATAGGTGTATTAATTTTTAAATGATTAGCTTCTATGAGCTATAGCAATTTTGAAAATGTTTCTAAAGGCATACATTTTGAACATCTTTTTAAAGAAGTTTTCAATAAAAAAGGTGATATGAAAAAGTTGGGTGAAAATATTTTCTTTTGGAAAGTGTTTGCACAAAATTTAGTATATTGCTTGCATGTTTATAAATTGCTTAATTATATAAAAAAGTATATTCAAGTGCACATAAGACCGCACATCTTTAGAATAAAATAAAATAAAATTATGTAACAATTTTTTTTTTATGTCATCTCTATATTCAGGTATAAAATTTAACGTTAGTTTTCATAATCAATCTTTTATCAACAAAAGTCATTTCTCCATTAAAGAGTGTTTTGTTATTCACATATTATGTTTTTAGTATATATATTAGAAAAATATGTGTAAGCTTTGCCATTTTGATTGAGGTACACAATGCTTTTAGATTAGCAATTGGATTCAACTAATATATAGATTGTATTACACTAAGTAATATTAAAAAATTACAGCAGATTGTTTTGAGATAGTAACTGAAACTTATAAAATAGTTTTTTTTACTTCCAATTTGATAATGTAACTGAAAATTCGCATACATTTGATGAAAATTTGTTACAATTATAGGTCTTACAACTAAAAAAAACATAGATGGATTTAAAAAGCAGCTCATGGTTGCATTAACATTAATAAAAAAAGACAATTGTACAAACTGTTTTTTACAAAGAAAAAAAAAGAATATGATGTACATTGTGCAAATTATTTCATTAAATTGGTTGCCTTAGTATTAATAAAAAAAGACAAATGCACAAATTATTTTTTTTAAAACAAAAAAGCGATGTAGAATGCATATTTTGTTTCAATGGTTGTCTGACCAATCAAATGGATTTTTTTTTTCAATGGTTGCTTTCTCAGATATGAGACTATAATGCATCTATAATTTGGATGCATTATCACCTTTAGAGGCACGATTGAAAATTCAACCATTTTAAATTTCTAAAAAGTGGAATTTAGCTGGAATACCTATCATAACAACTATAAAAGTTATGCATAATTAGCTATGAGTACACAACTTTTGAGTAAAAATCATCAAATTTTTAATGTCTATTTTTTTAATATTGTACAGTATATACGCTATTTTTATGAAAATTATATATAGGAGTAGGTCATTTGAGTTGCAATAGTACAATATTTTTAAGAGGAAAAAAAAATAATAATTTGGAAAAACAATATACGTGAATTTGTGTGGTAATTAAAATTAATTTGTTATTGTGTACTATTCTTGACTTGTCAACATATTAGTTTGTGCTTTGAACCCCATCCCCAAAAGTTTGTGCCTCCTAAGATAACAACATCTCAAATGGACATGTGTTGTACTAATTTGTTTTAGATATTCTTGTAAAATCTGTGTACAATGGAAGACATAAAATAGATATAAATATGTGTACAATTTGAGTTTCTTTAATTTCACCCTATAAATTTTTACCATTAATTAGTTAAATTAATGGATTAGTAAGCTCATTTCTTAAAAAGGTGGTATAATCTATTTTATCAAATGCTTTAGATTTATTTATTTTCAGATCTTAATCACAATATTTAAAAATTTTTGAATATAGTTCTTCTTTTGTTATTTTTTACAAAATAAACATAAGCTCATGAAAAGCGAAACATACTTAATTTGTAGTATGCTTGGATCATAAATGATAAACAAAGGTAAAAGAAACATAATAAAAAGAAAATTATCGGACATGATTCAAAAAATATGACCCAATTTGATAGACCATAAAAGAAGAAAGCAAATACAAAAAAGTTAAAATAATAAATACAGGTGAAAGCAACTGACTTTAAATATCATCAACCAATAGATTAATACGTAGGCAAAAATTTGCTAGTACAAAACTTAAAAGAAACAAGAACATATCCTTAACTTTATTCTGAAAGCAAAAATGAGACACATAAATTGAAGTCTTATCAAAAGAAAAATAATATAAGTAGAAATAGTATGTTAATCACTAATGGTCTGCTAATATTGATGATGATGATTAATGATTATGTAATGCTGATAAACCTCTATTTTCGACCTCTTTTGAACTCATATTTGATCACTTCCCTCAAGGTTTTGGTGAGGAACTTTGAAGTGAAGAAGTCGAATTAGCCTCCTTAGTCCTGAATTTTGCTCATTTATGATGTTTCACATTTTTAGGAGTTCTGTCGGAAAAAAACAAGAAAATCTGCTGATATTGGTTGAAAGGAGGACCAAGAAGACAAATTTCAAGTCAAGAAAAAAGTCAGTGGGATCCAGAGAATTGGCATGGGGACCCCATGCCATAGGCCCGGTCGTGCCACGCCGAAACCACGAAGAGATGGAATCCAAAGATATGGAACAGGGCCCCCGTGCCAGGTGGCACAACCGTGCCATGCTTCCTTCTTTCACGACTTAATTCTTTCTTTCGGGTTTCTGGGGTGTTATCTTGCAACTTTTTCGGGAGCATCCGGGAGAGACGATTTTTAGGGTTTTAATTCTGAATATTTTGCACACCTTGAGAGATTAGATTAAGGAGTTTTAATGGGGTGCTAATTGTTAAATCGATCTTGGCAATTAATTGGAGTATGTTTCTTTTCCCTTTCTTTTGCGATCTCAATCAAAGTTTACACTTTTAGTCATGTTTTTTAGATTTTTGTTCTTGTTTGTGATTATCGATATGATTAGAGGCTAAATTCTTAGTCTTGAATTGGGTATAGCCCCTATTATGCGAAATTAAATCATGTTCTAAGTTTTTGAGAATTATGCCCATGGTTGTGATTTGAAATCTTACCTGGTATGCTAGGTGTTTGTTGGATTGCTCGAGAGAGATTTATTCACATTTCTGGATTAGGGTTTAGGAGTTCCTTGAAAGTTGAGTCCTTTATCTAGTGCAACATTGTAAGCGGTTGATTTTCCTGACGTGAAAACAGTTGGGGTTCAATTGGACATTCTTGATTACTCAATCTTGTGACTTTGATAATTCTAGTTCCATAAAAATAGACAATTGGGATCACTTAGTTAGTCTATTGACCCTCAAGAGAAGGCATAGATGCTCTTCAAATTGTAATCTTTTCTACTTCAATTACTTTCATGGGCAGGTTTGCATGATTTAGTTTATGATACACATAGCATAATAGTGTGGTGAATCCTAATCTAGGACCTTTATTATAATTGAATTAGACAAACTCATTAGTTTTCAGCAGAATCGATTTGCTTTCTGATATCAATGAAATTAAGTGGACTCTTGCCAAAATTGAGTGTTGTAAGTCAATTTGGTGATTGAAAACAAGTTTCCTATAGACACGACCTATACTTGCTAGTTGCCAGTTACAGTTACGCCGTGCACTTGTGGTAGTTTTACACAACAAGTTTTTGGCACTGTTGATGAGGAATTTGTTTCTTTCAGCATCTAAAGTGAACAAAACACTCTAGATTAGGCTTTTTCTTTTTCTCTTTTGCTTCTTTGAGCCTTACTTGAACTTGTTTACGCTTAGTGTAGTTTGTGGCTTTGTATGCACAAGCATAATCAAGGGAATTAACAACCTATTCCTTTTGACCTGGAGATAGAACCTACTGCACGAAGACTAAGCGGTGCGAGAATGAAGTAGCAGGAGCAAATATTATGGCTGAAAGAGATCCTAGGGTGCTATGGGACTACGTCTTACTACAAGCAACCGACATCACCTCCTCTATTGTGAGCCCTAACGTTGAAGGCAATAACTTCGAGTTATGGCCTGCTCTTATTTCTTTTGTGGAGAAGAATCAATTTGGAGGGCGTCCTACGGAGAGCCCCCATATCCACCTTCGCAACTTTCTAGCAAAGTATGATACGATCATGCTTAACGGGGTCTTCGCTGACGTAATTAGGTTGAGGCTCTTACCATTCTCGCTAAAAGGCAGAGCCAATGACAGACTTCTAAATAAAGAGTCTAACTCCTTCACCGCCTGGGAGGCTCTATCAAAAGTCTTCCTCAACAAGTATTTCCCGCCATGCAAGACCACTAAGTTAAGAGCGAAAATTACCTTTTTCGCTCAATGAGGTGATGAATCTTTATATGAAGTGTGGGAGAGGTTCAAGGACCTTCAACACCATTGCCCTCACCATGAAGTACCCAACTGGCTCCTAATCGAAACCTTCTACAATGGACTGGACCAGTAACTGAAGATGTCCATTGATGCTACAGCTGGCGGCGCAGTCATCGGGAAGTCGATTGAGGCCGTGAGAGCCTTATTGCAGGAAATGACCTCTAATAACTATCACTGGTCCAGTGAGAGAGCGACCTCGAAAAGGACCAGTGGGAATTTATAGAGTTAATGCTGTGGACTTGCTTGCCAGCAAGATTGATGCCCTTGCACAGCGTTTTGACAGGCTTGGGACTCCTTTTTCAGGAAATCCATTAGGGAGCTTTGCTGATACAATGTTTGTGGTTGGGGCCTTATGTGATATCTGTGGCATTCAAGGCCATATTGCTGCCGAGTGTTAATCCACTTTTCAGAGAGTTGAGCATGCCAATGCTACACAAAGCTTCAACCCACGACCATAAAATAACCCTTACTCAAACATTTACAACTTTGGTTGGAGAAATCACACAAACTTCTCCTACTACAACAACAACCCCATTCCACCCAATGCCCCTCAACCACAACCCCCTGGTTTTTAATATAGGGCCCCCACAACCCGCCTTCCCAACAACCTCTTTAACCAAAGTCCAATCTGAAGACTCTTATGAAGCGCTTTATCGTGACTCAAACCAAGACAAATGAGGCACTGGGTGAGTCAATTAGTCAATTGAGCTCAAAATTTGAGACCATGACCACTCACCAAAAGATGATGGAGAATCAGATCACTCATATTGCACAGCAGGTGGGCCATTTGTTTAGACCCTAGGGGCATTTACCAGGTTAACTTGAGACCAACCCCAAAGGTCAGATGAATGTCATCACATTGAGGAGTGGTAAAGAGTTGGAGAGTCCTCAGGTGCCTATGAGGGAGGACGGGAGAGAGTTTAATAATGAGGGTAATGTTAAGAAGGAGGTCCCTACTGAGACTCCAAGTGATAGGGTCCAGACTGAAAAGTCTAAGGAGGTTCAAGCTGAGCATGTTTCACCTCCAGTGAAGTCTTACAAGCCTCCTATTCCATATCCCCAGAGGCTAGTGAAGGCTAGGGAGGAGCACAAGTATGGGAAGTTCTTGGAGATGTTATAGAAGTTCCACATCAACATTCTCTTTTTGGAGGCTATCATTGACATGCCTTCTTATGCAATATTCCTTAAGGATTTACTCTCCAACAAAGAAAAACTGCTTAAGAATGCCACAATGTCTCTTACTAAGAAGTACAATGCTATTATTTAAAACAAGCTCCCTCTTAAGCTCTCAAATCCAAGAAGTTTTTTCATCCCTTGTTTAGTTGGGGATGTTACCATTAGCAGGACACTATGTGATCTTGGGACTAGTGTGAGCCTCATCCCTTACTCCATCTATAAGAAGCTGCAAGTGGAGGACCTGAAACCCACTACTATTTTTTTACAGCTTGCTGATAGATCCGTTAAGTACCCTATGGGTATTCTTGAGGATGTCCTACTGTAACTGGGTAAGTTCTTTATTCCATGTGAGTTTATTGTCATGGAGATAGAGGAGGATTCCCACATCCTTATCATCCTTGGGAGACCTTTCTTGGCTACTGCGAGAGCCATAATTATTGTGAAGAATGGCAAGCTCTCCCTTCAAGTAAGGGATGAAAAGGTGGAATTCAGTTTACCACAATCCATGATCTCTCCCACTCTAGACGACACGTATTGCAGAGTTGATGTGCTGGAGAAAACACTCAGTCAGGCAACCATGACTTGCCATTCTGTAGAGGATCCCCTGGAAGCCGCTTTGATCGGCTGCCCTGCGATCAGGTCCCATTCGAGAGAGAAGGAGGAGTATGCTAGACTCCTCATTGCATCCACTGCCTACACGCATAGGCAGTCCTCCAAGGAGGTTCTTATTATAGAGGAGCTCGCTACCAAGGAGAAGAAGTAGAGTCCATCAAAGGTAGAGTTGAAGCCTCTACCTTCTTATCTCAGGTATGAGTTTCTGGACCCTGATTATAAGTTCCCTGTTATTGTTAGTGCTAAACTAGATGGCCCTTAACTAGAAAAACTGTTAGATGTGCTTGGAGAGCATTTGGGGTGCCATTGGTTATAACATTGATGATATTAAGGGACTCAGTCCCTTCCTATGCATGCATTGCATCTTACTTAATGAAGGTTATCGATCTTCCTGACAATCTCAGAACCGTTTAAATCCTAACATGCAAGAGGTTGTGAAAAAAGAGGTTGTCAAACTGCTTGATGCTAGAATCATCTACCCTATCTCCGATAGTGAATAGGTGAGTCCAGTTCAGGTAGTTCTAAAAAAGCGTGGAATGATCGTCATCAAGAATGAGTGTGATGAGCTCATTTCTACTAGGACTGTTACCGGGTGGCATATATGCATTGATTACTGTAGGTTGAATCAAGCCACCCGGAAAGATCATTTTTCCCTTCCCTTCATTGATCAGATGCGGGAAAGGTTGGCCAGACACTATCTCTTTTGTTACCTGGATGGGTATTAAGGTTTCTTTCAGATTCCTGTCCACCGAAGTGATTAGGAAAAGACGACGTTCACATGCCCTTATGGCATCTTTGCTTATCGTAGGTGGGTTGTGTAACGCCTCTATCACTTTTTAGCGGTACATGACTGCTATATTATCTAATTTTATTGAGAACATCATGGAGGTGTTCATGGATGACTTTTCTATCTATGGAGGTACCTTTGAGTTGTGTTTAGAAAATCTTACCAAGATACTTCGCAGATGTGACGAAGTCAATTTTGTATTGAATTAGAAAAAATGCCACTTCATGGTGCAAGAAAGAGTAGTTTT
The DNA here is from genome assembly GCA_029747015.1 of Carnegiea gigantea. Taxonomy (NCBI): domain Eukaryota; kingdom Viridiplantae; phylum Streptophyta; class Magnoliopsida; order Caryophyllales; family Cactaceae; genus Carnegiea; species Carnegiea gigantea. The sequence goes on from JAKOGI010000331.1 coordinate 164,784, forward strand.
GGGTCATGTCATATCTGACAAAGCCATCGAGGTAGACAAGGTTAAGATAAAGGTTATTGAGCGATTGCTACCTCTTACTTTTGTAAAAGAGGTGTGGAGTTTCCCTTATCATGCGAGATTTTATCGCCTCTTCATCAAGGACTTCTCCAAGATTGCTAAACCTCTGACTCAACTCTTAGCCAAGTGTTTACTGATGAGTACCATGAGGCTTTTTGTAGGATTAAACAGGCACTGATTTCTGCCCCCATTGTACAATCCTGATAGGGATCTCTCTTTTGAGATCATGTGTGATTCCAGTGACCATGCGGTAGGGGCAGTTTTGTGGTAGCATAGGGATAAGAAGCCCGTTGTGATCCACTATATTAGTAGAACATTGGATGAGGCTCAACAGAACTACCCCACTATAGAAGAGGAGTTGCTTGCAGTGGCGTATGCAATGGAGACGTTTTGATCTTATCTCCTTTGCTCCAAAATCATTGTATACACTGACCATTCAGCTCTCAAGCACCTCCTTGAGAAGAAGGATATGAAGCCTCGCCTCATCCGGTGGATATTGCTTCTGTAGGAGTTTGACTTGGAGATCAAGGATAAGGCAGGGGCCGAGAATGTCGTTGCTGACCATCTGTCCAGGCTCATTGTTGAGAGCCAAGGTGCCCCCTCAATGATGCTTTTCTTGACGAGCATCTCATGGCCATCTCTATGGAGCAAGCCCCATGGTTCCCTAAATTTGAAAACTATTTAGCCTCGAAGATTTTCCTATATGATCTCTCCTCCCATCAGAAGAAGAAGTTCTTCCATGATATCATGATGTACTTTTGGGAGGAGCCATTCCTATACAAGTTGTGTAAGAATGACATCTACAGGCATTGCCTCCCTAAGGAGAACATTCAGAGCGTGATTTCCCGTTGTCACGACTCCCCATACGGAGGGCATACTAGTACCTCTAAGACCGCTAGGAAGGTGCTCCAAGCGGTTTTGTTTTGGCCCTCCCTATTCAAGGATGTGCACAACTGCGTCCGTTCGTGTGATCGTTGCCAATGGATGGGCAACTTGTCCCGGACGAATGAAATACCCCTCAACTTCATCCTTAAAGTTGAGATATTTGATATTTGGGGCATCGATGCAACAAGTATATTTTGGTTGCTGTGGACTACATCTCCAAGTGGGTGGAGGCCACGGCTAGCCCTACTAATGACTCAAGGGTAGTGGCTTAGCTATTCAAGAGGATAATTTTCCTTGTTTTGGGGTCTCGAGGGTGCTTATTAGTGATAACGGGACGCACTTCACCGAGAAGAAACTTGAGGCCTTGTTGAAGAAATATAGGGTGCACTACATGTATAGCCTTGGCTACCATCCTCAGACAAGTGGCCAAGTTGAGGTCTCCAACCAAGAAATTAAGTCAATTTTAGAGAAGTCTGTTGCGAGATCCTACAACGATTGGACAGATAAATTTGGTGACACTCTTTGGGCTTATCGGACAGCATTCAGGATTCCAATCAGGACCACTCTGTTTCGATTAGTTTATGGTAAACCATGCCACCTCCCCGTGGAATTAGAGCACAAGGCCTACTGGGCCATCAAGCATCTCAACCTCGACTTGAAATCCACAGGAGAGAGAAGATTGCTACCGTTAAATAAACTTGAGGAAATCCACTTGGATGCCTACAAAAGTTCTAGGATCTACAAGGAGAGAATGAAGAGGTGGCACGATAAATTCATCAATTGTCATGAATTTTGAGAAGGTGACGTAGTCCTCATATTCAACTCCCGTTTGAAGCTCTTCCTAGGCAAGCTTCGCTCTAGATGGTCAGGCCCCTTCAAGGCATTGAAGGTCTATCCATACGGGGCTATAGAGATTGGCACATATGCCAACGGCTCATTCAAGGTGAATGGCTCTCGGTTGAAGCACTACATTGTCGGTGAGTCACTTAAGGGGAAGGTCAAGCTCGGGACCTAAAACAAGCGATTCTTGGGAGGCAATCCAAGCTTTTCTGCTTTCTTAAAAAAAAAAAAAACGAAAAGGGAAGCAAAGCCAAGAGTAGAGAATCAAGAGTGAGAAATAGCAAGTTAGCACGGGCACCGCGTGCCACAACCGAAACTGCAACAATAGAAACAGCAACTTGGCATGGGGCCCCCGTGCCAAGTGCCACGACCGTGCCAAGTCTTTTTCGAGGTAAAACCTAATTTCTCCTCCTTCCCTTCTCCTTCTTCTTTCACTTGTCTTTTCTACTTTCTCTCTCTACACTCGATGCTCCCCTCTCGTTCACTCTCCCCGCACATTCCTCCCCCAAATCCTCAATTTTTCCCCCAAATTCCCCAATTCCGCTCACCTTCCTCTACTTCCCTTTCAAATTCCTCCTAATTTCATCCACCCCCTCACTTTCTCTCTTTAAAGCCTTAACCTCCATTATTGAGGTTCAAGCCATCTTCATCTTCCTCCACCTCCATAAGAACCCGATTTGTGTTCCAATTACCATAATGGGAAGGAAGAGAGTTGGAGATGGCTCCAAGGCTTCTTCTGTGAACAAGAAGGCTTCAAGGGCAACCTCCTCTTTTGCTACGCCCTCCACCGCCAAAGGTAATAAAATGCTTACCATCTGATTCTCCCCACTAGTACGAGGGGTTTGCATTTTCTTAGTGATGAACAAGGAGCCCGTCATAAGAACTTGACCACCAGGAAGACTAGTGAACAAATATTTCTTCATGTGGACTCCTTGAGGACTTTAGGTTTACTTGATGATATGATGAGTCCCATTCGAAACTTAGGGTGGACGGAGTATGTGAGATGCAATGCACGTTTTATGACCGCCTAATGTTAGAATTTTTGAGTTCCTTGAAGGTAAATTAGGATGGCAAGTATAGGGGTCAAGAGGTAGACATCACCTTCCGCATGTTTAACGTGGACCACCGGATGAGTCTGCGGATGTTTAATGAATTGTTGAAACTGCCAGTAGTTAAGGGTGCATATGGGGATGTCCCCGCCTTATGGAGACCAGCCCCAGTTTGGATGAGCATTACTTGCTCCAAATGGAAGACCTACATGAATAGGTTCGGGCGACCTAGAGCCTTTGACCGCCGACAAGTCAAGGCCCCCGATATTTGCGATATCAATCTCTACTACCTATAATTTTCGACCGCGAATATCATTTTCGGTCAAAACAACAGCCAAAATGAGTGTAGGAAGGCAGAATTGTTTATTATTTGGTGTGCATTGTCTGACACCCCTATTGACACTGGAGCCTTCATCATCTATCACTTAGCGGAAGTGGCCAAGACTAAATATAAGAATGTCCTAAGCATTGGGGGCACGCTTACTGCCATCGCCTAAGCCCTAGGACATAGTGACAAGTTCACTCATCTTGAGCCTCATTTCTTGGGGGGTCAACTTGACGTTGCTACCCTCCACCCCATGATCATCATAAAGAACAAGGGCAGCACCATTAGGTATCCCCATCATAAGTAAATCCTCTTCGCTCTCCCTAATGTTGAGCGCACTAGTGTGTTTAACAAGAGAAATTAGAATTGTGATCGAGTGAAGATTAGAGAGAAGATGCTACCTAGAGAAGATTAGGTAGTTGATGATGACGAGGAGGAGTACGATGATGATGATAAGGGTGATGATGATGAAGGTCAGGAGGGGCCTGAGACTGGGGGCACCCATGTTGAGGATGAGCCCATGCCACAACCCCACTTTCACCAACCACCCCCCTTTGAGATGGGAGGGTCCTCTTCTTCGGCCTCAATGCAGTTTGACACCATCTTCCTCTAATCCTTCTTTGCACTCCAAATGGAGGTGTCCGGTATTTGAGAGAGATGCATCGGCATACATAAAGACACCCATCGTCTGTCTAGACGAAAGGAGTCTATTAAGGAGGGGGTAATGTCCTTCCGCAGGTTTGTCAACTACTAAGAAGAGAGAGAACTGAGGTGGATTCAGTGAGACGAGGAGCAGGCAATTTGGGAAGCCGGCGAGTATGAAGAGCGGCGGAGGACGAATAACTTGATCTGACGATAATCCGAGTCCATTAGGCAGTAGGAGGTGCGCTTCCGCACCTGCCCGGGCAGTCACAGGGGCTCATCGTCATTTCCATCGTTCGATCAGGGCCATTCGACATCTTTCTCACAGTTTTCTCCGCACTTTTGGCTGCCTCCTAGTCCTGATGGCCCCTAGTAACTATGAGTTATACCCCTTCTCCCCTTTATTTCTCATGGCTACTTCTTTCAGTGAGGACAATGAACAGCTCACACATAGGGGGGTGAGCTCATGAGCTCTAGGATGATTGTAATGTTATTTCTAGTGGGTTTGGATGTGATCTGTGATTGGTTATAGTGTGCATATATCTCCTTGCATCTAGCACGCTTGCATTTAGATTTTAGTTTTCATTCTAGCTTAGGTGCATATCTAGGGTGCATTAGTCATAGTTTTATTTTCTGTATTAGGAAGGCATATAGGACATTGCATTTAGGTAGGTAGTGCATTGTATATATCTTCTTCCTAACCATTGATCTAAAGTGGAGACGTGTTGAGTAGGGTTCTACAAGATTGCGAGGTAATCCTTCTAACTCTTCTCTTTATTCATCAGCTTATTGATCCTCTAATTAGGTTTATTGCTTTGAAAAAAAAAGAAAAAAATTTGAAAACCTCTCCTATGATGACATTCAAGGGGTGATGAGTTGGATTGATGGGTTTGGTAATCCGAAAACCAATGATGCCTGATTTCAGCAAATATCTTGATGAGTTGGACTGTGACAATTGTTTGGATTTCGTGGTTATGTGTTTATGCATTTGCCCATGAGAATTATTATGACATGGTTGTGGAGCTTTGGTAGTTGGCCAATCTTTTGAGTTAGTCTTAAGACTGTGATAGAATAACCGGGGAGACTTTTTGAGCCATAATGACTATTCATTCTATAGAGTCTTAAACCTTCTTTCATGAATGCAAAACCCTCTAGTGCTTGCATCTCCATAGTTTAGCATAACTTTCCTCGAAATCACATTTGACTTATACATAGCTCTAATATGGTTGAGGCATTTAGTGGTTTCATGCACTACATAAGCCAAAAAGCCACCGCATGACACTATGCCCTTTTTATTACCCCTTTTGTGCCTTTCCTTTCATTTGCTTTACCACCATCTGCTTAACCCTTGGCCTAAAATGATTTCCTATCTTAAGCCAAGTAGTGGAGCAACGCAGTAAGACACCTTAGGAGTTTGCTTATTGGTGCATTTTGGTGGTTTGCAAGGGGTTGTGATCCTTGTTTTAATCTCTTTGGATTGGGAGTTGGAACTTTGCTTGGCCCTTGCCATTCTCTCTCGTTCTTGTAACAAAAGAAAAAAAAAAAAAAGAGAAGAGAAAAAAAGCAACATTGAAGAGAAGGGAGAGAAAAATAGAAAAGAAGAAACAATCATTGAAAAAAAATGTGTGTTAAGTCGTTCCAACCCCTTCCAACTATCTTCTGCGAGGATGTTATTGATGGTTAGTTTGATGGTTTGGTGTGGATGCTATTGCTCTAAGCTATTTGGCTACTTAGCTTTGTTTTCGCAAAATAATTCCCTCCTTACCCTTCAACTTTGCCCCATTACAACCCTTGAAAAGTCTTAATGATTGACATTTGTGTACTTTTGTCCTAAGTGATGGAGAGTCGAGAGTTTTGCTAAGCCTACGGTAGTTTGTTTGCATTAAGAGCGGTTTTGAGTGAAATGTTGTTTATCCTTAAACACATGAGAGGAGTGTTCCCCTTTCTCCCTATAAGTGAGGATCTACCAGCTTGTCTATCTCACCAATCGCTAGGGGAAGGCATGATCTATCTAGTGGTTCAATACGAGGTATATACTCTTGCATGGCTATGTGATTCTTCATTCTGTTGTGGAACATGTGTTTTGGGAAATGAAAGTTTTGCCTTGGTTAAGTATCTTGGTTGTGAACCACCCTACCCATTGATTTGCTCATCATTGCTTGCCTAAGGAGGCTGATATATTGAGGTGAGCTTCTTCCCATTGATTCTTGATTGATAACCTTGCTTGAGGACAAACAACGAAGCTCCTGTCGAAAAAAAACAAGAAAACCTACTGATATTGGTTGAAAGGGGGCCTAAGAAGACAAATTTCAAGTCAAGGAAGAAGTCAGTGGGATTCAGAGAATTGGCATGGGGATCCCATGCCCATAGGCCCAGTCGTGCCATGCCGAACCCACGAAGCGGTGGAATCCAGAGATATGGCACGAGGTCCCTGTGCCCGGTGGCACGGCCGTGCCACGCTCCCCTCGTTCGCGACTTAATTCTTTCTTTCGGGTTTTTGGGGGGTTATCTTACAACTTTTTCGGGAGCACTCAGGAGAGACGATTTTTAGGGTTTTAATTTTAAATATTTTGCACACCTTGAGAGATTAGATTAACGAGTTTTAATTGGGTGCTAGTTGCTGAATCGATCCTGGCAATTAAGTGGAGTACGTTTCTTTTCCCTTTCATTTGCAATCTCAATCAAAGTTTATGCCTTTAGTCATGTTTTTCAAATTTTTGTTCTTGGTTGTGGTTATCGATATGATTAGAGACTAAATTCTTAGTCTTGGATTAGGAGTAGCCCCTATTATGCCAAATTGAATCATGTTCTAGGTTTTTGTGAATTATGCCCATGGTTGTGACTTGAAATCTTACCTAGTATGCCAGGCATTTGTTGAATTACTCGAGAGAGACTCATTGATTGTTCTTAATTAGGGTTCAAGAGTTCATCGAAAGTTGAGTCCTTTATCTAGTGCGACTTTATGAGCGATTGATTTCCTGACTTGAAAATAGTTAGGGTTTCAATTGGAAATTTTTGATTACTCAATCTTGTGACTTTGACAATTCTATTTTCATGAAAATAGATTTTCATGAAAATAGACAATTGCGATCACTTAGTCGGTCTATTGACCCTTAAGAGAAGGCATATATGCACTTCAAATTATAATCTTTTCCACTTCAGTTATTTTCATGGGCAGGGTTGCATGATTTAGTTTTATGATACACATAATACAATAGTATGGTGAATCCCAATTTAGGACATTTATTATTATTGAATTAGACAAACTCATTAGCTTTCAGCAGAATAGATTGGCTTTCTGATACCAACCAAATTAAGTGGACTCTTGCCTAAATTGAGTGTTGTAAGTTGATTTGGAGATTGAAAACAAATTTCTTGTAGACACGACCCGTACTTGTCGATAGCTTTGCCGTGCACTTGCGGTAATTTTGCACAACAACTGGCCTTTTCCTTTAACTTCAACTATTAAGCCTCTCTTTAAATTTGTAATGGTTGATTTGCTTTGAAATTTCGTAATTTAATATATGGAATTAAGACATATATTAATATTAATAGTGACATACATCATTTATTTATCAACATTCACTTACCAAAGCAAATAATTTCATGATTACACAGACCAATTGCAAAGTGACGACTCAGTTTCAAGGTGCCAACTAAGCTCCTATGTGTCAAGACTACAACCTTTAAACTATACACACACATACACACAGGTATATATATTATATATTCCAAGTTGCAAAATTACATTAATATTGGAGATAAAATCGGTGGAGAATTATACAAAAACAGGCTACCATATGGCAATAATTGAGGGGAAAAATGAATAAATAACAATAATATCTCAGGAGTCATCTTTGGCTGCTCAATTATTATTCTCCTGTGGCCGTTCCCGTTAACTGTCTTCTTTATTATATTGTTCATACCTCTTCTTCTGATCAAGCCAACCAGCTAAACAACAACATGATTTCTACCAATGAATCCTGCTATGATAGAGCAGCAGATTTGAAAGCTTTTGATGAAACAAAAGCTGGGGTAAAGGGACTTGTGGATGCTGGCATATCCACAATCCCTCCATTTTTCATACATTCACCTAAACCCGACCCATCCTCCTCCCTTGACCCGGCCCCCAAACCCAAGTTTGGTATTCCTGTCATTGACCTCAGTGGTGTTGGAAAGGACCCGGAATCTCACACGGGTATCATGGGCAGGATCCGGGTTGCCTCGGAGACTTGGGGTTTCTTCCAAGTGGTGAACCATGGGATTCCGACAGCAGTGTTGGAGGAGATGTTGGAGGGTGTAAGGAGGTTTCATGAGCAAGAAGCTGAGGTGAAGAAGGGATTTTATACAAGGGATGTAAGTAAGAAGGTGGTTTATAATAGTAATTATGATTTGTATACTGGACCAGCTGCTAATTGGAGGGACACTTTTTATTGCCTCATGGCCCCTCATCCTCCCAATCCTCAAGACTTGCCTTCTGTTTGCAGGTTAGTCTCTGCTTTTTATTCCCTTTAAATCTTACTGCATCTTCCTTCTTTTCTCTTAGCTTGTTTTCCAGTTCAGCACTGTACTTAATTTCAACCTAGACTCAACCCAACCCATAATTCAATCCTGATAGTTGACCTATTCCAATGGAAACCCACATCCAATTACCTGACTCAAATGGGTACGAGCTTGATTATAACTTATGTCTATGATAATGGCCATAATGAAGGCCTCTGACTTGACTCTATATTTATGTGCTTATCTTCATGCATGGTGGCTCGACATTGTGTTCACTTGTCTCAATCCTCTGTGCAACCTAAATGTAACAACTTAATCTAACCTCAATATGACAAACTTTCTACGAGCTAATCAAAATAAATTATGGCATACATGAAAACGATGTATTAGGGAGCTCAATATTGCCTTGGGGTACTTGACAAGCAGGGAAGTAATGATAGAGTACTCAAAGCAAGTGATGAGACTGGGGAGCTTGTTGCTGGAGTTGTTATCAGAGGCACTAGGTTTGAACAAGAGCCATCTAAACGACATGGATTGCAACGAAGGGTTGGCGGTGGTATGCCATTACTATCCAGGTTGTCCACAGCCAGAGTTAACACTTGGGACATCGAAGCATGCAGATGATGGTTTCTTGACAGTGCTCCTACAAGATCAAATTGGTGGACTCCAAGTTCTTCATCAAAATCACTGGGTTGATGTTCGCCCTGTGCCTGGAGCTCTCGTCATCAACATTGGTGATCTTCTACAGGTAACAAACTATATTACGGTCACAGTTTGTTCTCAGTTTAGGAGGGTTGGAATGCTTGGCTGTTAACAGATTACTCATAAACACAATATGTATTTCAGCTAATATCCAATGACAAATTCAAAAGCATAGAGCACAGAGTCGTCGCAAACAGAGAAGAGCCAAGAGTATCAGTAGCCTCCTTCTTCAGCACCAGCTTCCAAGATACGCCTAAAGTGTACGCGCCAATACAGGAGTTGCTCTCACAAGGTAGCCCACCAAGATACCGCGGAGTGACTGTTCAAGAGTACGTCACCTATTGCGCCAACAAAGGCCTTGATGGTGTATCTCCCTTGCTTCATTTCAGACTCTAAAAATGCTTGCTACATATTTTGCAAATTACAAAATTCTCTCTGCAAAATGTCACATATGATTGGCATATTATATACCTTGTTGATTGATTTTACCATCCTAAAATATCATATAGATTCTAGTAGCTATACTATCGGATGACTGATGACGTGCATATTGTATCCCTTGTTGATTGATTTTACCTCCTAACTACCCCTGCCAGTTTATATGGTAACGTGTGATATTCTTGACAAACAAGCAGCCCTGGAAATTGCAATCGTTTGTTAATTGCATTTTTGAACGGTAAGCTGTAGACAAACTAAACTATAAGAGCAACCGTTTGCCATAAATTCCATGGACATTTTTGTTTTATGTTTACCTGGTCAGTACATCAACTAGCTAGCTCGTTCATCTATCATCATCCTTAACCCAATTTCTACAAGTCAAGCAACTTGCTCCTTCTTTTAACTGAAGAGAAGCCCTACTAGTCAAAGGCTTCAAAATTGATTGAGATATATGTTAAAATTGTTACAAGATCATATCAGCTAAGACAACTTAAAATCCATCTCGCGTGATCTATATCATTTGCAAAGTCACAAGACAAACCAGTATTTAATCTAACCCAAATGCATAAGTTATCCTATGTTGAGACTTGAGAGTTGAAAAGTGCGGAACGCAGAGTACTTGCCAATACTAAAAGGCCAAGACTTTCAGTAGCATACGTGCTTCTTCAGCACCCTAAGTTATCCTACGTTAAGAGTTTATGGACCTGTCAAGGAAATAGTCACAAAATCCGATCCTACAAAATATGAGGAGATGACGGCAGCAGAGTATTTTGCCTACTACCAAAGCAAAGGACGCGATGGCATTTCTGCTCTTGACCACTTCAAGCTTTAACTTGCCATGTTGAGCTCTCAAATTTGTAAACTATACGCTGGAACGTTTTCAAATATTTGTATGGAATGAGCCCTCAAATATACAAGCTAATATATGCCGAGATATTTTCAAATATGTCGAATAGAGAGTGCATACATTATTATAGGAGCCTGGAATTTTAGATGAATTTGTGATTTTTAGAATCCAAAAGACGTATTTAAATATTTTTTAATCTAGCCAGTCTAATAGGCATGACTTTGCCCGAAAGGTCACTACCAAGTACCAGCTAGGTCCGAACACAAATCTCACCCGTTGTTACTTATGTTCAAATATCTTACCGAGCAACTTCTTCACTACAACCTCATCCCCTATATAAGGTGTTCCCATTTTCTTTGCAAACACTAAGTTCCTGTGGGATCGCAGATTTATTCAAATTCTCCACTATAAGATATATCTTCACCACCTTGCCTCAATTTCTACAAGTCAAGTAACTTGCCCCTGCTTTTAACGGGAGAAAAGCCCTACTAGTCGAAGGCTTCAAAATTGACTTACGCATTTCTTAAAATTGTTGCAAGATGGTCTTATTTAAGACAACTTAATAAGAGATAAATGTACCGATCTCGTCACACATAAATGCCATCGGTGGCGGAGCCACTGTGAGGTCAATGGGTCAGCTGACGCCCCTCCCAGAAAACAAATTCTGTGTATGGTCGGAAAAATAGAAAATAAAGTAATTAAATATAATTTGAGGTTTTCGTGAATCATGGAATGCATACTTGCACGATGGTTTGATAAGCGGACATGAGGATTTCACCGGCGGAGATGGTCACGTGTGTGAGTTTCTTAGTGCGCAAAATCGTAGAGTTTCTTTTGACATGACTTTGCTTTGATAGGCATGGCTACTTGTTTTCAAGTGCCATTGATGCCCTGCTCTCAGCTCTCTCTCAACGTGTCAACCCCTAGCCACAACTAGACTTGGCAAAACTGACCCGATATCCGAAACCCGAACTGAACGATCCGGACCCATACCCGACTCAACGCCCAAAATATGCTCACACGAAAATGGACCCGAAACCCGAATTGACCTGAACCGAACCATACCCGACCCGAAATTTTCTACAAAGTTGCTTATTTTGGAATGACGAACGTATTTTACCAAAAATTGATTGACCCGAAATCGACCCGAACCGAACCATACCCGACCCAAACTGAAACGACCCGAAATGTCACTTAATCCGAACATGACCCGATTCGAACTTGACCCGACCCGTTCCGGAATCGAATGACCCGTTTGCCAGGTCTAGCCACAACGTCTTATATCTAGCCCCACATCAAGTACCTTGTGTTAAATTTTATATATTAAATTAGGTTTTTAACAAACAAGTCATGTGTATAAGTTCAAATGAGGTTCCAACCCAAAATCAATTGGTAATAAGTAGTGTAATTCACAAGCTTATATATGTGCTCAAATATTTTAATTTTATCAATGCGGGACAACATCCATTTTCATATTCCAACACGCCCCCTCACGTGTGGGCTACTAATAAGGCCTAACATGATCACCCCTCCACGTGTGGACTCTTATAAGGTCCAATATGTGCACATAATTTTAATCAAATAAGACGGTGATAAATCAAGATCGAGCACCTGCTTTGATACCATGTTAAGTTTTATATATTAAATTGGGCTTTTAACAAACGAGTCATGTGTACAAGCTCAAATGAGGTTCCAACCCAAAACCAGTTGGCAATGCGTGGAGTAACTCACAAGCTTATGTACATGCTCAAGTCCTTTAACTTTATCAATATGGTTCAACAACTACTTTTATAGTCCAACACTTTGAACTTTGGTTGTTTTATCTTTGCCAATTTCAGTTTTCGTATTTTCAACTCAGTGATACAAATAACAATTTTATTGTTTGTCAATTACTTTTATTATAGCTAGTGACTTCAATTAGTTGCTTATATTTGCGCTTGGGTTGTGAGTTAGGATCTTAGTTTATTTTTTTTCCCTGGAGATTCCCCCCCTCACCACTTGTATCTTACAGTTAGTGTTCTTGTTGCAATTTGAAGTAGGTTCTCTTTATAAATTGGTTTTGAATGTCTCGTTGTTATTTTGAAATTTGAAACTTTGTCAAGTTTATTCTGATCGATTTATGGTCTTTATTCTAGTTTAATAGGATGCATGCATGTTTATAGTATTGGTTTTTATTGTAGGATTAGCTACTGATGGTGCACGTTCAACTAAGTAATCTCATAAGTCGTGGGGTGTTGAAAAAACTCACTTTGGTGAGAAATGATTGCAATTATAGTATGATATTAAAGCCTGTTGGGACTCATCTTCACCCCTTTGCTTGGAATGGACAATTTTGCTTGGTGAAAAATATCGTATTATTATCATTTTGACATATCTTTTTTAAAACCTTAGCTTTCCCACTAAATGTCATATCGTTGGAAAAGTTAAGCAAACAAAAAAAAAACCTTTCTTTAATCCACCTAAAAACCAAAAAGCACTAGAAAGTTACGTAAATGACTTGCCAAACGTAACGTGCGATAAACACGAAACATTACAAAAGCAAGAGATAATTTAAACACCTCAACCTTCTTTCGCTTTGTTGATAGAAAAATGCTCTTCATAATAAGCATATCCCTATCTTTCTCCGTGGCTATTTAATCAACTTGTACCTAACTACTAGACAACAAACTATCTCCATCTTCTAATAAGCTGACCGACACCACACTCAGAGGGCCTAAAAAGGTGCTTCAAAATTGTAAATGCAAGCCGTGGACTCCTAGAACTGAAAGCATTTGATGAAACAGAAACAGGGCGGAGGGGTTAGTAGATGTTGGATTTTAAATCTATAATGCCCCCAACTCCTAGGGTTAGGAGTATCAACGATTTCTTAAATCCTACTTAAATTTTGGGACGATATGGACAGAGTTCCACCTAAAAACTGACCATTTTCAAGGTTTAAAGCCTTACATTAAATCTCTGCAATGGATAGAAGTATAAAAGGACACTGAAATAAACTCAACGGTTACACGCCAGAGTTCATAACTCTGCGAATCACTCGCTCGGAGTATACCAAACAATATAGTTCATTGATAAAGAAGGAAATAAAAGATACAATTCGACGGATCACACATTTGAAATACCGGGGTTTACATCCCAAAATATAACTAACTTTAGTTAAAAGACATATGGCCAATCAGATAGTTGGTTCATATGGTCATACAAAGCGACTTTTAAACGATATGCATTACATGAACTAGAGTACTTTGTTTACATACATTTACAACTTTAAGGATACATTATATTACATCGTTTAACTCTTGAGTCTGCTTCTATATGTGCATACATGATATCTTTTCAAAGCAAGGGTAAACTCCATATCGGCTTAAGTAAATTTACTTCTACCTGTCAAAATGAAAACCTGGGAAAACGGAAAATAGTAATGGGATGAGTAACCACACGCTCAGTGAGTATTTTTCGACTCTTTTAAAACCAAAATCATTTGCAGGTAATAATCATAATAGTAAGTGGCATTCACACAACATTTGTGTATTACTATCATATTAGACAATCATAGTCCCCAAGGAAAATCATCACATCTAAACTTGCTAGCCACTCAAGCTCGTTTTTAGGCCCTTAATAACCAAACTTCCTTAATAAACAAGCATTTAGGCACATAAGCAAGTAAACAACATGAATAGGGCAAAATGCTTTCGAATACGCATTTTGAAAACGCAATGACTCATGTTGTTTTCAAAGAGTAATTTACAAATCACAATAGCCTCTTCAAAGGATAGTTTACCAATCAAACTAGCTTCTTTAAATAATAGTTTACAAATCAAGCTAACCTCTTTAAAGAATGGTTTACAAATCAAACTAGCCTCCTCAAGGCTCATATTCTTTAAAAAGAAATATCTTTCGTATTGGTCCTCTGGTGACCCTTATAATCTTTTCAAATCTTATTCGAAAATCTTTATTTTTCCTGAAATACTTAAAATTGTGAAATGTCAACTGCTTTTCTGACTTATTAGGAAAAATACTCTCCGCATAAGATCATCATAATGTGCTCGTTGGATGAAATCTATTATCAACCCCTAGTGAGACTATCACTCACGCTAAGCTCTTACTCCCGAGATGGTAACATAATTGGACCTTAACCCTCGTCAGGGTCTCTAGGGTTTCCCACTACTGGGACTGGTTCCTAGGCTGGGGATTCCCAATTCTAACAGATTCACTCCTATCTTATTGTCTCTAAGCACATTATCTTAGATGCGTATGGCCATAGTGGCTAATAGGTTTGCTGTCTCTTACAGGGAAATCATTTATCATATAGCTCATTTTTTTAAAAAATTCTTTATACCTTAAAAACTGCATTCGTATAGTTAAAAATAGGCCATCATTTACTAATAGTTATGACTACTTTTATTTTCAACCACAAAAAAACCTTCTTTTTCAAAATTTCACCCTCACACACATGATAAAACTTAATGACATGAAGGGGAGGGGCTCACACGTAACACATTCAAACACTTCATAATTCAACTTGAAAACGTCTTAAAATCGTAATGAATTTGCAAGTTCGCAAATCGAAACTCATTCGAAACTTAAAGTACTTAGCTAGCATATATTTCAAACTAAGTTTCGTAATAGACATCTTCAGTTGCCATGTTTCAGTTCGTTTCAATCATTTTAAACAGAAAGAAGGAGATATAAACAAACTAAAGCCTTAAAACATTTTCGAACTCATTACTGGTTTATTTTCTAACTCCCTAAACCTATCGACTATTCAGTTGAATCACTCACTGAGCAGTTCGACGATTTAGGATCTTTTAGGCTCCAAACGTATTAACAAACTAACAAGCAACTGGTACATATTCAAAACATTCGCAATTATGAAAACAAGCCTTTAACAACCCTTTTTAAAGATGTCTAAGTTAAAAATGAATCACACAGCATCACTTAACAACATCAAGAGGGTAAGGGATCCACAAGTAGCACATTCGTAACATTTCGCAGGAACAGTTTCAGCAGAATCCACTTTAGTATTTCATAAACTTCGCAATCCACACGATTACGGTCAATATAAAACTCAGGGTCCCTCCTCACACAACATTGACCACAAGAACCTCGAATCACTCATTAGTTTCACCTCAAACCATCCAACTACCAAGCTCAGTTCAATATTGCCATAAACGAACCACTAGCACATTAAACCATCATATGTAAACGTAACATTAATGCTAATAGCGGAAAACAGAATCTAAACGTATCCAATCTGATCTAATAATGACATTTAAATATAATTTAACATGCTCTATAATACCTCAAATCATCCGGTTAGATATCTCAGGGCATAACGCTCACATGCAGCCTCCAAAACAGATTTTAGGCATAATAAACTGATTCAATAGTAATTTTAGAATGACATTCTATTTTCCACTCATCTTCAACAGACCAGTTAGTCAGAACCACGCATCAACTCAACATGCAAATATCCCAAAATCAGCATTATTACCATGATTACTCAATTTAGCTCTAAATTCCCCAATTACTGACTACTAACTCGGATTCTAACATGCATTAACTAAGATCAGTAAAATTCATTGGAAATTAGTAATAATTTAGGATGTGAGAAATACCCACTTCGATTCCAAGCTAAGGACCCGTTCTAAGGGCTTTTGGAACTGATTTGCTGCTGACGTTGCTGCTGCTAGCGATCATCGAAATCGTGCCTAGTTGCCGAAATCATGCCCAGTCGCCGTTCCTCTAGCCCCATCTCGCTCCCCTCGCTCTTTCACGTAGTTTCTCTCTCTGTCGCTAATTGTGGTGGTTTGCTGAGGTGGTCACGATGCTAGGCGGCCGCGCAAGGTGCGATGACTGGCCGCCGGCAGCCCGCCTCTCTCTTCTGTGGTGGTTCTGGGGTCGCGAGGAACCCCTGAAGAAACCCCCCCTTTTGCCCTCTATTTTTCGCGAAGAAAGGGGGCCTCGGCCCCTTTTCTCTTCTTTTTTTTTTTTGGTTATTTTGTTGCTTGCCATATTCAACTAATATTACTAGACCAATCTCGTGCCTCTTAGTCTAAATTCAAGCCGGTAATACAATCGCTTGTCAATTTATTCGTTCGCGATAATGAGGCACGGTCTAATATTTAATGAGACTAATCCCAAAGCTTGACAATCTAGTTGTATTCGGGAATATACTTGATTTAGTACCCGTTAATAATCCTTATTAGCGCTTATTAAAAATCATCGAAAAACTTTCAAACTAATGATAGTAATAATATTAATAGCAACAACAATATTCTTTTTAATAAAATTATCGTTCATGCAGGCATATCAATAATAATTTAACTCATATCGTTACTAAAATACAATTTTATAACGTCATAAGGCAAGACAGTAAGCTTAACATAAAAACAAAGAATGTGGCTATTACATTCTTCCCCTCTTTAAAAGAATTTCGTTCTCGAAATTCCGAAGCTCAGTTCAGTCGTATCTATGATGTGCACACACTTGACGCAATCTATCCAAATTGCACTAAAATCCAAATTCTTGTTTTATAGTTAATTGAAACCGTAAAAGAGACTTATGGTATCCAGTCTCCCCTCGCCGATCCTGTTCAAGCCTCTGCTTACTCTATTTAGGTGCCGAGGGCAAATGCATAGGAGATCGGCAAATGAGTTGACATGGAAAACCATATTAAGCTTGTTTTAAAAAGGAACATAGAGTTTCAATTATCTAAACTCAATCCGCATAGTAAACAACACTTCTAAGTATATGCATCGTTAAGAATCGGCATCTAAGAGTATGACAATTGGGTCATGACATCTCCACGTCATATACAAGTAGTTTCTTTCTAAAGCATAACTTCAAATCATGGTTAAGATCAAAACGGTTAACCTAGAGACTCCTATAACATATTATAGCAGTAAGGGCATCACATAAGCAGCATGTAGCATCACTTTGGTACAATGGCATCGCATAGAATCAATATCTCAGCATTCTCAAGTCTAGGAATCATAAGCAAGATAAATTCATCTAACACGTATATAGCAAGCAGTTTACAAGGGGGGAAACATATGCAACTGTCATTCCTATGCTTGTACATCAAACCCAAATAACTTTAGGCCTTTCATTCATGGCAACTTACACAGGACATGTCAAGGTCGTATGAAGGCGGTTTATTTAGCCAGGTTCATTCGAGAGTATGAAGATATCAAATCTCTTTAAGATTAAATCAGTCAACTAGAAAGCCACCACATCATACTAAAGTAGCGAAGACATCATATTGCACCACACCAATAATGATGGAACTTGAAGTAGCATTCGAAATCACATTGACATCACATAGAGTCAACAACAGTGCACGCCAAAGATTAAGAATCACACGCATCATGAACCAGCATTACATATTGATAGGAACAAATTGAAAGGGAGATGTTATGGTAAGAATGTAAGTCGATGAGTTGTAAAAGTCCAGCATAGGTCTAAACATAAGTCATTTAAGGGAGGTAGATACATGGTTTCTTGGTTATGCTAAATTTAATGCCAAATTCATGCATCAGGTATCGCACTTATGCCCTAGCTATCATAATGTTCTACCTTCAGGTCTCATCTAGAACTGGTTATTTCTGGATCATGGAAATATACAACATGATGTCAGACTCATGTATTTCTATTAATCATATTGGCACACATATCTTATAACTCGATTGTCAACATACATTTCGATATGATTATGAGTACACCATCACCTTATCATTTCCCTTACGAGGTTTATAACAAAGACTTCGATATACAATTGCGATTTTTAATGTCAAAGGGTGACAGCATGATAATACAACAATCAAAAGGTCCATAATGGAAACATCCATGCAGGATGGCCTTAATATAATAGGACGACAACATTAACAAACATAACACCCAATGAAGGTCAATGAAAATTACCATGCATTACATGAAATTCATCACATAGGTCTAGTATAGGGTAACTTAATCACGTCACGTCACGTCCTTGGATCTATACGATCTATATCAGTCATTGTCTAACATAACTTCCCTGACAAGTGTAGGGTCAAGAATTTCAACTACAGGTAAGAGACACTAGTATGCTATCCGATCAAACATAAGTTACAAGGTAAGAATATGTGAATGCAAGTTCCTATAGCCGTCTCATCATACTTTAAATACGTGCGTATGCAGTTATTTAGCTATACCATGAGATCATAGAGTCCACATAAAAAGGGGTATCGTCTAAAAGAACTTTTAATCAAGAAAAGCAATCTTTAATCACTTACTGACAACTTATCATCAACACATCAAGCAACGTATTCATTTTGGCATGTAGGTATTCGAATATCCAGTCACATATAGAAACTTATCCTCATAGAACGAGGCTCGAACATAATTGTAAAGCAAATGTAGGTCTTCAGACGCAACAATAAGGCCTAACTATATATTTAGAAAGGTCTTCTAATGCGAAAGAAAAGTCACTATTTAGGAAGGATCTTAACTTTCAAAGTCTCTAGGTTTCAAAGAGAGAATAGTTTAACTACCAACCAATGAGTACGTCTGCTCACTCCATTATGGGGCCCGAGGAGCAAATTGTACTTTAGGGGCAAAAATGAGCTCATAGTTAAAACGTTCTCAATTATTTGAGTTCAAACCAAGTGCACTTGAAATTTTTGATTTAAACCGCCTAGGTATATATGCAAATAACTTTCGATTGAGCTAACACATAGCTTGTTCACAAGAATACAAGTCATTCGGTCTATGCTCTAGCAAATGCTTCATTCATCCAATCAATGAGCTCACTTAAGTCACACGTAGCTAGTTAAACGCACCAAAGTTCACACAAAAACCACATTTGCACACAAAAGCAAACATATATCACATCATCATGAACGCATTCCTACATAACTATATGAAATGCAAGACTCAGGTTGCGGCCTATGGTTGCAGGACCTTGCTCTGATACCATCTGTAACACCCCCAACCCCTAGGGTTAGGGGCATTAACGATTTCTTAAACCTTACTTAAAATCTAGGGCGATATGGACAGAGTTTCGCCTAATAACTAACTATTTTCCAGGCTTAAAGCCTTACATTAAATCCCTGTAATGAATAGAAGTATAAAAGGCCACTGAAATAAGTTCAATAGTTACACGCTAGAGTTCATAACTCTACGAACCATTCGCTCGGAGTATACCAAACAATAGTTCATTAATAAGGAAGGAATAAAAGACACAATTCGACGGCTCACACAACCAGAGTACTAGGATTTACATCCTAAAATATAACTAACTTTAGCTAAAAGACATCTGGCTAATCAGGTGGTTGGCTCACATAGCCATACAGAGGGACTTTTAAACGATATATATTACATAAACTAGAGTACTTTATTTACATACATTTACAATTCTGAGGATACATTATATTACATCGTTTAACTCTTGAGTCTGCTTCTATATCTGCATACATGACACCTTTTCAAAGCAAGGGTAAACTCCATCTCGGCATAAGTAAATTAAACTCTACCTGTCACAATGAAAACTTCATAAAAGGGGAAATAGTAATGGGATGAGCAATCACATGCTCAGTGAGTATTTCCCGACTTCTTAAAATCAAAATTATTTGCGGGCAATAATCATAACAATAAGTAGCATTCACACAACATTTGTTTGTTACTATCATATTAGGCAATCATAGTCTCTAAGGAAAATCATCACCTCTAAACTTCATAATAGCCACTCAAGCTCGTTTCTAAGCCCTTAATAACCAAACTTCCTTAATAAACAAGCACTTAGGCACATAAGCGAGTAAACAACACGAATAGGGAAAAATGCTTTCGAATACGCATTTTGAAAACACAGTGACTCATGTTGTTTTCAAAGAGTAATTTACAAATCACACTAGCCTCTTCCAAGGATAGTTTACCAATCAAACTAGCTTCTTTGAAGAATAGTTTACAAATCAAGCTAACCTATTTGAAGAATTGTTTACAAATCAAACTAACCTCTTCAAGGATCATATTCTTTAAAAAGAAATCTCTTTCGTATTGGTCCTCTAATGGCCCTTATAATCTTTTTGAATCTTATTCGAACTGGCCTCTTAATGGCCCTTAATATCTTTCTTTTTCGTGAAATACTTAAAATGCCTAAATGCCGACTACTTTTTTTACTTATTAGGAAAAATACTCTGGGTATAAGATCATCATAATGTGCTGGTTGGATGAGATCTATTCTCAACCCCTAGTGAGATTATCACTCACGGTAAACTCTTACTCTCGGGATGGCAACATAATTTGACCTTAACCTTCGTCAAGGTCTCTAGGGTTTGCCACTACTAGGACTACTCCTTAGGCTAGGGATTCACCCGTTCTAGCATGTTCACTCCCATCTTATTATCCCTAAGTACGTTATCTTAGCCATTTAAAGCGTATAGCTATAGCGGCTAATAGGTTTGTTGTCTCTTATAGGGAACTCATTTGTCATACAACTCACTCTTTTTTAAAAATTCTTTCTGCCTTAAAAACTGCATTTGTATAGTTAAAAATAGACCATCTTTAGCTAATAGTTATGGTTACTTTTATTTTCAACCACGGAAACCTTCTCTTTTAAAATTTCACCCTCGCACACATTATAAAACTTAATGAAATGAAGGGGAGGGGCTCACACGCAACACATTCAAACACTTCGTAATTCAACTTGAAAACCTCTTAAAATCGTAATGAATTTACAAGTTCGTAAATCGAAACTCATTCAAAACTTAAAGCACTTAGCTAGCATGTCTTTCAAACTATGTTTCGTAATAGACATCTTCAGTTGCCATTTTTCAGTTTGTTATAATCCTTTTAAATACAAAAAAGGAGATATAAACAAACTAAAGCCTTAAAACATTTTCAAACTCACTGTTAGTTTGATTTTCTAACTCGCTAGACCTATTGACTATTCAGTTGAGTCACTCACTGAGTAGTTCAACGATTTAGGATCTTTTAGACTCCAAACATCTTGACAAACTAATAGGCAACTGGTAAATATTCAAAACATTTGCAATTATGAAAACAAGCCTTAAATGATCCTTTTTAAAGATGTCTAAGTTCAAAAATTAATCACATAGCACCACTTAACAACATCGAGAGGGTAAGGGATTCAAAATAGCACATTCGTAACACTTTGCATGAACAGTTTCAGCAGAATCCACTTCAGTATTTCATAAACCTTGCAATCCACACGATTGCAGTCAATATCAAACCCAGGCTCCCTCCTCACACAACACCGACTACAAAAACCTCGAATCACTCATTAGTTCTACCTTAAACCATTCAACTACTAAGCTCGGTTCAATATTATCATAAATGAACAAATAATACATGAAACCATCATATGTAGGCGTAACATTCATGCTAATAGCCAAAAATAGAATTTAAACGTATCCAATATGATCTAATAATGACATTTAAATATAATTTAGCTTGCTCTATAATACCTCAAATCAGGCGGTTAGCAATCTCAGGGCATAACGCTCACATGTAGCCTCTAAAACATATTTTAGGCATAATAAACTGATTCAATAGCAATTTTAAAGCGACATTCTGTTTTCCACTGATCTCCAACAGACCGATTAGTCAAAACCACGCATCAGCTCAACATGAAAATATCCCAAAATCAGCGTTATTAACATGATTACTCAATTTAGCTCTAAATTCTCCAATTACTGACTGCTAACTCGGATTCTAACATCCATTAACTAAGATCAGTAAAATTCGTTGCAAATTAATAATAATTTAGGAGAAGAGAAACACCCACATCGATTCCAAGCTGAAGACCCGTTCTAAGGGCTTTTGGGACTGATTTGAGTGCCCACGCACCTGAAAATTCCCCCTTTTTAGCTCTAAACTCAGACCTGAAGCAACCACGCAGATCCGATTTCTTTTTACGTTGCTATTGACATTGCTGCTGCTAGTGGTCGCCGGAATCGTGCCCAGTTGCCGTCCCTTGAACCCCATCTCACTCCCCTCGCTCTCTCACGCTCTCTCTCTCTCTCTCTCTCTCTCTCTCTCTCTCTCTCTCTCTCTCTCTCTAATTGTGGTGGGCTGCAGAGGTGGTCAAGGTGCTAGGCAGCCGCACAAGGCGTGATGACCGATCGCCAGTGCCCCCCCTCTCTCTCCCCCCCTTCCTGTGGTGGTCCGCGGGGCTGGAGTTGTGAGGAACCCCCGAAGAAACCCCCCCTTTTGCCCTCTGTTTTTCGTGAAGAAGGGGGGGCTCGACCCTTTTCTCTTCTTTTTTTTTTTGTCGTTTTGTTGCTTGCCATATTCAACTAATATTACTAGCCCAATCTCATGCCTCTTAATCTAAATTCAAGCCGGTAATACAATCGCTCGTCAATTTATTCGTTCCCGATAATGAGGCACGGTCTAGTATTTAACGAGACTAATCCGAAAGCTTGACAATCTAGTCGTATTCGGGAATCTTTTCGATTTAATACCCGTTAATAATCCTTATTAGCGCTTATTAAAAATCATCGAAAAACTTTCAAACTAATAATAATAATATTAATAGCAACAATAATATTCTTTTTAATAAAATTATCATTCACGCAAGTACATCAATAATAATTTAACTCATATCGTTATTAAAACACGATTTTATAACGTCAAAAGGCAAGACAGTCAGCTCAGCAACAAAACAAAGAACGCGGGTATTACATAATCATTCCTTGAATTTTCACGTAAATGACTCTGCACAAAAGGTCATTACTATCTAGGTTAATGTAAACCCTGTTAGGAAGAAGAACAAGGAAAGGTATAGGTTGAAAAAATCAAAAAATATTTCCAGTGATTCTTTTCTTCTTACTAAATTTGTATGTAATGGTCTTAGTACCTGTTTGTGTAAGATGGTCCTGATGACTATCTATGTTACACGGAAAGCCTACCCAAATGTTCGTGGGACTAAGTTTTATTTGGATAGACATAAACTAAAAGGTGTTTCATTGCATCTAAAAAAGAGTGCTTCCTTGTAAATATAACCATGCTATATGGTGAGAACAGATAGACCGTTATACCTTATACATATGACTTGCAATTAGAGTTGGGAAAAGTTGACCCGACACGATTACCGACCCGAACCCGACACGAAGTTAAGTGGGTTTGGGTATAAATTTTCAACCCGTTTAATTAAATGGGTTGAATTCAGGTTGAGATTCTCGACACGAAAAAGTACCTATTTAACCCGTTTAATTACATGAGTTAAATAACTCAACTCATTTTTCCATTTGCCATCTATCCATTTACTTTTTATTAGATAATTAACAATATAAAAATTTTTTAAAATTGTGAATTATGACGAATCAGGGGAATTTTAAAGAGTAATTATTTAATGTGATATGTAAACTTAATTTCTAACACTATAATTACGTATTAGTTGAAGATATCAAATGTATAAATGGTTAATTAGGTGACTGAACTTGATTTGTTTATTTTAAACGGGTTAAGCGGGTCAACCCGTTTAAAAATTAAATGGGTACAGGTTAAGGTTTTTCAACCCGTTTAATAAACGGGTTTGGTTCAGGTCGAGAAATTTTCAACCCGTTTAAGTTCGACACGAACACGAACCCGATCCGACACGACCTATTATCTAGCTCTACTTGCAACAAATTCATTACCTAGCAATATTTTAAAGGACAATCTATTAGTAAACTTGATATGCATATGTTCCCTTGATTTGCTGATCTACACAAAGCTACTATGAAACATGACATAGAATATGACATAGACACGATTGTCAAACACCAACTCTTGGCCATAATCAGCACTAGGGGTAGGCAACGGATCGGGTCGGGTCGGACTAGACCAACCCATTAACTAACTGGGTCGGACTGGGCTCAACACATTTATTAATGGGCCGAGCTAGGTTATGGATCACATGAACCCAACCCGCCCATGACCCGCCTATTATCACTAAAGAGCATTTTTGGTGAGTTAGTTTTCCAACTAAAATCTCTGTAATTTTCCAACCAAACAAATCTAGTGCAAATTTAAAGTTAGAAAATACACAACTAAGCTAATAAATATGTTGGGTCAAGTCGCCCATGGACGGCCCGCTTTGGACCCGTTCAAAAACGGAACAAACTTGCACCTAAAAACGGTATATAATAATTATTGTTATGTATAAAGTATTGGTAATAAGTTCAACCAATTGAAATATGTAAATTACTGTGTCAAGTAGATTCAAAAAATTAATGGATCACTAAACGGGCCGTTAATGGGTTAACCCAATTCAGCCTGTTAATATGTTTTAATGCACTAACCCACTATCGGCCCAGTTCATTATTAATTCGACCTATTATTAGCTCTATTTTAAATCAGTTAATCAATTAATTCAATAAATACACAGTCCGTTGCCTATCCCTAATCAGCACCTTTGGAGTGGCCCTTTTTTTTTTGACGTAATTGTCCACTTACCTCCTCCTAGGTTTGTCTCGCTATTGATTGTCTTCTTCCTCGTCATTAGTCTCTCTCTCTTTCATCTCCAACTTGTCTTATGGATAGCTAAGCTAGTTACATCCCCCCCCAAAAAAAGGAAAAAGAAAGAGTGTTCATTAGGAAAATGGCGAGTAGTGAACGTCTAGCAGAACTAAAAGCATTTGATGAAACCAAAAGAGGAGTGAAGGGATTAGTGGATGATGGTATTTCCACTATTCCCTCTATTTTCATTCACCCATTTAGCCCGTCTCTCTCCTCCCCTCCATCTCCCAAACACAAAACTAGCTTTAGCATTCCAGTTATCAACCTTGGTGGGATCGAAAACGGTTCAAATCTAAGGAAGGACGTGATCGAGAGAATTCGAGATGCATCAGAGAAGTGGGGATTTTTCCAGGTGGTAAATCATGGAATTTCCATCTCTGTCTTGGAAGAGATGTTAGCTGGGATAAGAGGGTTTTTTGAGCAAGACGATGAGGTCAAGAAAGCTTACTACACTAGGGATCGCAATAAGAAGGTGGTTTATAATAGCAATTTTGACCTTTACACTGGACTTGCTGCCAACTGGAGGGACACTTTGTTTTGCATGATGGCTCCTACTTCTCCTCATCCTGATGATCTTCCTCCCTCTTGCAGGTCTCTCACTATCTCATCTAGGACTTTTTTATACATCTCTCCGGCTCTCCCCCTCATGCTGCGTCTATGGGTTCTTCTGTTCTGGTAATACGCATGGTGTTGAGCAGAAAATGGATTCCTGACCTAATTGTAAATGTGTATTTGTTTTTTTGTGGAAGGGAGATCGTGATGGAGTACTCAAAGCAAGTGATGAAGCTGGGAAAAGTGCTGTTTGAGTTATTGTCAGGTGGATTGGGGTTGCAGATGGGACATTTGAATGAACTCGGGTGCAGCGAGGGGCTTTTGCTTCTTGGGCACTACTATCCACCATGTCCCCAGCCACAACTCGCCATTGGGACCCCACAGCATTCAGATAATAACTTTCTGACAGTGCTTCTGCAAGACCAAATTGGTGGTCTTCAAGTTCTGCATCAAGATTACTGGGTTGATGTTCCTCCTACTCCCGGAGCTCTAGTCGTCAACATTGGTGACCTTCTGCAGGCAAGTGGTATTAGTGTTACTTTTTCCCTCCCACTCCCAAGCCATTTTTGTTCTTGATTCTTATTTATCAATTGCTCTGCCATAAAACCACTGTCAGTTGAGCTTGGATAATATGATAGACTGGATCAGTAGAATCTTGGGTTGAACAAAGCTAATGTAGGCTTAAACAAGAAAATCGTCATATTGGCCATTATTATTCTCTCCATTTTCTCTAGGACTATGGAATCTTCGCTCGTTTTTGGTGGGTGATTTTGGTGATGATTTTTTTCAGCTAATGTCAAATGACAAGTTTAAAAGCTCGGAGCATAGAGTACTTGCAAATAGCATTGGCCCAAGGGTATCGGTGGCATGCTTCTTCAGCACTGGATTCTTGCCCACACCGAGGATTTATGGGCCGATCAAGGAGTTAGCTTCAGAATCCGATCCTCCAAAATACAGAGAAACTACAGTTGCAGAGTATGTTGCCTATTTTAATGACAAAGGACTTGACGGCAAGTCTGCTCTCGACCACTTAAGGCTCTAACTTAAGAGCTAATTAGATGATATGCATAGTGTAATGTACTTGGGATATGATGCAAGTTGGAAAGATCATCAATATATGTATTGCTACTTTGAAATATAGTATATTGATTACGGGTGTGCTACCTATGATGCATAAATGGCCAAATTAGGACTGCAATAATCATCAATGAGTAATCTGACATTTAGAATTTACATACCCATATGCAGTTAGTCTCAGAATCCAATCCTCCAAGACACAAAGAAAATGCACTCGCAGAGTCTTTTGCCCACTGCACCAAAGCATAGAACTCGATTGTTTTTCTTCCCTTGATGACTTCAAGCTTTAAGTACTTGTCACGTTGAGCTGTCAAATATACCAACTAATGCATGCTGTGAGCTCTGTAATGGGAGAACGATATGCTGGGACCCTTTTCAAATATATGTCTAGTATGAGCTTCAAACTGCTCTAACTGTTCCTAACAGCTCCAAACTGCTCCTAAATAGCCCTAATTGCTCCTAACTGCTCCTTGTACGCATAATTTAAGGTCGAACCGATCCATATTACTGCTAATCTCTCTATACCAATACTAATTGATAACTGCTAATGCAAACTACTCCATAATTTAAGGTCGAACCGATCCATATTACTGCTAATCTCTCTATACCACTACTAATTGATAACTGCTAATGCAAACTACTCCTAACTGATAATCGCTAATGCAAATAGGTGGTACTTGTCTTAATTACTTCTACCCACTCCTAACTACAAACCAGTAATTTTAACTGCCGAAGCAAGTAAGTCCTAAACTGTGGTAGAAGCTAGGGCTGCATAGGTTGTGCTTTAAAGTGGTGACATAGATGTATTTCAGCAACATTTACACCTGCCAATATCTGGAAACCCAATTTTTCAGCAAACGTTATGTATGTGAACTAGTTTCACGTGCTTCGTTGATGACCAGTGAAGAATGGATATGCATGATGTCCACACAACTGATGAAGTACACAATTGGGCACTAGAAGCACCACTGGAGTTTGGAATGAGTGCCTTTCTTCTTCCACCGAGCAGAGAAACTTTGACATTTAGCCCCGCACCTGTGGGCCCCTTGGACGACATCTTAACCTTATCCTTTCACTATTCGTTGTCTTCTTCCTCTCCCAATTTTACATTTCCCTTTGCTTCACTCGCCTCTCCAACTTCGTCCAACCGAGTTTCTAGTTAGTCAGTACTTACCGAAACAAACGTGTTGATTTGGGAAATCAAATGGTAAGCAGTAAAAGCCTAGAAGAGCTAAAAGCATTTGATGAAACCAAGAGAGGAGTTAAGGGATTAGTTGATGATGGAGTTTCAAGAATTCCCCCAATTTTCATACACCCATTTAGCCCATCTCTCTCCTCCCCTCCACCCCCCAAACCCATTTCTGGGTTTAGCATCCCCGTTATCGATCTTAGTGGGATCGAAGAGGGTTGGGATTTGATGAGGAGGAAGGACTTGTTTGAGAAGATTCGAGATGCGTCAGAGACAGGGGGGTTTTTCCAGGTGGTGAATCATGGAATTTCCATATCTGTTTTGGAGCGGATGTTGGGGGGAATAAGAGGATTTTTTGAGCAAGATGATGAGGTCAAACAAGCTTACTACAGCAGGGAAGAGCATGACAGAAATGTGACATATGTTAGTAACTTTGATCTGTATAGTGCTCCTGCGGCTAACTGGAGGGATACTTTGAAGTGCAAAATGGCTCCTTCTCCTCCTCATCCTGATGAGCTGCCTCCCTCTTGCAGCTCTCTCTCTCTCTCTCTCTCTCATTCTGACTCTCAAATTGAAGCTGAAATTATGAAAAGTCAGGGGATCGAATTGCTTTGAAAATCTCTAGACACCCAAATCGACCTCAATCCCCACATCAATTCAAGTGGAAACCCTAAGAATGTCAAGATCAAATTGAAGGACCTAAGAACCTAGTTTGAGATTCAAGCTATCAAAATTTCCTCCAGAGAGGTTGTCTATAGATGCTTGCCAGCACCAATCCCCGCTCGCGCCCCCAAAAAAGAGACCCTAATAGTTGATTTACGTGGTGTTGTTTTCAACTAATTTTAACTGAAATTATTGTGAATTAAACTCCTTATTTATTAAATTTATTATGAGCTTATTTAGTGAATTTTTTTTTACTTATTCTGACTTTTATTTACTAAACTTATTATGAACTATTTGTTAAAATTTATCATTTTTAATGATGAGATGATTATTATTTTATTATTATTGTTGTCATTGTTCTTCATTACTACTACTATTATTGTTATTATTATTACTACTACTACTACTATTCACTGTTTATTATAATTGGATGGTTATTATTATGTTGTATTATGGGTAGAAGTAAAAATTGATATGGTGGTTGTGTTTTAAGAAAAAAAAATTGAAAGGAAAAGTTTGAAAAAAATGCACGTTAATTCAAATACATTTTAATATTAATAATAGTTGCATTTTATTACCCTTGACATTAGTCACACTTAAAAAATTTAATAATATAAATAAAATAAATATTTTAAATCACAAATAATACTGGTTTCTTCAAGTGCTAAACTTATATATTTGGTCAGCTAATATTTTCTCTGGGCTTGTTCTTTTCGACGTATTTCTCGCAGAATAAATTTAAATATATTCAGTTCAAAATAAGTTCAAAAAATATATTTAGAATAAGTTAAAAATAAGTTCAGTAAATACGTCTAGAACAAGTCTAGCAGGTAAGTTCATCAACATTAGTTCAAACTAATGTTGATATTTGTTATTTTGATATTTGTTAGTTTGTTTACATAATTGATTTTTTAAGTCGCAACTAAGTCAGAGTTACATGTAATATTTTAAAATTAAATTCATTTTTTCAGTGAATTGTTACTAACAAATTGCGGCTAACTTTAAAATTTAACTAATAAAGTACACACATTAACCAATAGCAGTAATAATAATAATAATAATAATAATAATAATAATAATAATTATTATTATTATTATTATTATTATGTTTTTATGTATTTTCACTGGAAAAACATAGTAATATAAACACTACAACAACAACAAGAGAAAAAGAAGCAACAATAACAACAACAATAACAACAATAATCAAGTTAAAAATAATCTATTTATTAAACATGTTTGTAGTAGTAGTAGTAGTAGTAGTAGTAATAATAATAATAATAATAATAATAATAATAATAATAAAAAATAAAGTTTAGAAAATAAGTTCAGAATAAGTTTAGCAAACAAGTTCAGAATAAATTAAAAATAAGTTCAGCCAATAACTTTAGAACAAGTTCAGCAATACGTTCAGAATGAGTTCAAATAAATTCTGTTTAGATTAAGTTCAATCAAAATAAGCCAGAGAGAATGGGGCCTTATTTGCTAAATTCTGAAATTATTTTTTGAACTTGTTTTCAACTTATTCTGAAGTTATTTTTTAACTTATTCTAAGCTTGTTCTAAACTAAACTTATTATGCAAAAAATAAGCGGTAAAGAACAAGGCTAAGCCCTGACCCCTTCAACTTTTTTTTTCCCCAATAATAAAAGTTGAGTCCAACAAAAATAATTTTTAGCTAGTTTTGCGCAACAAAAATAAGTTCAGTTCAATATAACAAAATTAAATTCGGTTTAGTTTAGTTCAACAAAATTAAGTTTAGAATTCAACTAAAACAAATTTAATTCAGTCTAATTCAGCAAAAATTAGGTCCAATCCAATATAGACGAAATAAATTTAGCAAAAATAACTTGAAAAAAGAAGGGCCTCAATCCATCAAGCTACCAATTTCCCCCCGGGGCCGAAAAATCTGCCGCCAAAATTAGCTTTTTCACTTAGTGTCAATGTGTTTAATTTTTATTTTAAGTGTGCAGCTTGTGATTGTGATATGAAGGGAGACAATAATAGAGTACTCAAATCAAGTGATAGAGTTGGGAAAAGTGATATTTGAGCTCTTATCGGAAGGACTGGGATTGCAGACAGGCCATTTGAATGAAATTGGGTGTAGTGAGAGGCTTATGCTTCTGGGGCACTACTATCCACCATGTCCCCAGCCAGAACTCACTGTTGGGCTTCCAAAGCATTCAGATAATGACTTTTTGACAGTGCTTCTGCAAGACCAAATTGGTGGTCTTCAAGTGCTGCATCAAGATCACTGGGTTGATGTTCCTCCCACTCCTGGGGCTTTAGTTGTTAACATTGGGGACCTTCTACAGGCAAGTTACATTATTGTTGCCTTTCTTTTGCAACGCTGTCTTTGTTGTTTATGTATTCTTAATCATTATTTATTACTCTCTTTGCCTTAAAATGGCAAGTGCTGACCGGTTGAACTAGTTTACTGACTTAACCCAATAACCCATCAAAGCATGAAAATCAAGCAAGAAAAGTCGCTGTATTGAGTCCAATAGCTTGATTCTAGTTTAGCTTACAATCTTCGACCAATTTGATCCATTGCACTGCCTTTTTCTAGTTTGAAAGAACTTTATAATTCTTCTTTTTTCAACTAGTGCTACAATTTTAGTTCCTCGAAGTGGCTCTGGTCAACTTGCAAACGGACCAATTTGAATTGGTCCATGATCGAGCTTGCATGCTAAGAAATTGGATGAATTGAGTCTTGTGTTGAACAAATCCAATTTGGCTTATCCAAAATGCAAGATGAATAAACTAATACTCCCGCCAACGGTTGATTACTATGCAGAATCGCTGTTGTTGGTTCCCTATTCTGTCCGTTTACATGTGATATCACAGTAGCAATAGAAGTCCATTGTTTTTGATGTGTGCTTTTGGTAATGACTTTCAGCTGTTATCAAATGACGAGTTGAAAAGTTCGGAGCACAGAGTACATGCGAATAAGGTAGGACCGAGAGTCTCAGTGGCATGCTTCTTCACCAACCTATATTGTTCCCCATCGAAGATTTATGGGCCGATCAAGGAGTTAGTTTCAGAATCCAATCCTCCTAAATACAGAGAAACTACAGTTGCAGAGTATGTTAACCACTTCTATAGCAAAGGACTTGATGGCGATTCTGCACTTGACTATTTCAGGCTTTAGGCTCCAAACTCTATGCACCTAAAACCCTTAGATGCACAATGGTCTTTACTTTCTATATTGTATGAAAAGCCTACTAAAATATTCATAGGGCTAATTTTACTAATTAGTATGTATGTAACCATGGTGCATTGCTTATGGTGACAGCAAATAAACCCTGTGAGCCCCACTCCATTACTAAAAGCGTATGAGATGGCTTGATTTGTTGTCTATGCAGATTTACCTTGAGTCTTGTTCTGTGATATGTGGGACTCATTATTGCCAGATACAGAGTCGGCCACCAAAAGCAGATTAGCACTAGGGGTGGATTACTTTTCACCCATGATAGATAATTTGAACCCAAATTTGTATTGCTGTAATGTCTACTTCTCCCGCTTACCCAACCCTGCCCTCTTTGTGAGTATCCCTATTGCCATCCGTGCACATTGCCTATCTCTTTCCTCCAGACCCTTCTCAATTCCAGTACGAGCAGCATTGGTGTTTCAGTTACTATCAGATCTTGATGGGCATCATAGAGGGCTTGAATTTGAGGAAAGATGTAATTGAAAGGACTGGAGATGCATAGGAGAATTGTGGACTTTCCCTAGGTGGAAAGTCTTCCATTTCTTCTAATATATGCTATGTATCTGACTGATTTCTTCGGCCAACATATAAAATGAAAAGTTCAGAAGTGTGGAGCACGGAGTACTTGGAAGCTTTGGTAGACCAAGAGTATCAGTGGCCTGCTTCTTCAGCACCTAGAGTTCCATACCGAGAAGTTATGGACCCATCAAGGAGTTAGACTCAGAATCTAATCCTGTAAGGTACAGAGAAACTGCAATTGCAGGGTATTTTTGCTTGCTGCCAAAGCAAAGGCCTCAATGCAGTTGTGTCCTTGCCCACTTCAAGCTGTAACTTGTCATGTTGAACCCTGAAATTTAATTACTAAATAACACAATGAGTTGAGCTGCCAAACATGCAAACTATATGCTGGAATGTTTTCTGATACATGTATGGGATGAACTCCCAAATGTACAGACTAACATATGCTGGAATGCTTTAGTGTATATTATTGAATGGAAAGTACATATATTCATGATATAGGAGAGGCTGTGAACTTTAGATGACAATGTGAGATGTTGTATCCCAAAGACAAAAATTTAAGAGTCATGTCTTTTACTTCTTGTCAGTGTGGGAGAGCAAGTACAGACATGATCCTACATACAATATTGCTGCTATGTCAATATAAACTGTCTCTGAAAGATCATGAAGCAAGAGAACATAGGGAGATATAAAGGAAGATATTGGGTGGGTCACGGGGAGAGATGGAGGCAGAGTAGTTCATTTCTTATTGTATAATCTATATTATATGGCCTTGAACTTTGGCCGAATGTTCTTAGGACTAATTTTTGCTTGTGGAGAGGTAGTTTACAGGGGTGTTAATAGGTGTTTGCTGCTAGTAACTCGGTGTACAATTCACAATAAGGACAGGACAAAAACTTTGATCATATGCATCCTAATCTCTGAAAAGAGATCTTACAACAAAGCTATACCACACCACATATCATGAAACCCAATTATTACTATTCACTACTGAGTAAGAGGCATATGAGCTGGTTTGATTTGTTTCTCTATGCAGATGTACTACGAATGCCGTTCCATAATATGCGGCACATAATTGTCAAGGACACATTTGGCCTGTTTCAAAGCAAGTTTGAAGTGTCTCCTCTAGACTACGTCTTAACGTTACCACTTGCTATTCACCGTCTTCTTCGTCTCCTCTGTCAACCCTGTTACCGCCAACAAAATTTGTCTCTCACAATTTACGTTTCCCTTTGTTATTTAAGCTGTTACCCATGAAGGGGGCGAGAAAAGCCAGGAGTTTAAAAAATGGTAAATCCTAGCAGTGAACGGCTAGCAGAGCTAAAAGCATTTGATGAAACAAGAAGAGGAGTAAAGGGGTTAGTTGATACTAGGATTTCAAGAATTCCCCCAATTTTCATACACACAGTTAGCCCATCTCTCTCTTCCGCGCCAACTTCCAAACCCAGTAGTAGCATTAGCATTCCGGTTATTGATCGAAATGAGATTGAAGAGGGCTTGATTTTGAGGAGGAAAGCTGTGGTTGACAGGATTAGAGATGTGTCGGAGAAGTGGGGGTTCTTCCAAGTGGTGAATCATGGAATTCCGGTGTCTGATTTGGAGGGGATATTGGAAGGAATAAGAGGGTTTTTTGAGCAAGATGGAGTCAAGCAAGCTTACTATTCCAGGGATCGTCGGAATAGGAAGGTGGGATACAACAGTAACTTTGATCTGTATACTGCTCCTGCAGTCAACTAGAGGGATAATTCCTGGCTCCTCCTCCTCGTTACCATGATCTTCCTCCCTCTTGCAGGTATATTTCTCTTACCTCTCTCTCTTATCTGTCTATCTAGATTCTAGGATACATAAGGTTATGAATTTATTGTTGTCATATGCGCACACATGGAAGCGGGAGCCAATACAATTTATCATTCCTGTTTTATATAGCTTCTCAAGGGCTTTTGCCCATGCTTAGCCGGCATTGAATCTCAACAAGCACTAATTCTTGTTTGGGAGCAAACAGAGCTTTTAGGGCTAGCTTAATAGCTTTGACAATGTTACCACTGGCTCATTTCAGCCTTATGGCAAAATTCAAAACATAGTGACATTTAGGATAAGTTTACAAAGCGCAATGGTATTTGGAGGCCAAAACTTTGTAACATAGCAAAGAAATTTTCAGAATGGCAGGGTGCTTTTTCGGTTCCCCCTCCCTCTAAAGATTGCTTGGTTTTATAAGATGCTGTACATTACAGTTACACTAGAAAACAGTATGAAAGAAGATAATTCTTGACAGTGCAGTTCTCTGTAAGGATTAGCGCTGCTCTTTATATTTTTGTCTCTTAATAGTGCTTTCTCAAGATTTCCTCCCTCCACTTTTGAAATAGTTTTCACAACCTGCAGTGTTTTTGTTTTTTTCCTTCTCCCATTTTGGGGTGGGTTAGTATGCAGTCTAACTGCAACAGAGAGTCAGTTGTTATTTCTATTGTTTTTATTTGTGTATATATGACACATATGATATGAAAGAAAGACAATATCCAAGCAATATGGCACTATTGAGTAATTAATAATTCTTGTAAATAGGACACTACATGCAATTGGAATGCTACCATGATACTTGAGAGAACCTCCAATTCATGATATTCCCACTACCAAAGAAATTACTGTGTTGACATGAAGAGACAATATCCAAGCAATATGTCACTATGATACTTGAAAGAAAGAGATTATATTGTGTTGACATGAAGAGAGATAGTAATGGAGTACTCAAGGCAAGTGACGACACTGGGGCAGAAGCTGTTTGAATTACTGTCCGAGGCACTGGGGTTGCAGACAGGATATTTGAATGAGATCGGGTGTAGCGAGGGGCTTAGTGTATTTGGGCATTAGTATCCACCTTGTCCCAACCAGAACTTATTCTTGGACTTTCAAAGCATACAGATAATGACTTTTTAACAGTGCTCCTGCAAGACCAAATTGGCGGCCTTCAAGTCCTACATCACAATCTCTAGGTTGATGTCCTCCTACTCCTGGAGCTTTAGTTGTCAACATTGGAGACCTTCTACGGGCAAGTTATATATGCTGCTGTCACTGCCTCCACTCTCTCTTTTTGGGGTCTATATGCCTGGGATTAGGTTCACCTTATTACCACTGAGTCTAAGATTAGGCATAATCTAAGTCCGCCTGCTGCTGCCCATAGACTGCTATAGCAAACTGCTATAATCAACCCATTCGGCAATTCCCTAGCTCGAGTTTAGCTCAACCCTTAAATTTGCCTAAATGACTCGTTGGGCTAGTTTATGATCTTGTGCCAATGGGCATGGTTTGAACTTACGTGTCTTTCTTACGTCAAGCTACTTGTAAATAAAATCTTCTGTTGGTTTTGATATATGTTATTCATCATGCTTTTCAGTTAGTAACAAATGACAAGTTTTTCAGTTAGTAACAAATGACAAGTTCAAAAGCGTGGAACACAAAGTACTTGCAAACAAATTGGGGCCAAGAGTATTCGTGGCATGGTTTTTCAGCACCCAATTTCACCCCACCTCGAAGATTTAAGGACCCATCAAGGAGCTACTTTCGGAGTCCAATCCACCAAAATACAATGAGACTTCTATTGTAGATTTCATAACCCACGTCTTTAGCAAAGGACTTGATGGCAATTCTGCCCTCGACCACTTCAGGCTCCAAATTAAACGTTTTAGAACACTAAAACTGAAAGTTCAGATGCATGATGTAATATGTATCAGACCTTGCATGGGAGTCACATCCATGTTATTTTACCGCCAGACTCTCACCATTCTCCCCCCCCCCCCCCCCCCCCCCCCCCCCCCCCCGGCTACAATTGTCTGTCATTAAAAAACTATTTTACAAGAAAAAATATTCATATAATAGACATGATATACATGGGATCGTTTGATTACAATACAGATCAATGAATCTCGATGTAGTTGTGGTGAACACAATTTCAAGCTTATAATAGGCCACTGTAAGCACCTTTGGAGTGGGTCCTTTTTTAAACCCATCAAGCAAAAAATTTGAACCCAGATTTGCTAGCTTCTTGACAAAATGTCCAGTTATTAATTAGCCTGACCTTGTACAGTTTGCACCCCTTTGGACGACGTCTTAACCTTATCCCTTTTTCCTTTAGAAAACTATTCGCACCTTTAATCTCCGACTTTGTCTAAGCTGATAAGGTCCTCCGGGAAAAAAAGGCGTGATTGAAAAGATTCGAGATGCATCGGAGAAGGGGGAATTTTTCCAAGTTGTGATTCATGTGACTTCAATGTCTGTTTTAGAGGGGATGTTGGGAGGAATAAGAGAGTTTTTTGAGCAGGATGATGAGGTCAAGAAAGCTAACTACTCCAGTGATCATTCTAACAAGAATCTTAGATGCATAAGCTATTTTGATCTTTATAAAGCTCCTGCAACTGGTTCGAGGGATACTTCTGTTGGAAAATAAAAACGTACCTTAGTAATATAGAAGCGTAGATCTTGTTTCTTGGGAATCGCCACGAATTGCTGAACTAGGACTGACGATGGCTATTACGGTCGCCATAGTTGTCACACCCTAAACCTGTACCCTAACGATGATAAGGTTAGCGTCATAGAAGGGAAGAGAGAATTAGGGATTTTTTTTTGTTTTTGTTTTTTGTGGGGTTTCTATCACCACACCAAATTAGCTCCTAAACCCTTTATTTTGTAGCACTTAGCTGAAACTGCAAATAAGGGTCTAATGGGCATGATTAATATGCAATTAATTATTTTGTAACTGCCCAATTAATAGGATAATTAAGGTGACTATGACTTCGGCCAACAACTCCCCCTAGCTCACATAACCATAAGTTACACTTTTCTTTCCTAACTATTCTCTTCATGCCTCATACTGAGAATAGGGTGTGCGACCAGAAAGTAACCAATAGTGTTATATTAAGTCACATCTAGGGAACATAACACTTTTACGAAATACCATACGCTAAATCATCCTCAACATCAGAAGCGATATACCTAGTCCCTTTATGCCATATGATATATTATATGATTATATACTCAATATAATCGCTCAGAGTAATATTGTGATGATGGATAGATTTTTCTTTAAACACTCACGACATTTCATCTCAGTTTAACTGTTTTCCTAACTTATTCTCGCTGAACCATATACATCATGACCCTTGAAAATACATTAAGGTAGCATCATCAAACTTTGATTTCATATTGTAACTTTAAGTCAAAGGATATCGTCCATAGGCTCACACAGTGACAAGAGATAGGGAAGTCAATTGTCACTTCATGTATGAGTCATCCTATGAGCACATACAATATGAGATGTGTGTTATAGCATAGCTCCCACTCAGCTAGGTGTGTCACTCTTTGTGCCATGCGAATCATCAGTCTAGATTTTTCATCAAAAATCTAGCCCAAGCCACTAGATCAACATGCTAAATGTTAATTTTGGCACTCAAGATTCGGCTTTTAAGGCTTCTATATAAAAACTCATTTCATATTCGACTCCCTTGAGTCTCATCCTAGACTCACTAAGACGAATATATTTATTTTATTCATAAATTTCCAGTATGAGTAATTAATATCTCACACCTAGTGCTATTATAATAAGTCTAATCCTATCTGCCACTCAAGCATCAGGATGATTGCCGTGTGACTAGGCCAATCAGAAGTCTGGTGATATTTCAATATGCCTAACATGTAAAAATAAATCACAAGCATTTTTTTCTCATTTACAAAAGAAACATGTCCATCAAATAACAAGATACATTCATGCATTAGACCTTATGAAGTCCTAGACTCAACAAATGAGCTTTGAGCACATCACTAGGAATAGGTTTAGTCAAGGGAACATAATCACCTTGTTAGTGCATATACACCTAATGGCAATGCTTTTATCTATTTGTAACAAGATGCACAATCTGCCTTCATAGCTAAAATTACTGTACAGTTTTGTTTCTCACTGCTCCATGACACGGCTCCCCTACCTAAGGTAAGGACATATCCTAAGGGGTTCACCTAGACTTATCTAGGTCACCACCCCAATCATCATTTGAGTATCCGCTCTACTTGAAATCTCCTCCTCGATAGCAAAGGCCTGAGTCAGCAATACCACGAAGATAGCGCTTCATTTTCTTAACTGCTTGCCAATCAGCAACTCCTGGGTTAATATAATAACGACTTACTAAACTAACTGCAAGGCGAATGTCAACTGTATACATAACAGGGCTTACATTAAGCTTCCTGTGACACTAGCATAACGGACATTGTTCATTATCTCGATTTCATCATCTGTTTTAGGGCATTAATCAAGACACAAGGTTTAAACCCTTCTCAACTCGAGTATCTATGGGTTTGGAATTATACATCGAAAATCATTCTAAGACCTTTTTAATGTATGTGTCTTAGGACGGTTTTGGATTATTTTCAGTCCTACAACATACCCAACTTCACCAATATCCTTCACCTATAAGACATAGGACAGCCACCTTTTAATAACTTCAATCATCTTCAAGTTATTCCAAGCTAGCAGTATGTTAACAATGTACAAGGTAAGAAACTTAATCCCCCATGTTGATCTTTTGACATACACACGATGGTGATAAGGCCGCAAGCGCATGGTGGCGTTGTAGTAAATCAAGGTCGTCTTCCACAAGGATTAGTTGATCTATTGGGCTTTTATCCCCTTAAGATAAGCTAAGCAAATCAAAATTTGAGATTAAAACTAAACTAATCTACTATCTAATCTAATCGATAAACAATCAAGTGATTTAATTAAATGAAGTAATTTTCCAACTCAAGAATTAAACGAGCACCTCTTTTTAGATGGGTAATTTCGAAACCAATAATCAAATTATCAAACCCCTCTTTCAAGGTGGAATGAAATTCTTAGTCTAATCAACTATCATTTCTTAAGGGTTTTGTTATTAATCTAAAATCATTGGGAACGCGATTATCAAATTTAGGGGTTTCTTAAATAGTGAGCTTTTCGTAAGATGCCACACACTTAATTTGAATCTTAGTTTTCCATAATCTAGTTTCACCTTTCAGTTCTTCACCAAATGTGTAAAACAAGCAAGAAGTTGGTCAAGTTTCCTACTAGAAATCGATGTCTAAGATTTAATAGAATAAACCCAACAAATTCAATGCACTTTTTGATCAAAACAATCCTTGCGAATCTTAACATAAAAATCAATAATTCAACTCAATTTCAAGATTAACAATCCAAAACTTAACATAAAAATCCATAATAATCTGAAAGCATAAAAATCTAAAGAGAAAAGAGAAGAGAAGAGAAGGGAGAGGAATAACTCAGCTGATTCGTGCTTGTAAATGCAAACCAGACCCAGAATTCTTGCAAATATTCACCTTCAGCTTGCTCTCAACTCTTTCTAATCTAAATCCAAATCCCAACTAGATAGTGGGATGGATATGGAGGAAATGGAATAGGATGATGGCCATCCCAAATGAGGCTGAAAACAAACTATTTATCATGAAAATGCTGAACCTAAGTGTAAAAACTACCTAGAAGTCAAACAATCACAATAAAACATGGCAACCTGAGGAAAAGTGGGCCACCATGGACCATAGGCACCACCATGGACAGACCGTGGTGGCCATTGGTCGCATTGATTCTCCTCTTTTTGTTCAGTTGCTTCTCTTCGAACCTTCTAGGTCGTGATATTGACCACGGTTGGGTCGTATTGTGTGTTTTTAGGCCATTTTTGCTATCTTCTTTGATCCACAAGGTCTCAAAAATCTTCATTCTACTCAGATAACTTAGCTCACAAAGTGAAAATATGAAAACGCTATCAAAACAAGTGAACTCAAGCGTAATAGTAGACATAAGGGTATAAATCATATAATTAAGCATACTAAAGCCCTAAAATGACTCCTGAATACTCATGAAATTCTATAAAAATATGACATTCATTAGTCCCCCATGCTTAGATCTTTGCTTGTCCTTAAGCAAACACTAGATAAAACCAACAAGGGAAGATGCATCAAGGACTCAAATACATAACAACCTCCTTAAAGTAGACAAGTCATAGCACATCACAAGCAACAACAGCAATCAATGGCAACCCAAATAGCACAAGGCATTTTAAAATTAGAAGGAGGAGAAGGTTTTCAAAAAAGTACAAGACCACAGGCTCAATATCAAACATGATCACCACTAAAGAACCACAAAGCACATCATACAAGTACATGAGATTTGGTAGAGCTAAATAGATTGGTAGAATCTCACTTTTGGGAGATGTGAAATACTTTCGCTCATGTGTTTAAAATATAGTATATGTTCACTCAAAACTCATTCCAAAAACGCAATCTATCATATGCTTGTCAAGACTCTCAAATTCTTCACCACTAAGGGCCTGTTCTTCTTGTGGGTTAATTCCAAAATACCAACCTCAACCCACTTCTACCTATTTCAACCTACTTCAACCCACTTCAATCTACTTCAACCGACTTTCACGATTTTAACCAAGTTCAATTTATCACATAAAAAAATTCAACCCACTTCAACCTACTTCAACCCACTTCAATCTACTTCAATATACCTCAATCTACTTTAATCCACTTCACTCTTTTACCCACCCCAATTTACCCGCGAAAAGAACATGCCCTAAGAATGCAATGTACACAAAACAATCAAGAGAACTTTACTTGGGTTGTAACGTGGGACAAAAAGGTTAAGGGAAAGGAGCGAACTAATAAATTTGACAATATGGAGCTATTGAGCCAAGTGACTAAGGAGCAACCAACAAACCACTAAGCAACTGTGAAGTTTATCAACTCTCCAAGCCCCAGCAATTCAATGGACACTCGCAACGAATGAAATAGGGAATGAGTTAACAACAAAAGAACACAAGCTAATTACATGTCCAATGTCAATCACCTAGTTTTTCCCCTTTTGTCTTTTCTCTCTTTTTTTTTTTTACCAACATGATTTTTTTCTGTTTTTTATTTATTCTTCTTTGAAAAATGAAATGAAATTTTCAATTATTGAAATGCATAAGACAACCAATTGTCAACTCACAACCTAATAGATAAACATAACCTAAACAAGAGAGAAACAAAACCAAATGCTCAATGTCATCAAGCCCTCAAAAACCAACATACCAAAGCCACTGTAAACTCAATTACCCCCCCAAACCACCCACTACATATTTGAAGTGATGCTCCATAGACTTGGCACAAAGGTTAGGAATTTGTGTTTGGCCAAGAGCTAATATAAAGTGTTCACAACAAAGATGGATATAAGCTCAAAGAGGCTAGCAAAGGGAGTAACATAAAGGATAGGCTGTTTAACTATGTGGCTAAAATGTTCAATAACAAAGAATGCCTCTGTCATATCATCGACTATATAGATGCAAATGTGGTTTTGAATAAGAATCCAGACAAGTTCTAAAGATGCAAAATGGAAGAGTCACACACATGAAAGAACATGAAACTAAATATAACATTTAGTCCAAAGAATGCTCAAAGTCTCAGGGGATATCTACCAAAGTTAAGTAGCCTATAAAATGACTCTCATGCACCGACATGAGTGCTAAAGACTCTAATGGTAACAAAATTCCCAATCAAGATGAGGGTCGTCAAAACAAAAATTATCAACAAAACCTTCATAAATTTTAGCATCAAAAGGGACTGTACATCAAAAGTTAATCAAACTCATGAAAGCTATTTTCCCTAGCAAAAACAGCATTGGAGGAAACCAACCCAACTATCCCCACATGCAATCATATATATAAATTTGTTTTGCAACTAACTGCAAAACACTAATGCAAAAAAAAAGAAACCTAAAACTATATGCTCTTACGTGCATGCAAACTAAGAACTAAAATGGAAAACATGAAACTACTCTTCCTCCATGCTTAAATAAAGCATTATTATTCAAAGTAAAGAAAGTAAGAGAAAGGAAAGGGAATAAAATATAACAATCTCACCAGGTTAGGTGCTAAGTGCATCTAAGCTAAGGCCTCATCACAAACGGGGCACATCGAGCATTAGCCACTCCATCCTAACTTTAAGACACGACCCACCAAATTCGATACTGTCAAAACACGCAGGAGCTTATCGAACTCCTAGGACGATAATTTAGAAAATATAAGATAAGAGGCAATAACCAAAATCACATCAAAGACAATAAGTATCCTCTTAACCTTATCAATGGTCTTAGAAAAATCATAGAGAGGACAAAGGGACATAGTGAACATAATTTTCCTTGGTAGGTCCTCTAGGCATACACAATAAGGGTCAATAGAGGCATCATGTCCTCTAAAGTAACATAGGAACACATAATGATCAACATTCCCACCAAGCATACTAAACATCTTATTCTCATAGCACAAATCCATATTAGCATCATAAATCATGGGATTATATATGGGAGCATTAATGTGAAATTCGGGGGAAGGAGAGGGTAATAAACAAGGAGGGAAAACATGGGGATGATCAAGAGGATTGGGGAGAACACTGTCATCAAAACCAAGGTTAGGAGATTTCTCATGCATTCCAAAAGAGCCTTATCTAGATTATACACCTCATCTAAAGTATCTTCCGACTCAAAACATACATCAACAACACTAAACCTAGCATCAACGTCAAAAGGCTCACCCATCTCAAACCCCATGCACTGAGTTAAAGGGAAGGATAAATCAGGTAAGGTCAAGACAGCATCAGCACTATCCCTGGGTGATGCAAAGTGAGGTTGAGCACAGTATGCATAATAAGGACACAAATTTATATCATGGTTAGAAGAACTACACAAGTCATATCAAAAAGAGGCATAATAAGATATAGCATAGAATGCACAAGGATCAGGGAACGAATAAACACAACTAGCCTTCTCAAATTCAAATGAATCCCAAGCAATCCCGTCAAGCAAATACCATGCCCCATCAATATTTTTACCAAAAAATCCCAATACTCTAAAAGAGCCCGAATTGCACTATTCACATCCTCATCAACGATGTCCAAAATTTCCCATATACCCACACAATAACTACATTGAGGAATAAAAGCATGCAAACGCTTAAAATACCTCCAAAATAATTCATGCTTGAATTGGAAAAATAGAAAATGACCATCGTTTTTTTGTGCTTTTTTAATTTTAATTTTTTTTCGAGGAAAAACAACATACTTAGTCAAACCTATTGAAAAAAATTCAATATTTGACACTAGTTCCCGGAAACTGCACCAAAAACTTGATAGGCCGCAAGCACATGATGACATTGTAGTAAATCAAGGTCATCTTCCATAAGGATTAGGTTAATCTGTTGGGCTTTTATCCCCTTAAGATAAGCTAAGTGAATCAAAATTTGTTATCGAAACTAAACTAATCTACTATCTAATCTAATCGATAAACAATCAAGGGATTTAATCAAATGAAGTAATTTTCCAACTCAAAAATTAATCAAGCACGTCTTCTTTAGATGGGTAATTCCAAAATTGATAATTGAATTGTCAAACCCCTCTTGTAAGGTGAAATGAAATTCTTAAATCTAATCAACTACCATTTCTCAAGGATTTTTGCTAATATAAGATCATAAAAATACGACTATCAAATTTAGGGATTTTTTAAACAGTGAGTCTTTCTTAAGATACCACACACTTAATTTGAATCTCAGTCTTCCAAAATCTAGTTTCACCTTTCAGTTCTTCACCAAATGTCTAAAACACGCAAGAAGTTGACTAAGTTTGCTTCTAACAAATCATCGTCTAAGATTCAATAAAATAAACCCAATAAATCCAAAGTACTTTTAGATCAAAACAAGACTTGATTCATTCTCGAGAATTCAACTCAATTCCAAGATTAACAATCCAAAACTTAACATAAAATTCAATAATAATCTAAAAGCATAAAAATCAAAAGAGCAAAGACCAGAGAAGGGAGAGGAGTTGCTCAACCAATGCGTACTTGTAGATGCAAACCTGACCCAAAGTCCTTGCAAATCTTCACCTTCAACTTGCTCTCAACTCTCCCCAATCTAAATCTAAATCCTAAGTAGATGGTGGGTGGATATGGAGGAAACGGAAGAGGATGATTGGGATCCAAAATGAGGCTGAAAACAAATCATTTTTATCACGAAAATGCTGCAGCTAAGTGTAAAAACTGCCTGGAGGTCGAACAATTGCAAGAAAACATGATGACCCGGGGA
This sequence comes from Carnegiea gigantea, assembly GCA_029747015.1. Taxonomy (NCBI): domain Eukaryota; kingdom Viridiplantae; phylum Streptophyta; class Magnoliopsida; order Caryophyllales; family Cactaceae; genus Carnegiea; species Carnegiea gigantea. The sequence goes on from JAKOGI010000331.1 coordinate 208,924, forward strand.
CAAGGGGGCCGCCACAGATCGTGGGCACCACCGTGGACAGATCGTGGGGGCCACTGGTCATGCTGATTCTCCTTTTTTGTTGAGCTGCTTCTCCTAGAACCTTCTAACTCATGGTATTGACCACGGTTGGTCCGCGTTGGGTGTCTTTGGACCATTTTTCCTATTTTCTTTGATCCACAAGGCCTCAGAAATTCATTCTACTCATATAACTTAGCTCACAAAGTGAAAATCTGGAAACACTATGAAAACAAGTGAAACCAAGCATAACAGTAGAAATAAGGGTATAAATCATACAATTAATCATACTAATGCCTTAAAATGACTCCCAAACACTTATAAAATCCTATACAAATATAACATTCATCAGATGGTCTTTTGAAATCACAAATAAGTCAAGCTAAGTTATGGCTTAATAGAATCTAACGTACCAAGATGTAGAAGATTGCTTAAAACCATATATGGACCTTTTAAGATGACACACCTTGTACTCTTGTCCTTTTGATACAAAACCAATGGGCTGGTCTATATAAATTTATTCCTCAAGGTTACAATTGAGGAAAGAAATCTTTACCTTCAGTTGAAACAACTCTAGGTCTAAATGGGCAACCAGGGCTACGAGTTGGCGAATAGAGGCAAATCTCATTGCATGAGAAAATGTATATCTATAGTCTATACCCTCAACTTAGGTAAAGCTTTTTGTCACTAGATGGGTCTTTAAACTTTATCGATCGAACCATCTCTCAATGTTTCATCTTGAAAACCCACTTGTTTCCAATAGACATATGTCGGTGGAACATCAACATGTTTACAAACCTTGTTTCTTACCATTGAGTCCATCTCATCCCTCACGGCATCCATCCACCTTTTGTTATTTGGTGAATCAATCGCCTCTTGATTAGAGATGGGTTCCTCAACTTTTACGAAATTCTTCCATGCTCACTCCTTAGGATCCTGGGACCTACATTATTTGTCTACCTAAGAAAGGAATCCCTCCTCCTTTCTCTAAGACGTATGAAGCCCTGAGTATGTGGAGAATCACTCCCACTACCCCTTAGAGGCGTGGGATCCTAAACGTGTGGACTAAAAATACATGTTCAAGAACATGAGACTGAGGATAAATTTCATTCTCAGGTTGACGCTACTCAACATTTGGAAATTGAGGAAATCTCATTCTTCTTAACAAACAAACTTTCCTTATTTCTGTCAAATAAGAAAAATGTACCATTCTCGGTGTCCCAGTGAGAATTCAATCCCGCTCACCGAGAGATGGTTGAAGGCATCCTTTAGAAAATCAACATCACAGGAATTTATTTTCATCATGCCACCATTATGATGTTCCCCATATGTCACATATCATTTGAAATGTGCGGGGATGTCTCATGAATACCATCCTGGTAGCTCTTGCACCAAGTTTACCATATTTATGGGTCGGGTTGTCCACATATCCTATCGAACCTCATAGGCATGAGTGGTCCTAGGATGGGTTTTTTTTACCAAGCCATGACTCATACAGTGTGGCCGATATACTCTTACCAGATACACAGTAATATAGGCAGCCGTAAGCAATGCATCCCCCCCCCCCAAATAAACTAATTAAGAGGTTAGTATGTGCCATTATTGACCTGACCATGTCGACCAATGTGAAATTCCCATACTCTGTAATATTGTTCTGTTGTGAAGTACATGAAATCGTTAGCTATCTTCGTATATCTATCTCTTTACAAAACCCTTTGAACATATTAAAGAGATATTCATGACCTTGATTGGGACGAAGAATTCTCAATTTTCGTTTCAATTGAGTCTTCACTTCCGCTACAAAGTATTCGAACACATCAATTACCTAATAGCGATGAATTAAATACATATACCTATATCGTGAATAAAATATAGCTCCATGATGAGCTTTCACATTCGTGGGCTCGCAGATGTTTAGAGTGAATGAACTCTAAGGGACTCGATGCCCTTGAAACCTAACCAAAAGACTTTATAGTTGCTTTATTACCTAAATGTGACTCACATCTGGCAACATAGCCATGGTGAGTTGGTCTTAAAAGAGCATCTATAGCTAGTTTGTTAGCTCTATCTTGGCCATCATGGTCAAGTTTGAGTATACCTAAAAACGGAGTTCAAAAAAGAGCCAAAGATGGAAGATTTTTTATTTTGTCCAACACATCGAAAACATGTTTCAATGTTTCATGACCAAACGAATTGTCATTGTATATGATAGACAAGAATTGAAAGAGAAATCTAATATGAGAAGCAAAAGATAAAAAGGAACATCACAACCCAGGTGCATAGAGAACATTGTGAAGAAGCTTCTCGAAGTTTAAGATGATATGTCCTTATTTCAAGGACATCTTCTTCACCGTCGTTACCTAAAATGATAGCTTATGAACTCATTGGCTAGCAAAGAAAGTTCAAACGATCAGCTCGGTCTTAAACTACGTGCTTGGTTGCTCCCGTGTCTACAGTCCACCAGCGATTATAGTGGGCTACGGATGCTGGAAGTACACATATGCAATTGTGAAAGAGGGTACCTAAATCGGCTTAGGACAATCCCGAGTGCAAGGTCTCTTATTTTCACTGTAACAGCACTTCACATGTGCTATTTTCGTTTCTCTATTTCCCTTAGCCTTTTTCCTTTTTGGGAATACCATCCTTAGGTCTAAAATTTCATAGGGAAATGAGCCTGATCGAACCTGATGCAAAGCTAATCCCACATGTAATCAACAACTGGATAGGTTTCAATTCCTCCACCAGAACATCATCCATGCAATACAACATAGTATAGCATATTGATCGATCTATTCTCGAACCATTTTTGGTATGCCTTTAGGTGTTCTCAATACTACTCACTAGCAGTACCATCTTTGCTATTCTAGGAGACCTGGAAACCATCAAGTGTTAAACACTTCACGCACGTTTAGAAGAAACTGAATCTTCTGGCACTCTGTGTCATAGTTACTGCTATCAAGTTTTTCATTAGTAAGCAAATCACTAACCAAATTTTAATTACCATATCTACAAGCATACATTTAAAAGATGGATATTTGGCATATTTCAAATAATTAAATTATCAAAAACTCCATCATTCATGCCGTATGATCAAAAAATTTTACCCAGCTCATAATCATCATATATGGACACAAATTAGAAGTTTCTATAACATAATTATCACATTCTTCCATAAAACAAAACTTATGGAGAGCATAATTGTTAAACTAATTAATGCTTTAGAAATATCACGAAGATATTCATTTTAATTATATAAAATACATTTAAATGAAGTTCAATCATTACATAAAACGTATATAACTACAAATAAGTCATTTAGAACTCCATCAATGACATATCAACCATAAAATTCATATTATTATACAAAACATATTTATATAATAAAATGAAAAGATATTGTGAAACATATTCGAACGATAAAATGTTACAAAGATGTTCATTAAAGCCCAAATAGCACTATATAAACACATATATATAATTACAATTGACATGAAGTATATTCAAATGTCACTCGCAAATTATAAAACACATTCATAATTTTATGAATTTAGATTTCATGAAA
>JAKOGI010000331.1:225000-280000 GCA_029747015.1 Carnegiea gigantea
GCTTCCTCCTCCTATATAAGAAAGTCTGTTATCATCTCAAAGAATTCGATGAGGCCTCCCCTCCCATGAATGCTAAGGAATTGTTCAATCTACGACATTCTTCCTTGAGAATTAGCGTTGAAAAAGCATTCGAGGTGCTTAAAAAGCGATTTCATGTGTTGGATGTAGAGCCATTTTGGGAATTCAAGATTCAAGTGAAGATTGTTCTTGTGTGTTATGTGTTACACAACTTTCTAAGAGGCATTGATCCAAATGTCCAAATCATAAGCGAGATGGATCAACAATTCTCACACGATATTCGAAGGCCAATACTTTCACAAAGAGAAGAGCGAGAAGAAAATTAAGCATGGAAAACAAAAAGATATGCTATAGCAAATGCAATGCGGCAAGATAATCAAGCTCGTAGGGTTGTCTAGTATCCTCTTGGTTATGTTTATTATTACTTAGGTTACAAAGTGGTGGAATTGGTTATAAATTGTTCTTATTGTGTTTGCTAGTATCAGCATACACTTAGTCATTGATATCAGTTTGTTATTGCTTGTGAAATGCAAGGTCCTGTTGGTAGTAACGTAAATAATTGGTAAACAACAATGTTCACTGTTCTCACATGTTTTGTCTATCGGATCACATTATAATCATCTAAGAACAGTCAAAACTGCTAAAGGCATGATAGCCAAACTTCGAAACCAATCTGGCTATGGGTGGGATGAAAATATGAGGATGATTCGCATGTCTCTTGATGTGTATACCACCTATGTTGAGGTATGTTTATATATATTAATGTTCATGTTTTAATGTTCATGTGTTAAAAGGCTACATAAGTTGTTTAGCTTAACACAAATGCTGGATTGTTCATTTGGATGCTAGATTATGTTCATTGTTTTTATTTTTGAGTGATTGTCATCAGTAAGATTGGGTTTAGTTTGTGATTAGATTATGTTCAGTTGGATGCTGAATAAATGGTCTATAATTGTGTAAGTGTCGCTTGTGTGGCCTACTCCCATTTTCAAACATGCTTGTTCGGCTAGGAAACCTTTGGCTCATAATACTATCCCCATTGTTAGCAGAGCCTTTCCTTTCAATGCAGATGCTTGTTTTTGAAGCTAAAGTCGTGACATTTCTGAACCTACATTTAATAGATGTGACATCCAGTGGCATAATAGTTGGGGCAACAAGTAAGAAACAACTGAGAATGAGACATACTAATGAAGGGAAGAGCTCAAAAAAATTATTCCTTATGACTATCTAAACTTCCCTATTTAATGGTCTTGTTAGAACTGTTGATACCTAGAAGTCAGGCAAGAACTATATGCCTAAGGGTATACCCCACCTTCTAATTCAGGCAAAAACTTTGGAAACTTCAAAATATCTCCACCCCAATAGTAGAAGCACTATGACTTTACAAACGATATCTAAGTCCAAGCTCGACGTCAACCTTCTTTATCAAGAAGTGATGAAAACTGAAGGGCTTGAAAAGGACTTTTTGGTAGTGTTTTCAATCATCTCGTACAGCATGAAAACATTACAAATGGCTTTCTAGTGAAAAGCTATAAACTGAAAAGGATTTGACTTGAAAAATTCAAGGAGAACAATTAAATGAAGTGATATTTCTCATCCACCTCACCCTATGTATCCTCTTTATTTTTTTTTGGGTCTCCCATTCTTTGGCTAAGGAGAGCAAAGATATTATTATAACTTTGTAAGGCCTGTTTGATTACTAAGTGGACTGGTTATCTATTAGCTTAGCCTACTAGCAGCAAGCAGTTAGAAATTATTGTCTTGGAAAATAGTTTTTCATTCTAACAAATAGCAGGAAATGAAATAGAAAGAAAATGATTTTCCATTCTACCAAATAGCAGAAAATGTAAGAGGAAAATCATTTTTCTTAGGAAAATGATTTTTTAGGAAAATAATTTTCCCACCTACCAAACACCCTAAATTATCTATTTGCTAAAATGAAACGCTTATAGGATGGGACTAATTTCAGGCCCCTAAACATTTTAATTACATACTTCATAGCAAAACAAAACGCTTGAAGTGAACGAATAATCCTTAAGAAATTTGAGGCCACAAAATGTAGTTAATATGGATGTCTTAGCTTTAATGAACACCCCCCAGTCCCCTACATCCAATGTTGTTGTTGTTGCACCACCAAGATAGAAGTTCTACATTTGAGGTCAGGTGAAGCGAGGAAGTCTCCGAGGATCCCTAGCTCTTTTATCTCACATGACTCCTCAAGGCCTGCTGTTTGAGGGCAATGCTGGTTGAAACGCCTTCCGACTATTATGAGGTCATACTCATGAACCATAGATCTTAATTTAGCAACCGTCTCTATTCCATCTTTCACTGGAATTTCGACATACAAAACTTGATGGTTTATGTTACCATCTTCAAACCTAGTTTCATGAAGAAACTTGTTAATGGCTATAGCATCTAATGAATGCATAAACTCTTGTCCATCATCACAAGTAGCCAATTGAACCACGTCGAGTTTAACCCTCATACCCCGGCTCATACGTCTGGCAAAGGCAAGGGCCTCTCGATCGTCCTTTCCCCCTATGAATATCACTGCCATAGAAACCGAGGGCTCCTCATCAGTTTGTGCAACTGTTGTGATCGGGTTGGGCCGAGTAGTGGACTCATTTGCACGCCGACCATTCACATGAGACCGATCCACAAGGATTGCAACAGAGCATGGCGATCGAGCTAGGACACTCAAGTTAAGTAATCTTCTTTCATGGTCATCAATTTCGGTAAAACCCTCAATGGAAAACTTTCGATGAAATGGGAGGACAATGAGGGAAACTACCTTGTCAAGAGCTAATGTACATATATACTCATGCATTGCATCAACTTTTGCAAGGGCAGTAAAGATATGTGTGGAAACAGCACCGTTGCTGCAATATTGCAAACGATCGAAGTGCCAGATGACTTCCTCAGAGTAGGAATGGTGCAAGCTTCGTCTTTTTTGCATATCATGCGAGATAAACAGGGGTTGGCATCGTCCAACAAGCTTTACGAGATGGATAATGTAAGCAGCAACAGGTATGTTTCGAGCAGGACTGAGGAACTCAAGTACATTGGTTATACAAGGCACATCATCTGATCTAAAAACACACGCTACTAGTTTCAGGCTAACATTAGATTTTAAGTGCGTGACATCTCTTATTTGGTACCCTGCATACTTTCTCAGCGGATCATACAAAAGCTTTACTACAACTGGCACAAATGCTGCCATTACTATCACGTAAAATGCCAACACTGTACAGCATTCCATGCTAATTCCCTGCAAGAAAAGAGAAAGATATTAGCAGAATTCACACCTTAAGGTTTAGATGAAAGATAAGATATTGTGCATTCATAACAAAGTATTATGTCATCATATGTGCTTTAATTTTGTCTGCTTTCATATTTTCTTGTAAAGTTCTATTATAACTCTTTCTCAAAAGTATGCTTCAAACAATCTTTCCACGTAGCCCATGTCGAGTTAGATTGCATACGACTGGGAATCAATTAACCTCATTCTGATGCAAACGAATCTTAATTTATTGGAATCTTATTGTAAGTTATCGATTGCAAAATTTAAGCTCATATATGATTCATGAACTTATCTAGTTTAAAAGATATTGCTAACCTTCAGATCTTGTAACCAAGTCACGGTGCCAATATCAAGAAACCCTTTAGTATTGAGTATCAGAGCAAGGGCTAAAGCATCTCGACGGGCCATCTTGTTAAAAACTCCACAGGCGAAGCAAACAAGAAGTTTTGTCACAAAAGTGACTAGAATAAGAAGCATCAAATCATATACTAATGGCCCTTTGAAGTTGATGGAAGAAACATCTATCTTCATAGCAGCTGAAGTTACAAAGAATGGAAGGAGCATTCCACAGACGAAAGTGTCTAACTTGTCCACCAGAGCAGCACCTAGTGGAGGACCGTCCGGCAAGGCACTCCCAACCATGAAAGCCCCCAAAAACACGAATTGTCCGAAATAATCTGTCGACAATGCGCCTAGGAGCATCGTCACGAATACAAAGAGCAAATAGCTATCTTTGATTGGCCTATCTTTTGGAGTCAATCTAATCAAGTGATGCATAAATGGACGGAGAATGAGAATAACAATAATGAGCACAGCAGCAGTGCCTGACATATTCACAATTGCTTGCAACAACTTGGGCCGATTTTCGAGGTTAGGAACAATGTTGTTAATAGCCATGGTAAGTAATATGCTAGCAATCTCCATGAAAATGCCAGAGGCTAATGCCAATCGACCCAACTCTGAGTTGACTAACCCAATATCATTAGCCAGCCAGACGAGGTTCGGAAAGGCAGTCGCTGGAAGATTAAATACGGCCATTCGAACATCTCCCTTGATATTATCATTAAGAGTAAGAAACTGCAGAGCTACCATATTGGCTATTAAAGCACTAAAAAGTGATAACAATCCAATTACAATAGTCTTTTTTCCAGTCCTCCTGATAATTGTGAAATCTGTCTGTGCAGAAATGACAAACAACACGAGTGTATACCAAAACAAAATTATGGACCTAATTACGAGGGAGTTTTCGGGAGGGAATAACACATGACGAAATATTTCGTATCTCCCAAAGCCTGTATAACCAAGAGCAAGACCCGCCTATACAAGAAAGATGACAAGTACATTATTCACCGATAAAATTTGGTTTGGTTTTAGTAAGGGAAGCAAGCGTTAAACAATTTTTCATAAGAAAACAATTAAAAAAAAAGAAACCAAAGCATACTTGAGTTTCTTATGCATGAATCAATTTATAAAAAAAAAGACACTTACAAACACAAATCTAGCATGCATAACAACAACCAGAGTTTTTATTTTGATAAAATGAACAACTAACTTTATGATTTCCCTTAAAAAAAATAACCTTATGGTTTCACAAGCTCTTCAAAAATATAACTTTCACAGCGTATAAGAACCAAAAGGGGGAGGTCAAATCTGCAAACCAACGCAAAGGATATGAAATTATAGAAACAAAGGATACCCTCATGATTCCAAAGCTCTTTAACATGGGAAAATCTCATTGCGTCACTAAAACACAAAAAATCCAAGATTGATGAGAGAGAGAGAGAGCGTACAAACAATTGTGAAACAAGAGGAGGCATGCCAATATGCCGGAATAAGAAGCGATGAAGCAATTGGTTGATACAAAAGACCACAAGCATTTGCAGTTGAAGAAACACAAAAGGCAATTGCGGCACATTTGACACCCATCCTGGAAAGTTGAAACAATTGTGACCTGCACTTGATTGGTTATTATGAAGAAGTATTGTTTCCTGCTCCATTATTCATCCCTCACTTTCAATCAAAAGGATGATTGAAAGAGAGGGAGCAGAGAATCAAAGTCTTCAGAATAACGGAGATTGAAACAAAAAAAGGGGGCAATTGGTACGAAAGGGATAAATATGATACAGGGGAAGCTTTTGATCGCTTGTTCGAAAATTGAAATTTCATCATGATGATGAGACATTGTTTTTCTTTTATAAAACAAAGGGGTCAACTTAATTTGGTAAATATCAAACGAACGGGAGCTGCAAACTTGAATAACAATAACCGGTTAATCATTGCTTGCCAAATAAGTGTTTAACATGAAGTTATCTAATTAATATTTGTATATTTAAAAAATATACTAAACATAGCATCGACAAATAATTTTGTTTTCCTACTCACTCAATTGCAGGGGAAGAAAACTTCATAATTCATGCATGTCAAGTTTTACAACATCTTTTACAAATTACAGGTGATCAAACTTATAATTTTAGTATAGCAAATGTATAGGTAAGAGATGTCCCTAACCATTACCGAAGAGTACAAATCCATTGTAAGGTTTATGAACATAATGACTCTTCTAATTATGGGAGCTTGGAGGGGTGTTCATATAAGAATTGTGCAATGTAAAAATACATAAATATCCCTAATACAATATTACATTCAGTCAATATGATCTGATGGATGCATAGACAGATTGGACTTTAAAAACAAAAACTATTGAGAAGACAAACCTTTGATAAGATGTCGGCAATTTGCAACTTAGTAGGGGTATAACATACAACTAAATCTCCAGCAGCAACCCTCTCCTGAGCAAAATGGTAGCCGACTACAATGTGCTTACTACGATCATGCTAAAGTAGATTACCAGTCATATATATAGCAATGAAATTGTCACAATACAAGCGCACTGCAGCACTATAGTAACGCCTATATTAAATAACAACTTGCAAATCTAGATAGTCTTAGCTACAGTATAGCCAATGGCACAATATTCAGCTTCAATAGAAGACTTGGAGATAGCAGATTGCTTTTTGGATCTCCAGAAAATGAGATTGGAACCAAAATATACAGCATAGCCAGTAGTAGAACGATAGGAATCCACGCAACCAGCCTAATCTACATCAGAATAAGCAACGGCAATGGCAATCCTATAAAAGGTCGAAGCTAAAGACCGAGATCCAGAGGGCCTTGTAAGTACCTCAAAATATGCTCACAATATGAAGGTCAGTAGTATGAGGAGCACGTATAAATTAGGAAACTACATAGACTACATATGCAATCTTAGGCCAACTCATATTAAGGTACTATGAAGGACCTACCATACTTCTGTACTTAATAGCATCTACAAGCAGTTCACCATCAGAGAAAGATAAAGTGGATTTAGCAACAGAAGAGGTTCTAACAAGTTTGCAACTATGTAGGTGAAACATATGAAGTAAATCATCAAATACTTTTGTTGCGACAGAAAAATCTCAAAAGGATTGCAAACCACTTGGATGCCAAGAAAGTGAGCATGAGTGGAATTGCTTATCAAAATAATATCATCCATATAAAAACGAAGAATCAAAACATGATCACCAGTGCGATGAACAAATATGGAGGGGTCAGCATTACTACAAACAAACCCATGTGAAAGCAAGAAACTGTTAAAGTGATGAAACCAGGCCTGATGGGCTTCTTCAAGGTCATAAATAGTTTTTTTAAGTTTGTAAACATGGTAAGGATAATCTGAGTGAGCAAACCTAGGGGGTTGCCTCATGTAAGCCACCTCAGTGAGATGCCCATGAAGGAAATCATTTTTGACATCGAACTGACGAATAGACCATTTATGTGAGAGGCCAAGGAGAGAATGAGAGGAATGACAACAGGTTTGACAACAAGATTGAATGTCTCATGGTAATCAACATCTGCTTGCTTATGAAAACCCTAGGACACTAGCCTGGTGTTATGTCTCTCCACAGTGTCATTAGATCGGTAGTTAATTTTGTAAACCCATTTACACTCAACCAAGTTCTGAGAAGGGAGAGGTGGAACCAATTTTCAAGTATTATTGGTCATTTAAGCATTGCATTTTTCGCCATTGCTTGTTTCCATTTAGAATGTTTGGATAATTAAGAATAAAAAGTGGGCTTGGGTTTTACAAGGGAAGAAAATAAGAAGAAAATGGTTTTGGACTTGGATATGCCAGACTTGTTCCGAATCCCCATAGAATATAGGTTACGAGATGTGGATGAAACTGAGGCAGGGGAGGCAAGCTTGCGGACTGAGAAGTGGTATAAGACCATGTGCAGCGCAGCAGCTCACGAGTCAAGGAGTTGATATAGCATGCATGAGTTAAGAATGGAAGTGTAGAGGATGATGTGTGAGTGGAGGCTCGGCAAGCTGCTCGATCTAGCGAGCGGCCTGCGTTAATTTTTTTTTTTCAAGTAGCGGGTCAAAACAACGTCGTTTTGGCGCATTAACCTGCTTCTTTTTTTACCGTTTGCTATGATTAAAAAAGAAAAAATCTTTTTGAGTTTGCAAGGCAAAGAGACGATGGGACTGGTAGGACTTATCTGTTGTGCATGACTAGTTTGGGGCCCAAATACTTTTTTGCTAATTTAATTCATATTGTCTATAAATACGACTCATTTCTAACCAAATTAACATACAAAAATCTGAAATTCTCTCCCTCTAACAAAATTACGAGTAAGTTGGTTATAACATTTGTGAGTTGTTTCATCAAAAAAGTGAAGAAATTTGGTAAGTATTTCTAATTTATATTCAACTAAATACTTTCTTTTGTAATTTTAATTTTTTTATTTACATTTCTAATATTTTTTTTTTGGTGAAAAGTTGGAGGTGCTCTCAATCAAGGAAGAAGTGAGGAAAATTGTGAATATGAATTTTTTTAAAAAATATTCAGAAATTTTATTATGTTTTAGTTTATATGTTAGTAACTAAAATAATTAATATTATTAATTAAATATGTTTGATCATGTTAGTGAAGTATAATTATGTATTCACATGTTAGTTTTTAAGTGTTGGCATGTTAGTAATAATAATTTAGTTTATTACGTTTTGTATTATTCATTAATTTTTTTGAAATACTTTATAACTTGAAATAAATAAAAGAAAACTTGGTCAAAATATATTTTTTGGCATGTTAATGAAATTAGGATTGAACATGATTTGATTCATAAAAGTTAATTTTAATATGATGATGTATTTATATGATAGTAAAACTAATATGACAAATTATCGATATGACTTGATTTATGTTTCTATGACTTTACGTAAAAACTAAAGTGACTAAAGGTTTTAGGGTTTGATTCATTATAATATGACTTGATTTGGTTCTTAAAAATTAGAATTTTGGTAACTAAAAACAATATGATTTGATTCATGAAATACAATTCTATGGTCTGAATATTATAATTTTAGTAACCAAAATTAGAATATTGATAACTAAAATTGATATGAATTAAAAATAATTAGTTCATATGATTGTAAATGACTTTTGGTAAATTCAGGTGATTTAAATTTATAAGTTTATAAGTTTGGCATGTTGGTAAAAATTGAATATAAAATTTGTAAGTTTTGATATGTTGGTAAAAACAATTTCATGATATAATTCTAGTGGGCATGTTAACATGAGCAAGTTGGAATTGAACATTACGCATTAATAATATGATTTTATATAACTTAGAGCATGGGCAAATAAGCAAGTTTATAACATGGTTTTATATAACTTTAGGCAATATATAACATGTTAGTAAAAATTTTAATATGATTGCGCAAAATTAATATGACAAATTATTAATATGATTAATTATATGCTTGTAGGTCCTAATTGTACTTCAAACATGGATCTTAACATCCCTCCATCATTTATTGGCTTACCTGAGAGAGACGATTCACGTCAAATTGGGGAGAATAGTATTAGCCTTATTACTCCAACTAATCCCTACACGTCGTACCACTCCCCTCTCCCCCATATAGCACCAAACTACCTCCATCAGTCGTACCATGTATATTACCCACTAGAACCAAACCTGATGAATCCAAATGGTGTCTCTAGTCAAAATCCTCATAACTATCCTCTGCCTTATTAACCTCCATCACATAATGATGTCCAAAAAGTGCCTAATAGTGATTACCCATATTGCCCTCCATACTATCCTCCACCACCTCCTAACCCAAATTACTTTTCGGGGGGTAGCAACTATACACCCTCATCCACACCTACCAGATCGATGGTCGGGTTAGGGAACTCCAGGGCGGATATTGACATGCGTACTGATGAGGGGTCGTAGAGGAAGTAGTAGGGGTGTTGTTATTGGTGCAAAGAAGTGGACAATTGTGTACCCAATCATTATATGCAAATTATTTTTCACAAAAATAATAAAGTAAAATAATTAAGCAAAATATAAAAACTAAACTAATTAAATATGTTTAAGTGTGGGGTTCATAGGTGTTATTTTATTTGGTAAACTAAAGTGGTGAGTCTCGCATTGGATGAAGGAGGCTTGTGAGCTAAAAGTTGGCTCAAAAGCTAATGCAGAGGAGGTAGACTCCACTAATGAGCTATAAAATGGACACACTACTGCACCTGCTCTAAGAATGAGGCTGAAGCGCAAGGCTAGAGGTAGCGGACGAGATGGGCCCACGCCAGGAGAAAGATAGGAACTCGGCTGAGGCTACTGAGTTACAGGAGGTAGGATGGGGTAAAATTAAAAAATCATTGACTCATTTATATCTCTTTACTGGAAGCCCAACGCGAAAATTTAAAAAAAAAAAAAAAAGGAACTAAAGGAAGGAGAAGAAGAAGGAACAAAGTCCATAACATATATGTTTCACCATGCTGCGCGTTAGGATGATGACTATCCAATTCTATATATCATTTAATAACCTAAAGAAATGAAACAACACTCAACAATTCGAACAAATCTTTTTTCTCTAATTTCTTATTAATGTTGCTTCAAGACATTAAAAGGAAGATTTAGTTATGTTTGCATTTATAATTCAAGCAAAAAACTCACATCATTCATACGATAGTGACATTTATAAATCGATGGGATGAACTAACTTTACAATTGAAAGAGATTGACTAACTGTGTTAACTAAAAAATCAGTAACAAATCACTCACTACTGAAATTGGGTCTGAGACCTTATTCTTAAAAAGGAGGGGTCAAATGAAATAGATAATAAAGATTGAATTAGGTCAAATTTAGATTCAACTTTTCAGTTTCAATTATAAAATTTACTAATTAGACTACCCTCCTTGTACTGAGAAAGGAAAAAAAAGGTATAATATATAAACAATATGCAGCTTGATGGGAGCCTACAACCTTAAAATGATAATCCAAAATGGTAATCTCAAAAGGTCTGGTTTAAATAAATTTGCTGCTAATTGTACACAACAATTGGATTAATTGATAAAGTAGTCAAAAGTAGTTAAAAAAACAAATTGATTTTAAAACCAATTGATGCTCACTTTATGATTTCTCTCTCAACTTAGGGGACATAAACTGCCAGATAAAATTGTATTAGGTTTACATGTCAACACAATACGCAAAACTTGTTTAGTTTTGGTTTATTGGGAGTGTTTACATGCCAAAGCATGTAGAGAGATTTCTATTTTGCTACTATTGTATACATCTTCAACTAGCTTTGTCGTATGTAAATAATCTATCAACATCAATATATACCTCTTTGCTTAACTTAGATTAAGGATATTAACTTCGATTAAGGATGTTTAAATTTAAAGTCAATGTAAACTTAAAAGGTAGTTAAACGAACTGCACAGAGTTAGATCCACCCTACTTAAATTAAATGAAAATTCTCCAAATTCAGATTGTTTTTTTCCTTAGCAAACATATTTAAAAGATGAAAAGTAATTTTTGAATGATTATATTTGTTTGGACAACGATTCATCCCCGCTACCATCTTGAACCAAACTCTAATATCTCTTGTTGACAACACGTACAGATGCACATATACCCATACGTAGGAAAGGAATAAAATAAATTTTATGTAAGAAGTCATTCATAACAATAAGCTGAAATCAAACAACCCTGTAAGAATCTATGAACCCATTATGTTAAAAATTATATATTACAATGGACTCATTCACAACGTAATAGCATCGTCCTCTTCTCTAAAAGTATTTGAGTCTTTCTTCGTGTCATAAATCAATCCATCTTCTTGACACACTCACACTTCCCCAAACTATGGCTTAAAATGCTAGAAATGCATGTCATACGTGACACTCTTAGCCTTAGGGCTAGAAATTTTATTAGAAAGACTAATGTTAAGGCATTAATGGGAGATTTGTCGAGGTTCATTATAGGCAGTTTCAAATGTCGCCTAGGAAGTTAAATTATGCTTTTGGTTGTTAGATAGTTAGTTAATCAACCAAATCCTCGTATAATTGATATATGAGGCTCTTTTCCTCTATTGTACATTCCAATAGAGAGTAGGGATATTATTGCAATCTTTCAATTGTACATTGCCTTGTAAATATACAGCCAGGCTCCCATGATTGGATGAGCTTTTTCTTCTTCTAAATTTTACATGGTATTAGAGCTAGTTCACTCCTAAAACCTAAAAACCCTAGTTCTAACTGTGCCTCTCTCTTTTTCTTCCTCCTTAAGTTGTCTTCTAAAACGCGAACCCTAACTCCAATCGTGCTTGCACATGACCGACTTCACCTCATCCACCGCCATGACCCATCACAGCTTCTACTGTCTCTTATGCGATGCGCTCTCAACCAATCCCCACCACCGGTTCATCCATTCCAGTTTCCGCTTCGATGACGCCTCCCATCTCCACCAAGGTATGTGGCAACTTCCTCTCATCCCCACAATTCAATTTTCCTCCCCAACCACCTCCACGCCCACCGTCCACTCAGCCCTCACCTAGTGCCTCCTTTCTCGGCCTTACTGGGCTTCAGGTAGCTAAGTCTTCCCTTTGGTTCTCTTCCCTCAATGTGGTCATAACATAATATGGCTATGCCATGCTCGGGTTACCCTAATCGGCAACACTAGGTTCTCTCCTCCTCAGGATATCTCATTGTTGGGTGTTTTGACAGGTCTTGGGTCCTGGTTTCCTTCTCCATTACTGCTGAGGCTAGGCAGTGGACTATTACCTCTTCTTTCTTCCCTTTGGACTGTGAATATTAATACATATGTTACTATGGTTCTTTCCTCAGTTGATGACTAATTGTCCTGGGAAATGCAGTTTACATCATTTGTAATTATGCATTAGCTTCAAGGTATGCTTGATGGAACTATCTTGCAACCGCTCTCAACAATTTTGGTGGTTCTGGGTGTTCATTAATTAACGGTCCGACTTATTCTTATTGATTTCGGATCGATCAACTCATTTAAGCATGGATCTTTGCTGCTATTTCAAAGGATATATTATGTGAGGTATGTAAATATATCTTATGCCTTACCCATATGGCAGCATCTTGCTTCTCACTTCAATGCTGCTAGTTTGGCTAGAGCGCTAGATCTTAAGTGTATGGAGGATTCCTTATGCCATATTAAAACTCTTGTTGATTCCCTTACTGCTATTCCGTAACATGTTGCTAATCTAGAGTTGATTCAGTTTACTACATATGGATTGCCACCTGATTATCATGGTTTTGTTACTACTTATTCTATGATGCTTGGTAGTCACACTTTTGAAGATTTGAGATCTAAACTGATTTTCTATGAGCAATGGTTGAAGTTTCAATCCAATAGAAAAACTCTCGTTCATCAGGCCTTAGTCTGTACTCGTAGTTTTGGTAGTAATAATCAAATGGATAGCTTCCACAACCATATTATTAATAATAATGGTCGAGGTAAGAATAATGGTGGTTGTCGGACCAGAACAATAAGGGTGGTGCTCGAAACAACAAATCAGGGAGCCGCAACAACCTACAAAATGATTATTGTATTTGGTAATTCGGATATTTCGTGATTACATACTTATTGTGCCCCTACTTTGGATATTCACTCTTTGTCTGCATGTACTAATCAGTCCGAAGGGATATTAGAATCTCATTCCAATACTATTTGCCAAATCTATCATGCTAAGAGGTCATTCTACTAATGCTTGTTTCCTATCCATCATCAACCTCATTGGAAACCAGTTCTTCTTGCATATGCTATGTTCAGTTTCCTCGATATTAGGGAA
This sequence comes from Carnegiea gigantea, assembly GCA_029747015.1. Lineage (NCBI taxonomy): Eukaryota > Viridiplantae > Streptophyta > Magnoliopsida > Caryophyllales > Cactaceae > Carnegiea > Carnegiea gigantea. The sequence continues at coordinate 238,470 of JAKOGI010000331.1, forward strand.
CAAATTTGGTATCCTGATTCTGTTACTGCTCCCATATGACTTTTGACGATGGTGAGTTACTTACTAAATTTGTTTATTTTGACTCTAATCTTGTTAAAGTTGGGAATGGGACCTTGTTGCCTATTATGCATGTTGGCCATAGTACTGTGTCTGCTCCTGTAAAGCCATTGCACCTTTATCACATTCTTCATGTACCTCAGTTGAGTCATAATCTCCTGTCCATTAGGTAGCTCTGTTATGACAACAACCATAGTGTGGTTTTTGACTCTGATTTTGTTAGTCTCAAAGACAACACAATGAGTGATGTCCTTTTACAAGTCCCTAGTATCAGCAATGTCTGTCTAATTTTCCTTTCTGTTGAACGCCCTCTAGTTCCTACTATCCTGGTGTTTAATTCTTTATGAGTTCACTAGCATTGTTATCTGAGGGCATTGTGAAGCTTGTGTTCTCGCTGTTTTAAAGAAAAATCATCTTTTGAATGTTTCTTCTTCTTTTCATGATAATTTTACAGCTTGTCATTTAGCCAAGTCACATAGACTTTCATTTGATTTACTTGGGCATTGTACTCGTTCCACTCTTAAGTTGATACATTCTGATATATGGCAGTCTCTTGTTTTATCTTATAAGGGTTATAAGTTATATATCTCCTTTATTGATGACTTTTCTCACTTTATATGGATTTATCCTACGAAATAGAAATCAGAAGTCTACACTATTTTTTCCACATTCAAATCCTTAGTTGAAAATTCTTTCAATTGCAAAACTAAAATGTTTCAGAGTTATGGTGGTAGAATTTTTGATCAAACTCTTGTACATGAACTTTTTCTTAAGCACGGTATTTATTTTCAAAAATCTTATGGTAATACACAACAATAAGATGAAGTAGCGGAACGGAAACATAGGCATCTTCCTGAAATGACTCATTCTTTTCTTATTGATGCTTCTCTTCGCACCTCTTTCTGATTAGATGCGCTATATGCCCATGTCTTATCATTAATAGGCTTCCTAGTCTTGTGCTTTGTGGTAAATCTCTCTATGAGATCTTGTTTACAAAAGTACCTGATTATACGGTTCTTAAAACCTTTGGATGTGCTTGGTTTCTGCATTTTGTTGCTACTTCTGCAAATAAATTATCTTCTAGGCCTATTCAATGTGTGTTTTTAGGATGCCCCTCATTATAAAGGCTACCGCTATGTGGATCTTGCCAATAATTGTGTTTACATTAGTCGTCATATGCATTTTCATGAAAATGATTTTCCTTTTTCCACTCTAGCATCCCGAGCTCCTTCTTTTCACAAAACTCCTCCTTTTATTCTTCAAAAAGTCTTAAGTCTTACTCACACTTCAGATTCTCTCAGTCTACCTTGTCACAAGTACCTTCATTGGGCCCATATTCTGCTATTGATTCCCGGCTGCCCACGTCCACATCCCAGTCATCTGCATTGCCTGCTTTTCCGAGCCCATTAGCCACACCAGACCCTGTCTCTCCCACTACTGGGCCTCCCATTCATTCCACCGTGCCACCCAATTCCTCACTATTGTCACGCAATCCGCCGTCCAGCCTACCCTTCTTATTTTCGCCTGAATCTTCTCCTGTCGCCAGTATACCCACTAGGCCTTCGCTTAGCACTAGCCCACAACCCAATTCTGCTAGTGTCAGTCGGCAACCCACTTTAGCCGTGTCTTCCTAGCCCATTTCTCATAGGACACACCTCGCTTTTTACAACTCAACACCAGTGTCCATGCGATGCAAAGTGGATTTAAGTCGGACATTTCCAAACCCAAGCATCTTCTTTCTCTCTCTAAATCCTTAGCTAAACAAGAATCCTCTTCATTTACTGAAGCATCAGAATATTCTCATTGGAAACAAACAATGGTCGAGGAGTATAATGCGTTATTGGCTATTGGCACTTAAGATCCCCCCCCCCCAAAAAAAAATCCTTTTGCAAAATTTTGTTAGGAGTAAAATCGGTTTATTGAGTAAAATATCATTCTCATGGTACTGTGGAAAGACATAAAGCACATCTGGTAGCTCAAGAGGTCCATCAGTAGGCCAGAATTAACCACCATGAGACATTATGCCCTATTGTCAAACCTGCTTGTATTCACTTTATTGTCTCTTTGGCTATTTCGTCCAATTGGTTCATTCGATAGTTAGATGTCAAGAATACCTGTTGGCATGGACATCTAACTGAAGAAGTTTGTATGAAGTAGCCTCGAGGTTTTATCCACTTTAACTTTCCCATTATGTTTGTAAACTTAAGAAGGAACTATACGATTTGAAACAAGCTCGTTGAGCTTGGATCTATCATTTTAGTAGTTTCCTTCTGTCTCATGGTTGACTTGTAGCAATGTTGATCCTTCTATGTTTGTCTTCCGCACTGGTTCAAATATTCTGATTTTTCTTCTCTATGTGGACGATATTATTTTGACTGACAATTCCTCCTTTATTCTTCAATCTTTTATCTTTGTCCTTTCTAACCAATTTTCCATGAACACTATTTTCTTGGCATTAAAATTGGTTTTTAGTCCTTCAGACCTTTTTTTACCCAACAGAAGTGCATTGCTGATGTTCTTCACACATTTCATCTCCATACAGTGAAACTTATTACTACTCTTTCTGTTGCCTAGACCACTTTGTCCCTTACTGAAAGTGAACTACTTGTAGATCTTACTGAGTATCGGAGTATGGTAGGTGCTTTATAGTATTTAACTATGACTTGTCCTAATATTGCCTGTGTAGTCCATGTAGTTTTCCAGTTTATGCATCTCCTTACAAGACTCTCCTTTATGCACTCAAGTGCATTTTTGAGGTATGTAGGATTATATACTATTTCTTCGGGTATATTTCGGTTTCGAGTAAAATATGGGCAGTCGAATTTCGATTTTAGAGTTTTGGGTCAACCCAACAAGTTGCAGAGCCTTTTTAGTGAATTATTTCATGTGTTTTGTCAAAATGAAAATCGCAAAATATTTATTGCTTTAAATTGTCTTTATTTAATGAACAAGCATTGTAATTACAATTTCTTAAAAGAATATCAAAAATATTCGAACTTTTCAATATAATATATGAACATCATATACGGGTGGACAATGAAGCACGCTTGGATGGGCTCGCCCGTATATTAAAATATTAATAATGGGTCGGATCATTCATGGGCTGACCCATCTGAAGCATGTTAACGGGTCGGAGTAGTTTGACTCATTAATAAGCCATTTAATAATTTGATATTTTGTTAATTGACCTACAATTACCTAACCAGGTATGCTTTATTAGTGGGTCGATCCTAATACGAAACACATGTTAGTCTAATGCCCAACATTGACATCAGGTTTGAGACAATTAGAAGGAAGTCAAACGAAAGAATATTATAGACGTACAAGATATTAAATTATCTATTAATTATAACATCAAAATATTAGATTATTACAAAGTAATATTATTTAAAATGCGATAAGACGTACTCATTTCACTAAGAATATAATGGTATGACTTGCACATGTTTAACACTTGTCTTATTCTAAATTGAATTTCTTAAGGCTAGATAGTTATTTCATACCCATTTTTTAAAATTGTTCCATTTATGAGTTGTATATGGCGTCATTTTATGCGAATGAATTTGGACAAGAACGGGTAGCATCATCTAATTTGCGAAGGGATGTGATAATTGAATAACATTTCTCTAAATGATTCGTCATAATGAAAAATTATTGTTGTTAAGGGGAAAAATTAAAGAAAAATAAAAAATAAGGATATAACATTCAGGTTGAGCGGGCGGGTTCGGCTCAGGTCAGGCTTGACCCAAAAATTTGCGGGTTTTTCAAGTCCAATTTATTTTGGATTCGGGTCGAGAAAATCCTATTCAAAAACCGAACTTTTTGGGTGGGTTCAGGTCAATTTTTGCCATGTCTATCAGTAAGCGAGAAAAATGGAAATTAACATGATTGAATGCACTATTAGATTTGAGATATGATCTTCCCTCATGTATACTAGCTATAATGCTAATTAAGCTTTTAAAGTTAGCCTGGTGATTGTTTTCTTATGAATTTAATTTATTACATAAAAATATGTTGTTGACTAAAAAAGAAGAAATAAACTTCATTTTAAATGGTTAAGATGTTTTGTTAATGTACAGATAACAAGTATAGTACGGAGCAAGAAAATAACTAAAAATATAAGAGGTTAATACATTAATCCCTCATACCTTAACTCATATTAACCAAAAAAAAATTCTTTCAGATATATTACTTCAAAGATTCTTGGCTATGTTTGAATTTATGCGCAATAAATTAAGATTCGTAACTAGGGTTAAATTAAATTGCTGATTAATTCTTTTCTTGAGAACAACTATGCGCATATTACCTACTTAATAAAAGAAAAGACTTTATATTAAATATAGAAAAAAAAAATTAATGGATTCATTGTTTTATATCAATTGTTTTTATACTTCACTTAATTAAGTGCATTATCTTGGATGTGTCTTTATCCTCTAAATGATTTCACTTTTTCATCCAAAAGAAAACAAGTATATTGATTTACAAAGATTTTTCCCTCATATCTAGTGATTCCCAATTTCACATACCAAATGTCTTTTACTTCATCTAGAAATAACATGGTTCTGATAAATTATACCTCAACCCAAAAAAAATAAAGAAAAAAATTATAAGTAATTCTTTGTTTTATTAGTAACCACTACATGTCATAAATAAAATAATTTAAATAATATATATTGTCTCTTTATGGATTACCAACGTATAGCCCCCCCGGCCCAACCCACCCCCAAAAAGAAAATCCCCACCACCATAGATCATATATTATCTCTCACCAAAAACAAATAGCTCATATATTATCTAAACTATTAAAAAATTTCCTCAGTATCATAATAGTGTACACATTATTTAAACTATTAAATTCTTATTTTTTGATAATTTCAAATATGATAATGAGAACAGATTGGATCCCTCTTATTTAGATTTGAAGTTTTGTTATGTATGTTATATGACAAAATGTGATGTTAGATTTTTGAAATTTATTTTAAAGAATATTTTGTGAGTGCATTTACATTTGGAACTATTACTTGCATTAAGTACTTTCATAATATTAAGTTCATGTTTTATGTTAATAATCCATCTTTATCAGCTTTCAGTATTTAAACATCCATACATAACAAATTAAAGGAGAAGAATTATTTTCATTTACCCCCTTGAGGGTTTGATAAATATTATTTGTACCACTGAACTTTTTCAATTATCATTGACCCTCTTTTGCCTTTGCATAATAGTATTACAAACCCCAAAATTACAAAAATATCCTTCATGTTTATAAGTTGTTTTAACCTTACCCTATCTCCTCTATCCGTTTGAAGTTTAATCGAGCTCCGACCCAATTCTTTTAACCTTATATCTAATCGATGTGATCAGTGGCGGCCATAGTAGTGACGTCGAGACCACCGCTAATGTCGTCATGGTCCAGCAAGCCTCCCAGCACTACATGTGGTGCGATTTGAACATTCCTTCACCTTCTACGATAAGTTTGTCTATTATCTCTTTCTTTTCCATTGCACAATATCCGGCTATGTTCGGGTGAGCAAACTGATGCCTTCATTGTTAAGGGCACCAATTAGTCTCCTGAAACTATTTTTTGCGATGTCATTAACTAACCAAATCAATTTCAAGAGCATCAAGGGCATTTTTGTAATTCGGGGTGTTCTCAATACTGTTATGCAAATGTGAAAGGGGGTAAATGATAATTCGAAAAGTTCAGGGGCACAAATAATATTTATCAAAACCTCGAGGGGTAAATGAAAATAATTCGGTGAAAAAAATGAAATATTTTAAAAATGAATGAAAGGTAAAAAATGGGGGGTGCACGGAATACACTTTTCCTTTTTTTCCTTTTTTTTGATGTTTTGTTGATCACTTTTTCTTTTCTTTATTAGGACAATCCTCTTTGTGAATTGTGGAAGAACCCATATATGCCGATCTTTGAGACAATTCAGGACAAGTAATCTTAGGGTACAATCGTAATAATGTTGAAACTCAAGTTGACCAAACATGAGCATGCAATCAACCAGTTACAACCAGAATTGAAATTATGCAAGCCACATGTTTGTGGAATCCACTCCCTGGCCTCTATATGTCCAAAAGAGGTAGAAAGCAGGAAAAGATAAAATAAGCTCATAATTAGACAAACTGAACGAGTTTATTTTACGAAGCAGACTGCTCACCGGCCAGTCAAGACACCTACGTACTTAACTAATTAACAAGTTCATATTGCCTTTGTTTAATTACTAGATAAACATGATATGATAACTAAACATGGGTGACAATATACCGTGAGCGATTTGACATGTAAGTAATTAGCCGCCCACAAAACGACAATTAGTAGCATGCATAATGTGGTTTAAGGAATATGATTACGTCAAGAAGCTGAGCGCTGCCTGTTAATCTCACCAAATGTTGTATGCCCTTTAATTTAGTTAATTATAGGGTTTAGTGGATACATGTGACTCCTGCCCACATTGAAGAGGTTGCAATGCAACAATGTGATTTGAAGTTGCCCAATTTTTGGGTCATTTGATTCATGATACTTGGAATATAATTCAAATCAGGTGTAATGTTCATGCTTGAGGTTAGGAGCCGATCTCGCTTGCAAGAAGCAACCTTATATGGATTTCTCCTAACTAGATTTGCCCTTCTTTACAAGAGATTTTTCTTGGTTTAATGACACCCCTATCCTTGTTTATGCACCCTGCATTTTTGTACTTTTGATCGATGATTTGTTTTCTTTTTTTAATAAAATTGATAGAGGATTTCTCATATCATGTCACGATGATTGGTAATGTAACCCATACTTGTGTATCTATATTGATGGGATTTAATGACCCATTCAGATTTTATCCGAGAAGCTCATAAGTCTCGCGACATCTATAACCTGCAAAGGGTGTAACAAGATAATACACTATAAGAAAACTATGGACACTAACTAATGTCTCTTTGTGAATTCAGACTCAATTGATTTATTAGATAATCGGCTCCTGTAAATTCCTTGATAATCCACTATTTGATCCAAAAAGCGTTTGCTTGCTAATCAAAGGTGTTACTGTCATCTATATAACTATATATAAAATTGAGTAGTTTAATATGTATTTGCCAAGTGTCTTAAATTTATTGATCAGGATATTAACTACTATTATATTCATTTTATGTTTTTTAGCATGTAATGCAATTCGTTTTTTTTATTTGTCTTTATTTGTTCCGGAAGACCTTTCGTCCTTTCTTTAATCAACTATTTAGAATTGTCATTAAACACTTGCAAGCATAAGGATCACATATGCATAAACCTAAAAACTTCGATAGATATAAAGATTATTTAACATATTATTTAATTCAACCCTTGCATCATAAGGAAAGTAGTTCTAGTTTTCAAAATGATTGAGTTCGCAGACATCCACTATTATTCCCATAATTCTAGTCGTAAGTGTAGACGCATGGACATAACGATGGCGTGAGAGTCTATAGGTGTATACGAGCAACGCATACTTCAATAGTTTTTTTTTTCCTTTTCATTTTTGCTTCCGTGGAGCAGAGGGATGAACCAGCTAAAAAGTTAAAAGTTCCAAATAGCTTAACTCCAACTAGAAGGATTAAATAGAAAGAGTACAAGCAAAACAAAGCTAAAATCTTTGGAAAGAGGGAAACGTGGAGGCATGCATGGCGTAAATAAACAAATGAAGTGCTCTAAGGCACCAATTATATTGTAGTCACGGGTCTATAGACCCAACTAACATATATGATTTTTTTTTTTTTAATTACTCACCTTTTATTTTCATGTCCATCTTTCTATAAAAAATAAAAAAATAAAGCTTCTTTCATCTAAATTGCAAATTTACCTTAATCTACAATGTACATGTTGGTTGTGGGGTCCATGATCACATTGCTTCGTGCTGACTATAAATTAATGGATGGGCAAATATTAGGATATTCATGGCCGTCATCACTACTATATAAACTAATCCCACAGGCTAAAGCAAAGAAATAGGAGGGGCAAAGGGAGAGATGAAGTGGTGTTTACAATTTATGATCCCAATTTGGTGGATGTGGTTTCATGTTATTGGAACTTCAGGGGACGTTGGCACAGCCGCTTCCTACCATCCTCCTTATTTACGTAAGTATTGGTGTCTCTCTCCCCTTCCTCGTCTTTGTTATTTCGTAACCCCCCTTTCAGTATTCTTGTGCATCTTTGTTCTTTTCAATTTAACTAACGAAAAAAAGAAGGAAAAAGGAGAGTGAAAATTTGCCGACTTTGAATTTCATTTTACTAATAGCAACACATATAATGGTAAAATATATTATATGTTTTGACGTAGCAATTCTAAATATCTCATATGCTTAAGAGTGTATGTCATCAATGCGCCAATTGTTTCATTGGTACCCCTCCTTCCTACCATCCCTCCAACCTCATTCAAGCATGGAGGAATATTTGCCTTCGAGTTATTTGGGAGGTAAAGGGGAGATGGTGTTGGGCCTTTAGTCTAGTAGGGTTTATCCCCCCTTCGCTGAGGTAGTGGGCCTATTGCGTCTACTCTAAACTAGAAAGTACAGCAAATGACATAACTTATTAAAAAAATGTATATATATTTAGAAGTATATTGTATGAGTCTTGCGTAGTACCGTCACATTAAAAGATATTGTAAGATGGCAAGGTTAAGATAACTTTTAATGGTCAGAGATTAATTGTTTATTTAGTGTAATTTTATTAAAATTATCCTCAACTAGATTATTAGTCAACCATTAATTTAAAACTCATTCTAAAATCTTCAACTCATCCCCCCCCCCCCCTTTTTTTTTTTTTTTTTTTTTTTTGGGGGGGGGGGCAATATGAGGTAAAACGCCTGGCAGGGAACACAGGTCTCTATTATTGGTACCGAGAGAGTTCATTAATAAAGCTAACTGAAACCCAGAGTGTGTGATCCTCTTAACCCGACTCCATATCCGCTGGTTTCAAACATGCAGCTACAAAATGCGGTGGTTACAGTGAAGATCAGTTCCCAGAGAACGGGTTTTTTGCATCAGTGAGCGAGGGGCTGTGGGATAATGGAGCTGCTTGTGGAAGACGATACGAGGTCTGCTGCATAAGCGGACCAAATCGACCGTGCAAGAATGGGAACATCATAGCAACAGTGGTTGATTTTTGCAGAACTTCTCCATGCCCTGCAACAATGGTCCTATCTCGTAAGGCCTTCAGTGCCATCTCCAGGACCTCCACTGCCAAAATCAATATCGAATATGTGCAGTAAGAATCGTCACCCCCTTTTCTTCTCCCCCTCTAAAGAACAGTAAATTAAAACAATTCTTAAGTGCATTGGCTGTGTTCATCTCATCTAATGTATTTGGGCGTGAAACCATGAGTTCAGTATTTGCAGTGGATTCTGCAAGAGACATAAAGTAGCTTCCATAAGAGCACCTCAAATCTAAATCCAAATTTATTTCCTAGAGTCTAATCTAAGAAATGTACTACCCTTGCATTGCAGGAGCTACTTCGCACAGGTCAATTTGCCTAATAAATTTTGATTCTCTACTCTCTGTTTCAAGAAGTAAAGGACACTTGAGGCACTTTGTTATTAAAACACTTAACAATCAAACCCAAAAAACATGTCCAAACTGACATTCTCATTAGGCCAGACAGCAGACAAATAAGACAATCTACGATATGTTTGAAACTTAAGACATTTGAATGTAAATGAACTAATTAAAATTATAAAAATCAAATGAACAGTCATAGGCATGCTAAATCCAGAGTAAAACATTGACCCAAGTGGTCCAGCATACACTAGGCAAATTATTTTTTTACAGGTACATTTGCATGAAAACAAGCTCAATGACTTTTACCATTTTTTACAATCATGTTTACAGGATGTAAGAAGAAACACCATTACTGTTGCAGATAACAGTTGAAGCAATCTACTGAAAACAGGCTCTTGGTGCAGCTATTACACCAAATGAAGAAGAAAATCACCTGATTTCTTTTCCTCATCTTGTCAATCGCATCAATATTCAGACTCTATTTTCTTTCCATCATCTGCTTCAGTTTCCTAATATTATTCTTCCCTTATCCTGCATTCAAACATGAAATCACAAGCTGAGATGGAAAAAAAAATTGCCCAACTGGGTATTGTAACCAAACATCTTGGAAGTTCAATTATACTAGAAATATTTCATTACCCAATCCTCGCACACCCCCCCCCCCCCCCCCAAAAAAAATAGAAAGAGGAAAGAATACATGCAAAAAGAAAAGGAAAAAAAAGACGTAAGATGGAGAGAGAGCAGGAGGGGGCATATGGTCACTTCTTGTTGATGGAAGTAGCGACACGTCCAGTTTTCCTAAACTATCAACGGTACAAATGTACAATGTACATTGAAAGAATCCGGTACAGTGAATAACGTATCAGACCATGGCAAAGCACAAACTTGTAAACGCAAGAGCGTAATAGCAAAGTTAATGAATAAATGGAGAGGCTGATGTTGGAACTGTGTAATTTCTCTCAAGATCATTCGAATGACAATTTCGTCGTCTTCAGGTATAAGAATGAAGACAATAAACTCCTGCAGAATAAAAGAAGAAACCATTACTGCTGAAGACAGCAGTCGAATGAGTTTACTGAAAATAGAAGCATAGTGCTATTAAACCATATGAAAAAGGAATTGAACTGATCTCTGCTCCTTTAGTAAGCACTATCTTCAGGCTCTCTTTTTCTCTGATCTTCTGCTTCTATTTCTGAATCTGACCCTGACTTCGCCATGTACACGTACGGGAACTTACAACCTCAAATTGCAAGATGTTTGCCTACGTACCCTAATCGAATGTCTTGGAAGCTAAATCACACTAGAAAAGGTTTCACGACCGCCGCCCCCCCCCCCCCCAAAAAAAAAAACCCAACACAAATAGAAAATAAGGGAAGAAAATCAAAATCTAGCAAGGGAGGGAGAAATAAAAGAGAAGGTGATTCAGCAGAAACAGTAATTTGATAATATTGTGAATAATGCTACCCTCCTCTAAGAGATGAGTAGATGGTAAGCTCTTGTTCATTGTAGCATAACATGTGTGCTTTCCGACACTTAAAATCAAGAATACAGTATGCGATGAAAGAATCGGCTGTAGTGAAACCGCCTGCAAGCCCAGAGCACAGGACAAACAAATACATACAAGACAGTGAGAGCTGAACTTCAAAATAAATGGTCAGGTGGATGTTCGATGCTGTAACGTTCTCGCAAGATCATTCTCATGATTACTTGGCTGTATTTGGAAATAAGGATGAAGATATCGAACTCCTTCCAAGTAAAAAGGTGTCTGCATTTCTATCAAGCGGGAGACCTGCAATAGACATTCAGGATTAAAGCTAGTACATCTAGCATTGGCTTAGCTCCCAGCAAATAAAACAGAAACACCATCCAAAAAAACAAAGGGAGAAAAAAAATTGAGTCATGATTGCTAAAGCAGAAACTTTTCCCTAGGAAAGCAGAAGACTTAAGATACTTATGAGAACTCAAAACGAACAAGTTTAGCAACAACATGAATCTCGGACATGCATGACTAATCAGTGCCTAGATGAATGAAAACCAGCCTCTTCAACTAGTCACTGCCCAACAAGATACCATGGAAGACTTGACTTGTCCAGTTTGCATGAAAATGTAATGACTTACAGCTCTACGGAAGGCAAACATCTCTTCTTGTCCAGATAATAATGATATGATGCCAGTTGAGGAGCCACCAGATCCAGCACTGCCTTCGGCTAACACATCCCGGCGAAGCTTTGAGCCTTCTATCTCTGTCTCAAACTGGAAACTGGTAGGAAAACAACATTCAGTTAAGCATCCGACGGTTTTTCACCAACTAAAATTTAAAATAAAAGTTTGCCCTCACAAGATGAGAACGAGTAAAATTGCCCATCGAACACATTAGTTCACTCTTCCACACCCAAGTTACTGAAAGCACCAAAGCCAATCAGAATTCATATATGATTTATATTTTATAGTCAGTCTGGTCTCAGCTAAATTGATATCTTCATGAAAGTAGATCTTCTGGACCTGTTAACCACTGCTGGCAAAGTGGCTTTGCACCAATCGCCACCGAATAGACAGAGTAATTTATGGGCTATTAGTCATTCATATTTTAAGCCATGAAATTGAATTTGAAAATTACATTAGGGGAGAGCTGTATCTAAGAATGACGCTATAGGCTGAAGCTTCACACAGAAAGTCTATTACTCGCTTTTGGGCAGTGACTAACATTAGATGATTGGTACCAAAAGGTTTAAATCAAGATAAGTAAGCTTGCACCAACACGGTCATGGCTGTTGAAGAACCACCTTCATGATAGGCATACAGCTGAAATATTTCACCATGAACAACAAATTTTACTGGTTCACCATAGATGGCTTCTTCAGCAAGTAAACTGGCTCCATAACATACGTAATACATTTCCCCACGGTGGCCATAGATCAGCAAAGAAGTCAGCAAAAGAAAGGATGGAACACAGGATCTTGATGTTTTAACTGATTGCAAATTTCCCTAAATATTTTGACACAAAATGTTGGTCCGATTCAATAAAAGAAGTTAAAATTATAGCTCATCAATACACACTAGGATTCCCAGACACCACATTCTGAAACAGGCTGCGTTTGGTAAAACTTGTATATGTCTCTTTATAATAATTTGATCAACCTATCTAATTATGGTGTTTGGTAATGAAGCTTTGGAAATAAGTTCCTTTCTAGAAAGCTAACTTCCATAATTTTAAGAAGCTGTTGGGAGGCAACCTTTCACATCAAACTTTAAGGGAAGTTAGGATTGTCATTAATTTATTATTCTAAAGTTCTAATTTCCCCCTAACTTTTAAATCTTAAATCCCATCAAGTCCAATAGATTAATGTTGTCAAACAGCTATAGCCCAGCCACGGTACAGCTACAGCCCAGCTACAGCCCAGCTACCTCCTTCCCAAATGCAACAATAGACTAATCTGCTATGTATTTAGTTGACAACAGCCGGCCCATAGGGATCAAGCCAAGTAGGGTATGGGAAGTCAAGATGCAAGCTTATGCTTGACATGAGCTGTTAGAGAGGATGTTTCTAAAACACCCATGAAAATGGTTTCCGCACAAAAACAACCGAGGGAGTGATAGTAATATTGAATTGATAGCCATTAAGTAAAAGACTTCTTAAAGAGCAAAGAAGAGACATGAAGACAATAGTACTCACCTCTCCAAATCAAAAAGAGTTCCTTCTTCAGTGCCTTGGAACAGATCCTCGATGGAAGAAGCAGCAGAACAAACTAAGCGGCAATGATGATTGTATAACTCATCTACAAGAGTGATAAACCTCCGTGCCTGAGAACCATACATGATACATAGTAGTCAGACTAGCAAAAACGTCAGCTCTAGCATTGAACATTTGCCCAAAGGCCAACACATCAATCAATACCACAGTGTTGACTGAGCATGTTTGTAGATAGATGACAACGGTAATTGAGGTTTACACTCAATTAATTCAACAACAAAGGATGATTGTAGTGCATCACATTTTGATGAAAGGATTAAAGGTGAGGCATTATGGGGGACACTTTAACTGCTTCTTGTTTCTGTAAACAAAGGCATGAATCATTTATGAATGTGACATATAGGCATTTTCATCAGTTCCATTCTCCCAACCTAATCATTTCCCAAATAACATAGCTTGATCTCTAACTGACCAACCGCATAAACTTAATTCCTTGGTGATTCTTGTTTCCTCTGACTGTCTGATGAAATCTGAACAACAAAATGTTCGCAGTTGAAATAAATTTGACGTATGAACCAAAGCAGTCAATGAACAACGGTCCAGTTATTTTGAAGGATCCAAGACATTTATTTACAACCCCAGTAGCCTAATGCCAGATATCCCAGCCGCAGATACTACAGTATGAATGTCAATGCTAACCCCGGGGAAAGGGGGGCGCACAGGAAGAAGTGCCAGTATTGCTCACTACAATGGCTGACCAGCAGCATAAGAGAGCATTTTCCATGTGGTCACCACCAAACTAAATTCCTTTTTAGCTACAGGGAAAAATAAGTCAAGTCAGATGGTAACATCTGCAAGCAATACAATTGACAACCTTAATTGAAGCATTTCTCTGTCCCCCACCCAACAGATTCTTTGCCACCGCTCTTAAGGTCTATCATAACCATGAGGCATGCAGATCGCTTACTAGAGTCCTCACCGCATTAAATGATCAAGACTCCTAATGGTCTGGCTTAACCCAAGCAACCATCTGTTCGGGCAAACATGCTAGTTAAATCTTGAACTGGTGGACAGGCGCACCGATTGCTTCTAGTGTCCAGGTGTATTTCTTTATTGCCGTCCTCATGAAGAACAAGCTCAACCACAAAGCCAGAGATCCCGAGTACCCGGCATCCAAAAGCTGACCAATAGCACTGGTCCAGATGCCCAATAGTAGTTCCTATGAGTTCCTTTTTATTTTATTTTATTTTTTAAGGTTGGGTAAATTTACATACACCCAAAACCTAGGGAGAATCAAATCTTGGTCTCTATCCTGGACACCAAGCACTTTACCACTAGGCTACCCCCAAAAAGGGTTGGTCCCAACAGCTCTTTTACCACAGATGAACCTTTGTCCAGATTCAGAACCTTCGTCTGAGGAAATTTCTTACCAACAGCAAAGGCTAGCCAATCCATTCCAGGCATGCCGGTGCTTCTTGATCCAGAGTTGATCATACCAGTGGAGAAGATAGGGCAACACATCACATGAGCGTTCCTCATCCACCCTACGGCTGGATTTCGTTTTTCCTAATAAAAGTACGTCATTCAACTCAAAGCCCGAGTGCACCGCTGATAATTGGTTTATTCACGGTTGGAATTAATTCTACCAAGCAGTACCTAGAGGCAAATCATGACATTAGGGACCCAAGGTTACTGCAGGGACTGACATCAACCTTATGTCCGCATTCGCAATCTTGGTTTGGGAAATTTTCATCACTGCAAATTGGCCAGGAGTTAGCTGCTACTCACATCCCACCGGACCCACTCAAATACGTACTCATGAGAAGTAACCACCCCATAGCTATAGGATATGTCCCTCCACTTCGGCGTGCTTCCTACGTTCCACACTGCTGATATCCTTTTTCTCCCTGGTTTAGACCCCTGGAATCATGTTGAAACAACCTCCCCCCCCCCCCCAAAACAAAGAAAAGAAGCACTTCACTTATGGTTTGGCGGGGTTTCTGAAATTTAGATTGCATAATCCATTTGATTTGGAAGAATAAACCTTGCCTAACGAGACAACAGGAATGAGATTGCATAACGACAAACCTATTCCTAATACCATTTTTTAAATGAAAACCAAATATTTCCAAGGACTGAACCAACCATATGCCCACAAACTTGTTTTCAGCTGTTCTTTCAAAATTATACATTAACTTCTAGGCAGGAAAACGCTCATCGAAAAACACTACCTTGTCCCGGATACGCATGCTCATAACAGGAATGTCAGAGATAAAGACAGTATGGTACTTGTTGGCCACTGAGATATAATCTGCAGCTCCGACCTAGCAACCATCCAAAACAATGTTAGATAAAGCTGATCCTCATGTTCATGCATCCTACAAGCTACCCAAAAAAAAAAGAAAATGAAAATAATAAGTTGCATGAATATGCTAGCTTATATACTAGGGACACCAGATAAACAGATTCGAGGGGTAAATTTATTCAATTAAGCAGCCGCAAACTTCAGTATCCAGCCTCCGCAGATTGCAAGCATATTATCTCCAGCCTTGCGTCAGTTGCGCAGGGGAGGAAAAGATTTCAAATACTAATCTCCATGCAAACCATGTGTATCTTGGAGATGTCTGCAATCTCCAGTTGGCACTGGGCAGTTATATGAATATCCCAGCTTAAGAGGATTATAATCCTAAGCCCTTAAGAGATATAACTGAAGAAACCATATCTTAACAACATTCTCAAGGTGCCTTCTTTTAGCTCCTTTACCTCTCTATACAAGTACATAAAAAGGGGCAGTAGGCATATAAGTAACCACAGGATCGCAAATTTCTCAATAGGTCCAGGGAAAAGCCCTTCCTATATTTATACTAATTCTTTTCACTTTTCTCTGCACAGAATTGACAGCCAAATATTAATGACTTTAGCAACCACATGCTCACAAAATCATAACACTTTCCACTTTCTGGAAACACATAGAAAGGTCCCACATACGAATCTGTATCCGAGTTAAGTTGGGGTACAATTCTCATGCAGCATAATTGTTAAGTTTTATGTGACATCCCCCCCCCCCCCCCCCCCCAAAAAAGAAAAAAGAAAAAAAAAAAAAGCAGGTGGAAGCATTTAGTCATTGGTTTTTGATTCTTGAGGCATCCTACATTCCTACTAGTAACATATCATATTTTTTGACATGCAGGAAGGGGGGGGGGGAGTCAACTTGCCTAGCCATAGTTTTGGATGATCGTTGTAGTTGAATCATGCTGATTGCACAAGGGAAAGTAATAAAGTTTCTGGTTGGCCACATGATTTTCTAGTGACTTCAAAGGCTCTCTAATTAGAAACATCGAAAAATTAACAGAATCTTTTGGAATCAACTTAGTACATGTAATTTGCCACTTCGTACACAGATTTCAGAAGGATTCTTATGGTGAGATCTTTATTGGCAGTCATTTTATCACTAAAATGCTACTTTATATTAATAATTAGAAAAGAAAAAAAAGATACTAAGAATGATGAGTAATTAACGCAAAGTAAGCAATGCAACTGCATAGTAGGCAGTAGCTACCCTGTAGACAATGATGTAAATGATTGGACTAAGCCAAATAATCAAAAAGAAAACATTTTGTGGTCATAAGCTCCAATCTTGGTGGTGCCCATACAAAATGAAAGCAAATAAAGGTTACAACCTATGTTACTTGAATCTTCATTTCACCACCGCACACCTGTGTTGAACCCTGTACACCTTGCATACTTCAAAGTGGACAAAATCCTTAAATTTACTTGAAAATATCAGAATCCTATGTCTATACTGGAAACTTGCAACCGAGCCAAAATAACACAGGTTACAAAAGACAAGTAAGCAAAAACATATTACCGCTCGCCCACAAAGATAGTCAAATGAAAACCGTGCCACCCCCTTGCAGCTTTCTGGAACATCTAATGTCCTGGGTAAGTATAGATCATCAAAAACAATGGTCTGACAGGAACATTTGCAATAGCCTAGAAGGTTCAAAGATTACCTCCCAAACATCACCAGAATTGTCTCAGATGTCACAACCCCTCCATACTGACTGATTATGTCAGACCACATTTTTTCAAATTGTTGCAATGCCTTGCTATCTAAAGGGTAAAAGTAGTGCACCTGTGAATGGGGCAACATGAAGGTAAGGTATGCAACCATTATTATTATGCAGGATACAGACTGGGGAATAAGAAATATAAAGAAATATAGCCCATAGGAAGTCTAAAAGCTGAATCTTATGAAACACAAAAAGAACAAAAGCGGAAAACCTTAAGTCCCACCTGATTCACAGATTTCTGAGCAATAAGCCGACGATAGTCAATATCACTACCAATTGGAACAATGTGACAGTGCTCTTCCATTTTTTCAACTAATTTTTGAAAGATTTCTTTCTGCATTCCATCCTGAAAATACAAGATTCCCAAGACTCAAAAGTTAAGTACAACACAGATGACCTTATATGGTTCAGAACAGCTGAGTAGCATCTATAGCATTGCAACTTCAACCAAAAAGGGTGCATGCCATGAAATCTCTTAGGACACAATCAGATTCCAAGATCCATTGTCCATTTGAGTGACCTTATGATCCAAACTAAAAGGACCAACAGTTCACAAGTGAAAGCTCCACAAATATTGTGCAATGGAACAAGGAAAGTCAACTTAACAATTGGTGATGCAACACACAGTGACCATTGCTGGAATAGGTTGACAAAACATGGCTATCAACATCTTCAAAAGTGAAGCAGGGAGACGATAAATTAACATATAGAATGGGCATGACTGGCCAGAATAAGAAGGCAAGAATTTTCCAGTTAGAGGCAAGAATTTCCTGCCTTCCAACCATCAAGTTCCAAGATCACGATGCCCACCTGGTTCAAGTCTTGAGGAGCTCGATTACTTGTGGCTACAAGCACACTTCCAGTGCTCAACAATCTGCTAAGAATTCCAGATAAAGCCACGATAGCAAATACATCAACAGTCTGTGACAGAAAGCAAATACATAAGCAGTTGAGCTGAGTCCCAAAACTAATCATATCACTATTAAGTCATCGATCCCAGCACCGCCAAGCTGCACAGCTTGAATCTTTAAAGCCTCTGAGGCTCTGGCAGCTCAGGTTTGTTCTGTTAGTTTCTCATCACGTATTAGAAACTACTGACTCCACAATCAACATAACAAAAGCAGAAAGTGAAGCATGACCGATGTCTCAATCCCCGCCAGTTATCCCCTAAAATTAAAAATAAAAAATAAAATAAGAAATAACGAGGAGGAGGAGGAGGAGGAGAAGCTGCGTCCAATCAAGCTCTGGTCAAACCAAGCTGAGCCAGGGACACCTACTGGCTTGACTTAGTTTCTCTCCCATTCGTTAGCAAGAAATATAACTTAATCGACACAATGAAAGAGTAACCAATCTCAGACGGACTCAAATGAGTCCGTAAATTGGTTGCAGTTTGCACTTCATAACCTATACCAGCCCACAATTCCACATCTCTTACATGTAAATTAGTTTATCTTAATAAGTCTCGAGTATGCCTTAAAAGACTCACCACATCAAAAACCTTTAAAGTTTTTCACTTTTAACAAAACATATTAAAAACCTTAAAACTATAATTTGCTTATATAATATGATTAACCAGATGCACTACCAAAATCTCCTTAAAAAAGTTCAACCGCCAATTAATCATTTTCATCTGACACATTTTCACGAGCACCTTATCATACAATACCATAACCTCAATCCACAATGCTACTGCAAGCCACGCTGTGGTTTATGGGAGCACACGGCTTAACACGTGCATAAAGGTTGTTTTCATTAGACTTCATATTGAAAAGGCATTGATTGTCAGCTATCTCATAAAAATAACAAACAAAAGATAACTTGGTCCACTATAGTCAAAGGTTAAGACCTCCCAACAGTGACCGTTCAACTCTTCCAACATTGTTTCACAACTATGTTGATGCATGATAAGGATATCATCAACTCAAACTTGACCTTTTTGGTTTGATTCGGTTAGGCTTGTGTTTTTATGATTTGGTTTAAAGTTGAAATTTGTTTTGTGATAAGTGTTAAAGTTGAAATTTCTAGACCAAAAAGACTTTGGATTGGTCCAAAATTGCCTCTAACCCACACAGCTTTCCTCATGTGTTCTCTTACAAAGGAAGTATCCATCAGAATGCATCTTCTTATACCCATTTACAGAAGATGAAACAGCAAAATGAAGAAATGTATGGCAATGCCCATGAAGACAACTCAAGGCTCTGGGTGCCAAATGGCATCTAGAAGGAGGAAACTAGCCAAGTCTAATACCTAAGAATTTAGTGACGTTTCTTATAACAGCACTATGCATTTGTAAGGTGTTATATCCTAGCTGTCAAACATGGGTGACCACAGAGTCACTGACTATTCATTTATTTCCAAGTTTGTATGAATTACACGAAAACGATGCTTTTAGTTTCCGATTATCACAAGAAATACACTATTCAGCAACTTATCACCAAAAGAAATCATCAGGTCTAAACGAGGCATCTGGGACCCTAAAAGCAGTTGAACACCAACCGTACTATGCTCTAGAGATTGACATCAAAGAACCAGACTGTTCAACATTTTAGTCATGGACAAGAGAATAAGGCTCCAGATCTTCATATAAAAGATTTATTTAACTGTTAATGGAGATATGTATTTTGTATTCTTCAAATTGCCTAGAAAAACCTTTAAAAGATTTAGTGAACAATGTTCATTGTCAAGCACGTCTGAGAGAGAGATAAAGAGAAGTTCAGTCCCTTTCATGTTGCATGGTTCTTTTCTGTCCTTTAATAGTTAGTTTTCGGTAAATGGCAAAGTCAAACTAAAAAGAACCATGCATCAAAGAAGACAAAAAAACATCATCTGTAATAGATACCCTTTCCAGTCAGCTTGAATCCAGTACATTCTGTAAATATTGATAGACAAAGATACAACATAATGTACATAGCACTTTGTCCAAGCAACTGTTAGCAATTTGGGGACGAGGGCATAGTTGAAGGCACTTCATTGCAGTACACTTGTATCTTCACCATAGCACAGACAACAAAAGGGATCAATTCATAGGGCAGAGTACAACAGAACATAAAATTCAACCACAACAGAAATTTATCTATTTATTTGCTTCTGAAAGTTCTGTTTAACTTTGATTCCCCGACCCCAACCCCCCCCCCAAAAAAAAGAAAGTTCTGTTTAAATTTTGTTACGTTCATTACAATTGTGTAGAAGAATTTTCTAATGATCTAAATCTGTAGAAATACATAGACATCTATAATCTAGAAAATCTATAGAAATTTCAACTATAGAGATCTAAATGAATCACAGAAATACGGAGGAAGTTCTAGAAATCAGGAGAAAAAATTCTGGAAAAATCATAAATTTGCAGCAATAAGTTGAAATCTAAATCAATAGAAAGTGGTCAAGAGCAGCCCCTAATGTTCATTACCTGAAAACATTCGGAAGCTCATGTTAGCAGCTAACCTGTATCTCATCAAAGCAAAGAAGGGTAGCTCCTTGTTTATACTCTTGATGACCTAAAAGAAATTTATCAGCTACCGTAGGAAGAATGTTTTGCATCTCTACTTCTCGCTTATACTGTTCTTCTGCCGCTAACCATTCCTTGATCTTGGTATCAACAGGAAGATTCATAATCCAGCCAGATATACTTGATTGCAAGGTTTTCTCTTCCATCTGTTTCTTCCACACTTTATGCATATGTTCATGAATTCCAAGCATAGCCTGCCAGTAAATGATCATGAAATGCAAGTCAGTGTGTTTCTTGTGCAAACACTACACATACAATCACCTTTCCTCCCCTCCCTGACACTACGGCAATATCATGGCTCAGCAAAGAGAAGGAAGAAATATAATAATGTGTCCATCTACAATATCCAAGATAAGAAATTGTCCAATGAAATCTTTGTCACGAAATGACCATTATTCTGTGCCTGATCCATCTGCTAATTTTAACAGCAAAAGATCTCAGGCCAGGTTCACGAATCAGGAACTGCTGTCTAGAACAGGAGTTCATAATACTACTATGGAGAAAGAGAGAGAATATGAGAAAATGAACAACTGCCACAGAGATTCCTCCGCAGGTGGTTAGCTCGATCTGATAGGACATCGTGGTGATTAACTTGCCATCAGGAGATACCTAACTACCCTTTTGGTTAGGAATCTCACCTGTCTTGCGAGCAATTTGAATAATGGTATTGGTTTCTGACACGAGCTGACGCAAATAAATCACAGTTTGCATTACTAAGTCAGTCTTTCAGGCCTGTGTATTCCTATCAATCTCTTGCACCACGTGTGACTTCCATCTGCACTAGAGTTTTTTATTTTTGGGTGTTCATAGATCTAGAAAAACCGTACGATAGAGTTCCACGTGAGGTGTTATGAGAGTGTTTGGAGAAGAGGGAGGTGCTGGTGGCGTATATCCGAACTATCAAGGATATGTTTGAGGCCATTAAACCTAGTGTTCGAACCTTATGAGGTGACGCAGAGGACTTTCCTATTGATATTGGCCTCCATCAAGGGTCAGCTTTAAACCCGTTCCTTTTCGCTATTGTTATGGATGAACTCACAAAAGGGATTCACGACGAGGTACCATGGTGTATGCTATTTGCTAATGATATTGTCTTTATCGATCAGAATAGGGATGGTCTTAACAGCAAGTTAGAGTGATAAAGACATACCTTAGAATCAAAGACTGAGCAAATCAAAGACTGAATACTTAAAATGAGGGTTCAATGGTGAGGAAGTGGGTGGTAAAGGAGTCAACATGGATGGTGTGGCAATACCGAGGGCCTAAGAGTTCAGGTATTTAGGCTCAGTCATTGAAAAGAAAGGAGATATTAATGAAGATATTAACCAACGTATTAGACTGGAATATCAAATATGGAGGAATGCTTCCTGCGTATTGTATGATAAGAAAATTCCAGTATGACTAAAAGGGAGAGTTTATCGTATAGTAGTTAGACCAACTTTGTTATATGGTTCAGAGTGTTGGCCCATTAAGAAAACTCACATCCAAAGGTTAATGGTAGTAGAGATGAGAATGATTACATTGATGTGTGAATATACGAGATTTGATAAAATTAGGAATGAAGCGATTAGAGAGAAAGTGGGAGTGGCACCCATAGAAGATAAGATGACGGAGACTAAATTAAAATGGTTTGAGCATGTTAAGAGAAGGAGTGCACTAGTGAGGAGGTGCGAGACGATTAACCTTTCAGAATGTAGAAGAGGTAGAAGTCGGCCAAAGAAAAGTTGGAACGAGATGATTAAATATGATTTGAAGATTATAGGACTAACGGAGAACATGGCTCAAGATAAAAGTTTACAGAGATTTAGGATTAAGGTTGCAGATCATAGGTAGCGTGTTTCTAGTCCTTCCTTTGGCTTTTGCTTAAGTAGTGATTGATAATGTGTTCTTTTGACTATTTTTTAGTGCCTGTGTTTGCTATGATCCTGTAGGCAAGTAGATATGATCATACCAAGTTTACTGTTATCACATCTCTTATTGTTTATGTAATACCCTCATCGCATCCGCGATTTCACTCTCCCACCTCTGATTGTTTGAATGTAGACCATTCTTGGCTATGTCACCGATTAGTGCTCTAAGGCACGTTAAACTCTATCCCTCATCTGTTGTTCATGTTAGCGTAAGCTTTAAAGTACTTAGGTGCTGTATGTTTTTCTTTTAAAATCTTATTTCACCAAACGAATTTCAACTTCAAAGTTTAATTTTTTGCAGGTCTATTGGAAATGGCCTCTCTACAAGCAATCATGTATAAGGTTGCCTACATCTGGATCTCTTCATATCCTGTAAAAGCGAGACCCACACTGGCAGTTGGTGCTGGTGTTTTTTTTTGGGGGGGGGGGAGGATAAGGCAGGGCAGCAAATGTTTTACGTTCACATATTCTATGCCATAGCCAAACAACATCATAGTGTTATATCACTACACCCTTACACCAGAAGCACCTTATTCTGGATATTTGGGTTGGGGAGGGGGGGGGGAGAGGATTTTTTTTAATCTCTTTAAAAAAGGAAGATTTCCTTTTTTTAATTCCATTCAGTCAGCTCTGTTCAAGAAATTTTGAATAAGCCCTAATTTATTTTTTTTTAAAGAGCCCGAAATCCTAATTAGAGCAATTAAACTTCACTGGCACTCTAAATTCTGAAACTAGCTCTGAGAGATTCATAGTGACTGAAATGGAACACAGCTGATGTAACTAATAAATAGCACACATTCAGCCAGTCTCATTAGCTCTAATACTAGATAAATTGACACTACAGTGTACCCTGCTCTAACTCAATGTCTAATCTGAACCATAGCCAAAACTGATAGAAGTTTAGTCTATCAGAAATATAAAAATGTGCAAATCCAATTTAGGAACCACTCACCTCATGAAAGTGAAGTCTTCGTCGATGCTTAACAACTCCTTCAGTGGCACCATAAAACATGTCCATAAGCATGGTTTTCCCTACAAGGTATAGATGGGAAAGAGATTAAGAAATGTCTTCTCAGACATACAAAGAGCAAACATTTCAGAAACCAATCCTGCTCAGCATCCAGTGAGCCTTAGCTAGTCTTTTACAGCTGTTTTTTCATACAAAAGCATTTAAAATTTCAGTGGCAACACTGGCTATGGACTGCAAGACATTCAGACACAGAGAAGGAAATTTTACCACTTCCAACATTTCCATACAAATACAGCCCTTTTGGAGCCAAAGGGGCAACAGGGCACGGACCAACTAATGAATTTAACTTCTTCTCACGATTGAGATATGAAACCCATTTCCCCACTCCTGGTTCTACATCCTGAGGTTTTCTCCTGTAGCAAAATGCAATTCCGCACATAAGGCATCAAGATGAGTATATTTGAAATCTGTTAATGTGATAGAACTATAGAAAAGCAACCAGTTCAATTCCTTATAACTCAATTTTACACAGTAGGAAGAAAACAGAGCTTCAAGGACCAAAAAAACCAATGACCCAAAATAAGGCATTCTATAGAGCAAATAACCACAAGAGAAGATCGTCAGAATCTAAGGCTATGACCTATGCACAGTTCAAACTGTTTGCTACTTGCATAGGATTGTGCTTCTTTCGGCCTTATATGTGGTACTGGGTCACTGGTCATCACCTTTTTAGCAACATGTATGTCATCCCCACCTTAACAACTTCATCACTAATTTAGAATGAGGTCCAATCAAGAAGATCTACCAAGTGAAGAATATTAAAGATAGGCCGCGTAGTAATAACACCATCATATCATCTCTAGAGGCTTCCTCAAAATTTGAAAGTCTCCAACATTAAAGAGAGCCAATAATTGGACAAAAAAGATGTGTTTCTTCATCAAACTCAAGTAGAAGGGAGGCAAAAATCATGTGGACCTGTTAAAAAAATTAGCACACCAAAAAAAACAACCCCAAAAAAAAAAAAAAACAAGCCATACAGCTCAAGCCATAAAAAATCAATTGATGCATTCAATAACAAACAACAAGTAGAATCAGCTCGCCTGATTCCCCAGAAGAAGAGACTCAGGCAGTGAGGTCCCTGGTTAAAAATAAAATAAAAACCAAAAACCCACCAATTTGACTAGGGCAAGTCCACATTGAAGTCTTTTCTAACTTGGAACATTATCTATGTAACAGGAATCATTATCTAATAGATTTTACTCACAGTGTGGTCTAAGAGTGTCCTCATTCCCTTTCTGTATTCTTCCATGTCTCATGCGCTGCTAAAATCAGCATGTAGCACTTGCATAACCTTTATGAGCCTGTCTTAATCATTGAGATAGTATCCCCAATCACCTCAGTACGTATGGAATATAGAGGAGTACGAATGATCTCATAAATGGTTTAAACGAACCTAATTGATCTAGATCCATCAACCTCCAATAATTTCATTTTTGACAAACATGGAATCCATGCTCTGAAAGATTATGCCAGTATGATAAACTCATAAAAGAGCCGCCAATGAATCATCCTTATCTTTTTAGTTGACAGGTGAAAATGCTGCACTAAAGCTATAGTAACACATACACAACCTGCCCAGCAGACTCTCATTCCCTCCATCCAGAAGATAATGATCTTAACATCATCATCATAGAAAAGCTCCTCCAACCAATAGGCCCCTAATCAAAGACGTCAAAGATCAACCACAAAGTACCGTCCTCTATGTAAAAGCCACAAGTGTAATATCCTCCACAATTCACTTGATCCTATGGAAAACTCCTCCCCTCTTACTCTTCAAAAATCATCTTCCAACAAACCATATCTAAGCACTAAGATACCCCCTTAACTTACTAAAGAGATTATGTCTGTCCCCAAATATACAAAGATCACTCTTTTCCAAATTAATGTGTTCCCATAAGCTTATTATTGACATCCACGTCAGTTAGTTCATCACGTTTAAACAAGCACAACTGCAAAAGATGGCCAAGATCAGGATGTTGATGGATGTGAGGGCACAACAAGAAAGATAAAATTAGAAATGAAGACATCAAGAAAAAGGAACAGGTATGGATAAATTGAATACTACACTGCAAGTAAAATGAATACCTGGATTTTGTCTGAAAATGAATACATTTATTTTTGTTTCTTAGCTCCTCCCTTATATACCATGTACTAATTTTTGCAGATGCACTATGTAACTAATCATTTAATTGCCTAAGCCACTCTTAGTTTCTTATTAATGGGATTTCTCACTTATTGGTATAAAGTGATCCATTTTCCCACCAAAAAAACCAAAAAAAAAAAAAAAAAGAAAAGAAAAGAAAGAAAAAACTCAGTTCTGAAAGGATCAGGGCAAAAATGTCCATATGCTCTTCTTCAAGGGGATCCATAATACGTTTGTTGTTCTTGTCGATGTCCATCAAGTTCAAATACTGCCTCTTCCTATTAAGATGCCTACAACAACGAGAACAACAGAATGCATGCAGAGGTAGAATCAGGCATACTACTTTCCAACCTTTCTGGACTACACAGGGATTTGCATAAGGCCTTGTGTGTTGCATCGCAAGACTAAGGAGATTTAGATGCACGCAACTTTGTCCCCACGATTAAAAAAGGTAGTTTTGCCTCTTCCTGCTGTGAAATACTAGATATCTTTTTCACAACATTAGAACTTTAGATATGTGAAGTTCCATATTGCTAACACCAACCACCATTTTCTCTATATGACGCAAAGGTCAAAATGGACAAATTCTAAAATGTGAGGCAGAGGTCAAAATGGCCAAATTCTGTAAATCTTGTCAAAGGCCAATACTGTCATCTTCTGTATGAAAATCAAATTAACAACATAGAAATGCAAAATAAGACTTTTAAGAGAAAAGGTAAGGTAGTTCCGTTGAATTGAGGGAAAGTAACATAAAAAGCCCCAGAAGTCCCTATTTTTCAGGTCGGGGAGAATGCAGAGGAGAACCTCAAATTCACTTTCTAGATTGCAACAGAACGAGATAATGTCTAGAGCAATAGAATAAGGAAACTCTACAGAAGGCATCGATTTCATTCAAAAGAACAAAGACCATAGCATGAAATTCAACTAAACCACAGTGAATCCGCAAAGAAAGAATAATACTCAGTAGACACTAAATTTCTCATGCAAAAACATAACAAGTTAAGTCTACCCTCCCAGATGATAGTAAACAAAGGAACTCTCCATATACAGAATTATGAAAGAGGATGATTTAGACAGTAAACCTCAACAAATCACCAAAGAACCATAGCTATTATATCAAGGACAGCCAACACATAGGAGAAGTCAACAGAGGGATATACTCCTCATTGTGAATTCCTCAAGGAACTCACGAGCCTTCGTGAGTGAGTATCACGTCTAGCACCTTCATTCATTTCTTATAGTTCTACTACTTCAGAAACTTCAATGCAGAAACAGATCAGTTAGCCCTTGTTTTGACCAGGTCTCCAGAACCAAACCATTTAGAAACTAGTATTCATCTTTTCTCCAGTCTCCACTTGTACAGATAGTATAAAATGATTATTTTGTGTCATTTTCATATTGGACATTTTTCACCCTTTATGTCAACACAAAGTGCAATAGCTCATCAAAAACAATTAACATGATTAGTGAACCAGCTTAAGAAAAGCCATAGATGAATGGTTTGTTCCTTGCGCCCCTCCTCCCTCCTTTTGTCTGTAGTAAATGAGTTCTTGTGGTTAACAAAACATTATGTTGCATGGCAAACCCCCTGCCTCCCCCCCTCCCCTTTCCCAAAAGAAAAAGGAAAAGACAACAGTGACAGCCACAAAGATAAGTCAAAGTAGAGTACAGAAAAGAAGGGAGGTGATAAAGAATAAGTAACTTGTGTTAGGACATATAGATACAAAAGACCAAACTATGAGCATCATTCTGAGATTTTTAAATAGCTACTTCAAAGAAAAGTCCAAACAAACAGAGCATGCCTCACCACATGTTCCAATTCTCAACTAATTTGTTCCTCTTCTTCTTCAATGTCACCCAAACATCACTCTGTTGTTTTTGCTCTGCTTCCTCCATCAAAAGCTTGCGGCGCTCATCCTCTCTCCTCTTTTCCCAGCTGGATAATCTTGCCTATCAATGGACAGGAAGGTAAACTAAAACACAAGAGGTACATTATCCATACCAGTTTTAATTGGTCAAGGTATTAAAACAAGCAATCAACAAGATTACATGATAGTCTTCCACATCCTTCTCATATTGCTCCAACCTTCGCAAGAGGTTTTCCAGCTCAGAAGCCACTCTTTCCTGATACGGATCATGTTGCAACTTTCCTTGCTCGACAAGATTCTTGTATTGTGGTAGTGGTCCTGAATAACATTGGTCTAATTAGCAATTTGGAACACATTGACCCAAGTAAACTTGCAGAAGCCACCAGGGAAGCTCAAACAGAATTCAGAAGTTCTAAAAGAAGATTCGGTGATAAAAGTAGGAGCCATCCCATTAAGCACCCATGTCCATATAAGAGAACACGGGCATTCAATATGTCACAATTCCAATACAAAGTTGGAAGGGATAGGGTAACATGCAATCCTTATACCCCTTTCCACACAACATCCAGCAGAGCCCAGAAACATCAGTTCAATCAGCTCCAAAAACAGGAGGAACCATCCCCGCCTACTGACAACTTGAAAAAGAAACCAGAGAACCACGAAGGTGAACCAATTAAGGAGAAGAGTAACCCTGCATATGATTAAAGGGTATCTCGAAGGAATTCACAGGCAATGTCAATTACCCAGATACAATAGCAAAGTGATGGGTGGTTGTTCCATGCCATTGTAGAGATAGTCCTCATATGTAGACAACACCGAATTCCTTTCAAGATCTTTATACTTAATAGTCCAAGTTGATGCAGAAAATCTACTTGAATGATAACATAAAACATCTCCGAAGACAACCATGTAATTTCTCTTTCTCCCGCTTCCTTCCATGATGTTAATAATAACAGTAATGTGAACCTAATTCACTGATTTTCATAATCGTGCGAAAAATTCAATTGCAAAAGCGAGAAATGCAGGAGTACTATGTCCAATTGTCCAAATAGTGAGAAGGATATAAGACTGCCCAAGTGATGGAATAAACAGAATCAAGTATCAACAACTCTGTTAAGTTGAAAAAGAAGACAAAATTCAAATAACGAATAAATTGGAAGCAGAAATTGGATAACGGAAGATCACCTAATCGTTGAGAAAAACACCGGATCAAATCGATTCGAAAATTACGGTTCCGGCGAACAAATCCTCGAGAGAAGGTGCATGAAATTGCGAAGACTCTCTTCATCATTTTCTCTCTCTTCCCTTCTTTCCGGCGATGTTGGAGTCCAGGCTCTCCAGAGGAAGAAAAGCAACAGAGGGGAAAACTACCGTTTATTAACTTTGTTATCTCTGCTAACAATCAGGTGTTCTATTAGGGAGAAGTTGAGGCCGCTGCTTTTGAGAGTCTGCTTTTTGTTGATCGTTAATTTACTCTGCTGCCCTTGCATTTTCTACTTCTTCTATGGCTCGCCATTTCCTACTTCCATGGTTAATAATGGATCGATAATCTCTCTATCCACTTACCCCAATTCCCCCCCCCCCCGGTTTTCCTTCATCCAGTCAATTAAACTGACTTTAACATTAATAAAATGTTAATACACTCAAGGTAATTTTTTAAATAATAATAATACAATTTTTAATTAAAATTTATATTTATATAAGTAGTTAGTTAATAATTAACAGTATTTTTTATTAAAATGGAATTAGTTCTAAAAAATTTCCTTAATCGTAATGTTTAGAAGAGTGTTTTTGATAACTTCGAGTGAATTATGTTTTACAAGAATAGCTAATATTACATATTTGGTTAACTGTCTTATAGGAAAATCAAATCTTATCCCTACTATTCTTTTCTTAATATAAATAAATTAATTTTGAGATATTCTTGTCTAATTTTAAATATAAATTTAAAAATTGCAATTAAATTTTCATTCTAGTTCATTACTCGAAAATCATCATTTTCAAAATTTCAATTTACTTTATTAAGTTTATGATCTGTTCATTTTTTAATGTAACAAACATCTTTGTTATTGTTTTGAATGAAATATAATGTGTTAATTCTATTTTTAAAAAGCTGTTTTCATATTGTTGAAATTTTTTTTCTATTTTATTGCTAATTTCTTCAAATTTTTCTTAACTTACAGTCATTGAAAAATGTTAAAATATACCTTAAACCCCAAGCATAAACTATTACCTCAAACAGTAAGTCCTTAATCCTAAACCTTAAATGTTAAATTTCAAACCCTAAAACACAAAACTAGAACCCTAAAATTCTGATTGTTAATAGTTGAGCCATGAAGTTTGACCTTAACCATAATCCCTAAATAATATTAAAGTTTAAATGTTATGATTTTGTGTATCTTGTTCATTTGTATCATAATAGACATTATATCTCGTGCTTATAAATGTCATAACTAATATGAGATTATGTAACTTTGAAGTAATTTCTTGATCTAATAGTACAAAACAAAATGTATTTTAACTCGAATAATGAAGAATGGGGAATCATATATGCTTTCTAACTTTTATTTTCTTTGGTTCTTAGTCTTTCTCTAATTCAAATAACACTATACCACCGAAGTAATTCTAATATCTAAAGGCTTGGGAAGTCATATTAAATAGCTTTATCAATTCATGTATAAATTATTTTCCCTTGTTTTTTAAGGGTTTCTTAAAAAGAGAAACTAAAGTAAGGAGTAATAAATAAAGCAACATAGAGTAAATCAAGAAAAATTAAAAAATTAGGTAATTTATAGTTTTGGGATAGGGTTTATGATAGAAATAAACATGATACAAAATCCTAAGTTTTGTAGTTTAACATTTAGGCTTTATGGTTTAGGTGTGAACTCTAAGAATAATATCAAGAACTAGGGTTCAAGTGTGAACTCTATGATTAATATCAAGAAAGCAATATTTATTGTTAACTAGATTGGCCCACAAATATGTGGGTTGTCCCTGAGCATATTAAGTTTTTAAAACATATATATACTTTAACCCATGTTGACCGTATATGATAACCTGGGTTGACCTATTATAACAATCCGGGTTAACTAGACTGTATTTGCGACTGAACTTGGATCTATTTGGTCTTTACGTCCTCTCGGCTTTCTTTCAAGTACCCTCAGGTTTTCTTTGGTCAAAATTCATATAATCTCATCAAATTGAAATGTAAAGTAAAAAAGGGTGTGTGTGAGTGTGTGTGAGTGTGTGTGTTTCTAGATTTATATATATTAAACTAACTTATAAGATAAGTAATTAAATTATTCATAAAACAATGACATGAATGTAATATATCAATGAAATAATAAACTAATCTAATTTTCTTGTTTAACATAATGGCATGCTCAAAATCATATTGATTGGAAAATAAGAAAAAAATTGACACAAAAAAATAGGAAAAGAAAAATGTACCCAATGCCTCCATTTTACAATTACAACATCCCTATGAATTAATTTCTACTTAATTAATTTTTATTTTTGAATTAATTATATGTTTATAGGTTCAATCAAATATATGAGTCATGAGAAATTACAATATTATCAAAAAGCTTATTCAAATTGGAAGATTTGTATAAACATGAGCTCAATTAACTCATTTTGACACAAATAATTATATAGTATAAATATTATATACACACGCACGTAAATCATGCAAGATGTTCTATCCAAGATTTAATTAATTCATGTAGGATTTAAATCTTTTTTTATCAAACTAATAAAATAAATAAAATAGAACCTAACAAAATAAAATTGAACAAAAATAATAAAAAAAATTTAATGATGAAGAAGCAGAGCATGGGAGGTAGAGGGTGGATATTGAAAAGGGTGAAACATTGGCCTTTTAAGTGGAGGGCATTTTAACCACTTACATTTACGACGCATTTCTACTTACGGGCCGGCAATAAAAGAATACTTGCTTGTTCGAGGGACAGTTTTAGTAATTGTAAAAATAATCCAACACCTGTTAGTAATTTTTCGAAATGTCGGACTACTGCGGCATGATGAGGTGGCCTCCTACTGGTTGGACACGTGTGAAAAATATGGTGGTTGGTACAAAGTAGTGACTTGGTGCCATTGAAGCCGATTGGTGACTTTTTTTAAAAATTTTTAAGGGGAAGGTGTAGCAACTAGGTCTGTTCTTCTCGTGGATAAATCCCAAAATATCAACCTCAATCTACTTTAATCTACTTCAACCTACTTCAATCTACTTCAACCCACTTCAACTTACTTCAATCCACTTCAACCCACTTTCAATATTTTAACCAAGTTCAATTTATCACATAAAAAAATTCAACCCACTTTAATCCACTTTAACTTATTTCAATCAATCTCAACCTATTTCAACCAATCTCAACCTATTTCAACCAATCTCATCCTTTTACCATCTCAATTTACCCACGAAAAGAACATGCCCTAACAACTGCCTAAATACACCATGAGAGGGGTACTATCTAAACCCCAGCAATCATGATACATTGAGTATGGATTCACATTGTAAAAAAAATAGGTGTAATTCAATGGCAGGGGAATGGGAATCGGAGCTATATCGTGAAAGTAATACTGTCTTGAAAGTTATTTCAGCTCAACCTCGGTGCAAATCGAAAATAGTCGTTCGCTCCACAAGGTTTACACAGCTAGCTTGCTGAACACCTGCACTCGCGGCCAGAAACTTGGAATACATAAGACCACACTTGTTATAACACCCCAGCCCAATTATCCTTTAATTACCTGTTCTAATAAGTATTAAAAGTAGCGGAAAATGTTATGCAGTTAGGGCGTTACCACCGTCCTTTAGGAAAAAGGCAATACATGAGAACCAAAAGTGGTTGGATGGTAGCCCTCAGGGTATATTACACAAACAACTCGAGTTTAACATGTTTCTAAAATTTTACAGGTTAAGTCACATGATAAAACTCAGTCCAAAATGAATTTACATTCTGTGTAACATTAATCAGTAACTTAAAAGCAAAGCTACATCCGCAAAATATTTAACTAGATTAGAGGATTAACATCAGCTGCCTTGGTCTACGTCTCCTGAGCCCTTAACTTCCTTGGGTTCCCGCTTATTCTCCGATTGTTTCTCCTTCCCTAAAACAGTTTGAAAATACAAAACTATA
This sequence comes from Carnegiea gigantea, assembly GCA_029747015.1. Lineage (NCBI taxonomy): Eukaryota > Viridiplantae > Streptophyta > Magnoliopsida > Caryophyllales > Cactaceae > Carnegiea > Carnegiea gigantea. The sequence goes on from JAKOGI010000331.1 coordinate 271,431, forward strand.
GAAGATGAGTGATTGCTCAATACGTTATCCTTGTACAGTTAAAAGGCTTTCGCAGGAGTCAATGCGCGCGCGCGCAACGCTAAAATAATGTTTGCAAATGTCATTTGAGAAACATTTGATTAAAGAAACAGTTAATAATTAATTATTCAGACTGAGTTTGGACCCTATGTCTATGAATAGCAGCGATGGTAATTACAATGAACTACGAATTCCCGTTTAACGGGAAGGACCCACAGTGAATTCTGCTAGCAGATACTTATAAATACTGAACATGGCTTATTAAACGATGAACACTGAAATTATCCTAAAAGTTCCAATGGCCTAATAAAAATTTGCTAACATTAAAAAATATAAAGTTAAACGTCTATGAAGGGTGCAAGCAATAACATACCTGGAAAAGAATTAATTTCCCCTTTTTCTTTTCTTTTTGTACGAGTCGTTTCAAATCCTGTGTTCAGGATCAATTACTTAAGTGAGTCTTCACTTCTTAATATCGATATATTTTTAATTATCACAATTTACAAGAAAGGGCTAATGTTACAAGCTCTGATTCGGGAATGTCTTGTGGTGCTTTCCCTTTTTGTTAACTTACAAAGAATAATCGCAATATTCTCTTTATTTACTTTGGTCTCGTTCTTGCCAACTCCAATTTAGTTCGGGCATTGACTAACCATCCTTATACGCTTGATTAACTCGACTAAACATCGTATGAATTTTGGGTTATACAATTACTAAAAGATATTCTCTTTACTTAGTCATAACAAGAAATCCACTTACTCCATTTACTCTCTATAATAGTAATTATCTCAAATCAACTTCACAATCTCCCAATCTACATAATTTTCCCACCAAGCATAGCTTTCTCACCCACTCCTCCCTTCATTTTGACAAAGTTTCCTCACAACCCCCTATGATTAGTTTAGTTCACCAACCAGTACTAACTTTATCTCCATAGCCTCTAACAATCTAAATTTTATCTACTCCATTCCCACATCATCTAAGCAATCTAACTCTAATATCGTTCAAGCAATTTAAATCCAACTTCATTCAAACAACCTAACTCCAACATCATTCAAATAATCTAATCTAATATCATGCAATTAATCTAACTTCCACATCATTCAGACACTCTAAATCCAACTTCATTCAAATGAACTAACTCCAACATCATTCAAATAGTGTAAATCCAACCTCATTCAAACAAACTAACTCCAACATCATTCAAACAATCACCCAATTTGCTCAATTCGTTAGCAAAATTAAAATGTCATTTACTAAGATTATCCCAACAAATCTATAAGCTTGAACTAAATAAAAATGGAGGAAGAGTGGTTTGGATTTTACCTCGGTGGCTACTGAGTGAGGGTGGTGGTGGCTGTAACTGTGGAGGTAAGCAGCGATGGGTGGCCGGCGTGGTGATTTCCCGGTGGTGGCGTCGAAATTCAAGGCGGCTCAAGGCCCGGTTCCTGTTGGCAGGCCGACCCATAATAGAGGGAAAGAGAAAGAGAGCGAGTGAGCGAGAGGGAGGAAGGCAGGACTGGCGGTGGTTGGACGGCAACGGTGATGGGCAGTCATCGGTCGTCGGCTGGTGTCTGGTCATGGCCGGCTAGCTCAACGAAGGGGGGTCGCGCGTGTAGAGGAGCCATAGAGGTTTTTTGGAGTTCTCTTTCCTTTGCTTTTTTTTTTTTTTGGGTTCTTTCTTAACCGCTTTGTTTCAAATCTTTTGCTGATAAAAAAAATTAGTCAAACTTAATTAATGTCATGCTTATCCCAAAAACACTTGGCTTGCTCCTATTCGCCTTCCTAATTTCCTTAATTATTAAGAAAAATTTTATGGCTCGGTAATTTCGCCGTATTGCTTGGATACACCGTAATTTATTTTATTTCATTAACCTTATATATCCGCAATATTGTTTGTCATTTTACGACTTTAAGAAAAATTCTGTATTATCACATATTTATAACACATGGGGCGTTCCACTAAAAAAATTGCACGGTTCACTACTCCGAATAACTATAATTATCTGCATAATGTCATATTTAAAATTAATTTAAGTATGATTAACTACTGGGGCATTACATTTGTCAAGAACACAAAGGAGAATAGTAGGAAGGAGAGAAAGAGAAGAGAATGGAGGAGATACTTGGTCTGTTTTGAAGGTGTAGGGAAGTGGCTATTTATACTGGAAGTGGAGCTGCTGTTGGTGAGGAAAAGAAGGAATTTGTGTGATGTACAGCATTTTCCAGCTACAAAATAGGATGGTAACTAAACTTATATGCTGCAAAGTGTATTCCTTGTTACAAATCAAGAACATCACTCTTTCTCCTAAAAACCAGGACAACTAGCTATTAAGGAGAAAATTCTGGATGGATCAAAAATATTAAAAAAAAATTTCTCCAAAAAATTAGCAGATGAGGCCTTGCCCATGCCGCGTTGCGACTGACCGGACAGCGCGCGCGTCTGCGATGTTTACCCACATCCCACACCCCCACCAAAACCAAGCCCAATGTTATTCAATAGGCCCAAAGTAGGAAGCCAAACATAAACCCTACTCTAATTCCCAAAACTACCAATGTAGGACAAAAAAAGATGGGAAAACAAAGGAGCTAGAGTATGGCATTTACACATCAACCCCCCACTAATGGCATACAGCCTAGCAAAGAGAAGATATGAGAAAAGATTAGACACTTAGGCATCAATAGTTTTCAATTGAATTGATACGTAGTGAAGTGGGGCAACAACCGTGTCTATCAAGTGAATGAATCTTGAACTTTGTAGATTTGGATTGAGACCCCCACAATACGCATCACCCCTTATAGTCACTGTGTATTTTGCGATAACTCACTTGTGCGTTATAAGGCCATGCGCACACCTCGGGTCTCATAAGTGTTCTCGAGAGACAGCTCAGAACCTCTTATAGAAGGCGGCCACACCTTCACACTTACGTAGGTAATTCCACTATGGCCATCTCAACATGGACTACCATAATTATGGTATGGAATTATTACGGGTAAGACTTTGCTCAACCTCACACATATCAATCGGTGAATCTATTAAGTGCGTCTCAGTAGCACCACCCCGACGGCTATGGATCCATTAAGAGCATAAGAGCTCAACCTCTCAGAAGCACTACTATACACCATAGGGATGGAGAGTAGTGCATATTGAGACTAATATGGCTTCGTTTGACGACAAGTGGGTATCTACCATATTATCTCAATCCATGGACTTCAGTCCCATTCCCCTTGACATCTCGAGAACTATTCGCCTAGTCAAACCCTTGGTCAGTGGATCTACTAAATTTCTCTCGAATCTTACATATTCCAAGGAGATGACACTATGTTTTAGCATTTGTTTCACAGTGAAGGGAAATAGCTGTAGAATGCCTCTCCCACAATGGCATATCTGCTAGTAGATTTTTAGCCATTCTGCTTCTTGACCTGCCAACTCAAAAGCAATGAATTCAGCTTCCATGGTGGAGCGAGCTATACAAGTCTGCTTGGCAGACTTCCACGAAATAGCTCCTCTACCTAAGGTAAATACATAGCCACTAGTATAACTAACTTTGTCATTATTAGAGACCCAGTTTGCATCACAAAATCCTTCTAACACAGCAGAAAATTTGCTAAATTATAAACACCAATCCATAGTACCTCTCAAATACTTGAGCAAACGAAATAATGCATCCCAAAGTTCTTTACTAGGGTTATGAGTATAACGACTCAGTCGATTAACAGCATAAGTAATATCAGGTCGAGTATAGTTCATGAGAAACATCACACTCACTATGATTTTAACATACTCACTTTGGGAGACGCTAGGCCCTTTATTCTTTTTAAGATATGCTAGGGTTATAAGGAGTTCTCACTGAAAGTGCATCAAAACAGTTAACATTTCTTCAACACTTTCTCAATGTAATGAGACTGGAACAAAGAAAAACCATCATTAGTCTTTTTGATCTTAATCCATAGGATTACATCAGCTTCACCCATGTCCTTCATTTCAAAATGAGAAGATAACAATTTTTTAGTCTCATTAACACATGTATATAAGTGTCAAATATCAACATGTCATCCACATATAGACATATTATCACAGAATCTGAACCTATTACCTTTGAATACACACAGAAATTAGAGGTGTTCACAATAAAGCCATTTGCACAACTGTGCTATCAAATTTTTCATACCATTGTTTAGGAGCTTGTTTAAGGCTGTAAAGAGATTTCCTAAGCTTGCGTACCTTATTCTCCTGTTCAGAAATTTTACAAACCTCGGGTTGAGTCATATAAATCTCTTCCTCTAGGTCACCATTAAGGAATGTTGTTTTCATATCCATCTGATGCATAGCAAGACCATGGATGGCAGCTGATGAAGATCAAGCACTAGTACAAGATTCGAACCCTCAAAATGATCCAGGGAATGCAATTTCAAGCACCAAGACTCAAGCCTTAGTCCTAGCATTGCTACTGCCAAGCTACACACTACCCGGGTATGGACCTTCTCAAAGACCCCAGTTTTGTTCATCTAATTTCCTAACCTTCCAAAAGGTTTAGTGTCAGGTATTTTTGCTTAAGATGTTGCCTAACATCGTCAAATAACAAGCCATGAAGAGAAAACCAAGTTAAATCAGTTGCTTCATGAAGTTTCTGCCCCTACAAGTCAACCGTCTTAGATTAAGTTCTATTCTGACCCAGTTTGAGTTTCTAGCTAGTTCACCCCCTTAAACCTGATTTAGACCTAATTTATTTACCTAGGATGATTATTAACATCCTAATGAAGTCATTTATATATTGAAATCAAATTTGAATAAGGTAAAAGCCAATTAACCAAGCTGCTGAACTTTGGGCGCTAAACAGTCGGTTTGATTATTTTGGATCAACGGCTGAGATCTCTTCAAAGGAACAACTTTGTGACCTGCCAACTTGCCAAATTGCTTGCCTAAGTCTACCAATAGGCTATCATTGGCTAGTTTGCAGCTTTGGAAGACCCCTTGGCCACTAGGAAGAGAGATAAATATCATGGATGCTTCTGATTGGCCAGCGGCAAAAGGAGTCAAATCAGCAGTCATTTTCTCTCTCCCATGTGCAAGTGGATAGCTTAGTGTCTTAATAACATGTTCAAGCTTGAGTTTAGCATAATAGAACATGTAATTAGCTAGACACACGTGATGTACTTAGATTAAGCTAACCCAGGCTTTCAACTTGTTTTGTTTTAAGCTAGATTAGAGGTTTCCTAATGACTAAGGAAACCCCTAAGCAACTAGGCAGCTTAAGAGGAGCTTACGTAAGTGTTTGCTAGCTTGTTCCTCGGATAACACATGTAATGAATCAGAATTTCAGTCGAGCTTAGCTCCCAACCCCGGTTTCTCTCTAAACACTCAAATGAGCTTATCTTTACTTAGGCCGAGTAAAGTGGTGATCTAGTGAGTCTAAATCACTCCTTAGTAGTGTTTATATATCCTAAGAAGGATTAAGGGCCCTAAACTGATCCATGGTGGTGTTTCTGTATTCATGATTCAGTTTTGAAACTATCTTCCCTAGGTTGTTCTTTCGGGGTTCTTAGAACTCACATTCTGCCTTTTTATTTCCTCTAAGCTTGTTTGCAATCCAACCTTGATTGTAGGCTTAATTAGTAGGGAAATACATCAGCAGCTAAGGTGACTAGAGTTCTAATGGTGGTTATCTTAGTTACAGGAGAATATGTGTCGAAGTAGTCAAGCCCCTTTTTTTGGTTAAATCCCCTTATCATCAGTTTGGCTTTATATCTGTTAATAGAACCATTAGGTCTTAACTTCTTTTTAAAGATCCATTTACTACTATTGGGTTTATAACCTTTAGATAGTTCAACCAACTCCCAAGTTTGATTAGATACTATGAAGTCTAATTCACTTTTAATAGCTTCTTTCCAGAAATCAACATCTATAGATCTCATAGTCTCTTTATACGTTTTTGGATCTTCTTCGATGAAGAAAGCAGAAACTATTTCATCAGACAAGAAATTAACATCAAAGTCTTCAACCAAAAAATTAGTGAGGAAGTCATGACTGAAACTAGTCTGATTCTAGGTCTCTTACTCCTCCTAGGTTCCTTCACTGAGATTCTAACACCAGAACTGAAGGCAGATAAAGGCACATTGTCATACACAAGTATGGTTTCATGCACAATAGTAGAATCATTATTTTTCAAGGAATTATATGCTCAAAAAATTTTGCATCCCTAGATTCGCTAATAGAGAAGTCATTCAATGACATGAATCTATATGCAGCACTATTTTAGGCATAACCAATTAACACAGAATTGAAAGTTTTAGGACCTATGTTTTCCCGTTTGAAATTAGGTAGGGGAACTTTAGCCAAACACCCCCATACTCTTGAGAAACTCAAATTCATAAGGTGTTTGGTCTAATTTCTTATGGGATACTCTACTAAGGATATTGCAAGCAGATAAAACAGCTCCCCACATATTACCAGGAAGTTCCAAACTGAAAAGCATGACATTTGTCATTTCTTTAAGAGTTCTATTTTTGCGTTCAGCTATCCCATTTTGTTGGGGAGTGCGGGGTGCACTAACTTCATGTATTATGCCATTTTTCTCACAAAAGGCTGTCAAGGAGTTAGTCTCATATTCTCCACCCCTATCGGTTCTAAGTCTCTTAATCTTTCAGTCCAATAGGTTTTCTATCTCTGCTTTGTATTTCAAAAATATTTCCTTAACCTCATTTTTGGACATAAGGAGGTAAACTTTGGTATATCTAGAGCAGTCATCTACAAAGGTGATGTAATACCTTTTTCCTCCCTTACTAGCTGTGTTTTTGAAGTCAGCTAAGTCTGAATGTACTAATTCTACCAATGTTTTTTTGTCTGCTAGTAATCGACTTAAAGGGCTTTTTAGCATATTTTGCTTCTACGCACACAGAGCATTTGGTGAAATTTACAACATTCACAGTAGATATAAGTTTCATATTTTTGAGCCGTTTAATGGATGCAAAATTAAGATGGTCTAGCTTACCATGCCACAAATCAACAAACTCAGCAATGTAAGCACGTTGCTTAAAGACCCCGCAGTCTTAGAAGCAAGATTATACAAACAAGCTTCCATTCAGGTGTCCCTTCCTAACAAAGACCCTATTATGAGAGAAAACAACTTTGTCATCTCCAACAATAGTTTTTAATCCAACCATGTTGAGAAGTATACCGAAAACTAAGTTTCTACGAAGGGAAGGCACATACAGCATGTTGCTTAAAGATAGTAATTTGCCAGAAGTAAATTTGAGAAGAATCTTCCCTTACCCACAACTCTAGCTATCGTAGAGTTTCCCATGTGGATGCATTTACTATCTGTCATGTCTTTGAAGTCCTGCATAACCTCTTTGTTGGTACAGAAGTGCCTTGAGGCTCCAGTATCGTATATCCATTCAGCATTGTTTGTGACCAGGTTTGCCTATTCGACCACTGCACAGATGATTTCTACGTCTTTGGCAAGTTTGGCTTGGGCTATAGGCTTTCAGTTCAGGTGTGACTGTCCTTTGCGAAGTAGACACCGATATGCTTTGTGCCCTTGCTTGCCGCCGACATAGCACAACCCCCTTAGCTTCTGGATCTTATTACTAAACTTGTTTTGCTGCTTAACATAGTTTGGCTTCTGGTTCTTCTTACCTTTACCTTTAAACCTGTCTCTATTTGTAGGCACAACAAATTCAATTAGATTAGCCTTAGAACAGTTTAAACAGAGAGAGAGTCCATCTTATCTTCCAAGCGATTAGGTTCTTCTATTCTCATGTGGCTGATCAGTTCCTGTAGAGTGAGATCTTTCTTCTTATGTTTTAGCTAGTTCCTGTGGTCACTCCAAGATGGTGGAAATTTCTTAATCAGCACATTAACTTGTTGAATCTCGCATATCTTCATGTTCTCACTCAGCACTTCTGCACACAAGTTCTCATAAACATGAACATGTTCCATAATTGGCTTGTCATCAGTAATCTGAATACGCAGCCATTTACCAACCATAAATTTCTTCTTTTTAGCGTCGTCAGCTCCATACTTGACCTCTAATTTTTCCCAAATGATTTTGGCAGATTTGAAGGTAACAAACAAATCAAACAGGGGGTTAGTCATATGATTCAAATCATTCAATAGATGCTCCCTGATCGTTTTGTTGTCTTTCTCAAATTTTTTCAAGGTAGCCTCATCAACAGTCTTGCTTTTATCTTTGACTGATCTATCAGGGTGTATTGTTCTCTTCAGGTAGGTCAGAGAACAACACATGAACCACTTCTAATTGTTCAAAGAAAATCGAAAACAGTTGTTCACTCCCCAAAGTTTACACAGCTAGCTTATTGAACACGTGCACTCGCGGCCGGATCAGGGAGGCGGGCGGTGCGCGTGCACATGTGTGGTGTTTACCCACACCCCCACCAAAACCAAGCCCAATGTTATTCAATAGGCCCAAAGTAGGAAACCAAACATAAAGTCCACTCCAATTCCCAAAGCTACCAATGTAGGACAAAAGAAGATGGGAAAACAAAGGAGCTATAATATGCCATTTACACAACATTTACATTGGCCCTAA
>JAKOGI010000331.1:285000-297500 GCA_029747015.1 Carnegiea gigantea
ATGTGCTTAGTCTCTTAAGCATGCAAAACTGCATTATAGTTGGAATAGGATCAGAATTCTTTTGATTGCCAAGTAGATAGCCCTAGTACAGTTGATTATACACCTATAGGTTGATGTAATGCACTTTATAAGTACATTTCTAAAATGCTTTGTGACTCAAGCATGTTTTACCTTTTATTAGATCATGAGAACCAGTATGCTTTTATTGAAGGCAGACTGATTTCACACAACATCATCATATGAAAAATTTTGTTTAGACTATACCAAAGAAAGTCCATTTCAATTGATTGTTTTTTTTTAAAGATTAATTTGAAAAAGGCCTATGAATTGCTTAACGAGTTGAGTATGACTTGCTTAACGAGTTCAGATTTTCTTCTCAGTTTGTCCATTGGATCATCAGCCTTATTACCAGTTACAGCTTCACTATCAATGTAAATGTGACTAATCATGGAAACTTTAAGGGGGAAAAAAAAAGCAGGGGCAACATCTACTTTTTATGCTTGTTATGATTTATTTAATAAGGGATTTGGCCTTTACAACCACTCAACACCCTTTTAAGTTTCATCCACTATGGAAGAACCTAAAGTTAATTAATTTGAGCTTTGTTGATGATTTGATGATCTTTTGTAGATCTCATTTTTTTACTATCCAAGCTGCTATGGAGGGGTTTGCTTATTTTCAATGCATCAAGCTTTAGGATTAATAGCTAAAATCCTAAGCTTTCATTACTCGTGTCTCATATCAGATTTAGAATTAGATTTTGTTTGTCACTAGATTTATTAAGGCTCCTTCCCTATCAGATACTTGGGACTACCTCTATCTCCTAAGAGGTGGTCTAGAGTTGATTGTAGTGCATTGATTGAAAAGATCACTAAAAGGATTCATTTTTTGGCTTCTAGGACATTATCTTATAAAGGGATGCTACAGCTAATTAACTCCATTCTCTTCTTATTTCAGACATATTGGAGTTCCTTGTTTGTGTCCCACCAATTCTTTGAGATTTTAATAGTCAACCTAAATTAGTTTGATGACTGGGAATTAAAAGTTGTGGATTGTGCCATTAGGCTGTGGTTGCTAGATAACTATGGTACTTAGCTATTGGTAAACAGTGTCAATGGGCCCGACGAACACATGGTGCTTATCTATAATAATATGATAATTTTACATGTTTCTAAAAAGGAAAACTCTTCCTTTATGGAAAGAAAATTATGAAATTAGATGTAAACTTCTTGTCGGGTATAATAGGTATCAATTGTTAGCTAAAGCATTTGGCTCCTACACAATTTCTAGTGATTACAAATGGCAATTAGGAGATTTGCTCAAATTCCCAATGGCTGTGATCATTTAGAAATGGTTTAACATCCTAAAACAGTTTTTTTTTTTTTTTTTTGAGATCGAGTCTATGTAGATGATCTACCAAGGACAAGACGGAAAAGATGGGAATCTAGGTTAAGAATGGATTATGAAGCCTTTGCTTTACTGCACTTGACATCCAGGAATATTTATTCTTCAAATGCTTGTTTAGTCAATGCGTTTTGCAAAATTGGAGTTTTTTTGGGGTGCTTTTATGTGATGATTTATACTGTGAGAAATGTTCTTGCAGCAGCAAAGAGATGGCGAAGAATAAAATTAGATAGATGATCCTCTATTTATGTATTACTACACTTACATATGGCATATGGCAGGAAAGGAATGTGTGGGAATTTAGGAAGGAACAACACAATCTAGGAATTGTCTTCGAAAATTGCAAATACATAGTCACAAGTAGCATTTTTTTTCAAAAAAATTGCTTTAATGCTATAAAAAGTAAGGAATCAAAGATGTATTGAGTTAGATGCTATCTTAATGGCTTAAGCACGCTCTCCCTTTAAGAATTTGTGAATGAGTTATTTTCACAAGTTGGTAATGAAATACAAAGGTTTCTTAACCAAAAAAATAGCATTAATAAGAAATTGACGTGACATATAACGGATAATCTAGTCACCAAAAACATATTAATTTAAGTAAGTTAAATTTATTGTCCTTAATAAATTCTTGAACTTGAATCTTATCAATAAAGAGAAGTTTTATTCTAAGAGAACTCTACCTGTTATTGTATACTGCCCTATCTCAAATCCTATAACGATAATCATTTGAGCCATTATGTTAAGGACAATAACCTAAATATTTTGGTTCTCAAACCATGACTTGGGTACCTATAGCGCCCCCATTAGAGTGGGCAAGTACGTCACCCATAGGCACGTTAACGATAACATATATAAAAAAATATTAAGTTAATTTGGCTAAACAAATGTAAATAAATTTTCTTAGAATTGTAACATCCCACTTACATGTATGTATTTGCATTGGAAAAAAAAAAGATAAACACGTTGGGCTAAAAGTCAATGAATAATGTTTTATTGATTAAGGGTTTGTTCTTTTCGTTGATAAATTAGGGTTGGTAAAAGGGCGAAGTTGGTTGAGGTAGGTTAAAATGAGTTGAAGCAGGTTTAAGTGCATTAAAGTTGGTTGAAATAGGCTGAAGTTGGTATAACTTTTGTATGATGGGTTGAAGTTGGTTAAAATAGTGAGAATAAAATTTTGAAGGAGGTGGGTTGAAGTAACTTGAAATTGGTTGAAGTAGGTTAAAGTTGGTTGAAGTTAATAAATTAGAAAAGACCAACGAAAAGAACAGACCCAATGATTCTCGTACATAAATATACAAGCCTAAAAGTAAATTTGATATGCAAGGTCGGCTATTAAGGGCATGTTATTTTCGTTGGTAGATTGGGGTGGGCAAAAGGGTGAAGTTGGTTGAGGTAGATTGAGGTAGGTTGAAGTTGGTTGAAGTTGGTATTTTTTTTTTGAAGTGGGTTGAAGTGGATTGAAGTAGGTTGAAGTGGGTTGAAGTTGGTATAGTTTTTATGTGATGGGTTGGAGTGGTTAAAATAGTCAGAATATAATTTATATGTGATAATTTATGAAGTTATTGAAACTTTTCGTGCATTTTTTGAGTGAATGCTAATTTAACAATTTTGTACCTATTTTTGTTTGGGGCCGGCACAACTTGTCAATTATTTTTAACGATTTCCATAAAAAAATTTATTTATCACAATTTTTTTATATGTATTCAAAAATTCAGATGTAACATAAGAAAATAATATGATGATAATTGTTACAAAATATATTAGCAATATATATTTGTTGTTAATTTTAAAATATAAGAGTTACTTGAAAACATAAAATTAGCCGTTTCCTAATTTTATACTAGTCATAGATGACAAATTTAGTTATGGAAAATAATAAAAATATGATGTAATTTCAAAAGCATGTGAAAGCAAAATATCATGATGATAATTTGAAAATTAAAATGGAATCGTATCTACCTAAATCTACACTGCCTGATGTATCAGAGAATCTCACGCCTCATTTGATATTTTGTAAGCACAAAACACCCCCTGCTCTGCTATTTTACCCCCAAGGCCCCCTTGTTATTTCACCCAGAATTAAATGCCCTCCCCCCTTCAATTACCCAGGCACAAAATCCCCCCCGTCTTCTTCACCCACAAAGGCAAGCCCCCATCGACGGCCAGGTGCCGACCGTTCGAACGCCACTGACATTGCGCGTGGTTGGCTGCGTGGAGGCAAGCACAGCCCCTGGTTGGGAGGAGACCAACACAGATCGGAATTTTAAGGCATTCAGGTACGTACCTCAATTGACCCAGATTTGATTTACTCAGTTGTGGTGGATAATGTTTGCAAATGTTGGTGTTGTGGGTGGAAAAATTTGGGGGTAGAGAAATTGTTGGGTTATTGGTGTTGTTTGGTAGGGTTTCTGGTTGCCATTTCTTCATGTATGTGGTGAGTTCGCAGAAATGATATGAGTGTTTGGTGGGTGATAGTCATGATTGACGCACATAACAATTACTACGGAATGCTATTTGTATGAGTTTTTATGTTTTGAAAATGTTAATTGCTGAGATTATGAGCATCAAAATGCCCGTTGCCTTTCTTCTTGGACATCTCAGTGTGTGAATAGTGTATCTATGGTTGTTAATTTGTGACATTACAGTGACCCCCCAATTAACAGTAAAGATGCAAAGGTAAATTTGCATCCTCCTTGTTTCTGTGTTTTATGGTCTAACCATGACATGTTCATAGGTATAGGAAATTGAAAGTGATGACTGCTTCTGGGAAAAAAATCTGCTAATTGGACAAACAAGGATGATGAGAAGTTGTTGGAAATTCTGATTGAACAAAGAGCGCAAGGATCAGCTTTTTTAAGTGAAGTCTAGTGAGAGTGATGTTGAAAAATGAAGGGATCAATAAGGAGGGCGTCCAAATCAAAAACCACTATAATGATTTAGGAAAGAAGCTGTGAGCTTGGGAATTTCTTATGGGCAAAACAGGGGTGGGTGTTGATTACAAGACTGGGCCTGTGGTTGTGTCCAATTCAGCTTAGCAAGACTTGCTTTAGGTAAATGATGTACACATTTATAAGTTTGGAATATTATATATATTATAGTTGATCGGAATTGTAATGTGAAACATTTATGTGTGCTGTGGTGTGCAGCAATTTGGTGGCAAGTATAAATCGTTTCAGAAGAAGGTGCCTGCAAACTTGGAAAAGATAAAATCGGCATTCTGCGGGAAGCACGCAACTAGTGAAATGAGCTTCGCTCCTGGGATGGTTACTTCTCCTAGCAATCAAACCCAACTGTCAAAGAGAAAGGCGATTGATCTGGATAAACATGTAGGTGACAGTGATGAAGCAAATGAGGATGGATCCGATGCTGATATCGAATGCCTTGGTGCGGAGGAAAGTCGATCTCATCCTAAGCGAGTACACAGCTCTCGCAAGCGAAAAGTGAAGGCTAAGCTTCTATAACGGCAAACGGCAAGAGCTTCTTGACTAGTCATCAAGAGATGAGGAGGTGAACCAAGCCCTTGCTATTCTCCGCATGAGGAAGGAGGCAAAGCAGCGACCATCCCTTACCAAGCAGGTGCAGGCATGGCTAAAGCAACGTCCCCAAATTTCTGCTATAGGATCAGATTTCACTACATCCATCAAAAAAAGGAAGAAAAGCTTTTCTTGAATTTGGACGATGAGTTTGTTGTTAGATACATGACATTAATAGGGTTTTGGCTCTGACTGTGTATGCGGATTGGAGTATGTATGTCTTGGTTTTCTTGTGCGTACTTCTTCTAAGAACTTGTTTGTATTAGCATTAGGTGGTGATGGACATGTTGCTTTCTTCATTTTGGATAACGTTGGTCTTGTATGGCTTTCTTATTTTGTTATTTGTGTACTTGATTGTATCATTCTATGCGGAGGAAAACCATGTTGTGGGGACTTTGTATAATTTCTATGTGTTTGACCTTGCTAATTGTTGTATGATGATATGATATAGAATGGATGAGGAGGATTGTACAATGGATGAGGAGGAAGACCGTGCTATTGATACTATTATCGGTTACAACCTACAACGTTATCATTTGGACTGGCCTCGCTCCACGTTGAAAGAAAGATTTCTAAGAGCAATTGGTGAGGAGAGTGGAGCGAATTACATACATATATTGTTGAGTGGAAATCGTCTAGATTTATGTCGTGAAGTTGTTCGCCCTGAAAAAGATGTTTTCACACATCTTGTTAGCATATTGATGGAGATGGGTTTATTAAAAGAGGGTCGTTTTGTGAAAGCAGCCGAAATAGTTGCAATTACCTTGTTTATTTTGGCAAGAGGGGCTAACTATCGGGAGGCTGAAGATTGCTTTCAGCGTTCCCCATCAACAATAGGCAAATATCATAAACAAGTGCTCGATGGTCTAGTGCAATTGTTTGGTGATATTGTTAGACCGTATCAAAGTCAAGATGAATTGCCTACTGAAATTCTCTAGAAGAAGGGCTTCTATTAGCCTTTTTTTAAGGTGTGGCTTTTAGCTCCCCACACACTTTAACATGCTGTTATCATTATACGCATATGTGAAAACACACTTAACTTGTTATTTTCTGTTGAAGGACTGCATTGAGGCTTTAGACAGGACGCATATTCAATGCGTAGTAGGAGATGATAATGGCCAATGATTTAGAAATCGTAAACAGCGAAAGAGTGGAACATTTTATATGTCGTTTCTTTCAACATGATGTTTACATATGTGAATGCTGGCTGAGAGGGCAGTTCCCACGATCTACCTGTGTTGAAGGATAGTTTGAGTTAGTGTAAATTTGATTTCCCTCATCCTAAACCAGGTACTAACACATTCATTGTCGTGTTTGTAGGTAATTTGCTTGACTATAACGCAAAATTCATATGGTCTCTTTCTCTTATATACTCCAACAAAGAAAATATTATTTGGTGAATTCTGCGTATCCAAATACGATGGGATACTTGGCTCGTTATTCAGGGAAGAGTGTTCGCGACCACATTCTAAAATTCAGAAGCCGCCATAGAAATGGCCATGGGCTGTAAGATATTCAAGAAGAGTTTAACTATCGGCATTCGTCTTTATGTGGAGTAGTTGAGCGAACATTTGGAATTTTGAAGGAGACTTGGAAGATTTTGGATAACAGAATGTCTCAAATGAGTTTAGAATCACAAATTGAAATTGTTATTGTATTATGTACACTCCATGATTTCGTCTGTCTGCATGAGAAGGGGATGCAAATCTCACCAAGGCCGTTATGTGCTGACCAAGGCCCTTTGTTAACCTATTTGATCAAGATGCTAAGAATGCCATGAAAGAAATTAGGAATCAAATAGCAAATAAAATTTGGGCATCTCGTTCCACCTGAAATTAAATGTTTGTAAAGGTGGCACTGATAGGTGCTTAAATATTTGTGTCGCTTAATTTGTGCAATCAGTTCCTGTAATCATTCCATATCAGTCTCAATATCTTCACATATGTGTCACCATTACGAATTGCAATTAAATAATGATTCCCAAAGGTATGGATTTTGTACATGATAAGAAATTATCAAATTTCATAGTTGCAGATGGAATAATTTTTTTCCGTATTTTTTCAGCGATGATGTACAAATTTCCACCATTTTCAAATCATACTACTTTTGTATTGGTATATATCCAGAACATCAAAATCTTCAAACCATATTAATTCCAAAGTACGATAATTTACAAAAAAGTAGTGTGGTCATTTTTTTATTGTAAAAATAATTAAATTTCACATGACAATTTACAAATTATGAAAATTATGAAAGAGGTGGGTTGAAATTGGTTGAAGTGGATAGAAGTAGGTAGAGATAGGTTGAAGTAGATATTTTTTTAAGTGGGTTAAAGTTGTTTGAAGTGGGTTGAAGTAGGCTGAGGTTGGTAAATTCAAAAGGACCAATGAAAAGAACAGGCCATAAATGGTCAAATAATGACAGCCTAGAATGAAAATGAGATGAACGAATGAGCAAGACAACGCCAACAAGCAACAATTATTACGTCATCAACCTAGGTGTATAAGAATAATGGGTATACCATCCAACTCAAGCCGACAAACATACCTACAAATCAGCGGCGAATTCAGGAATCAAATGAAGCGGGGTCGGAGCTTAAACATATACGTATTTTGAAATTTTAAATTTAACAATTGACATAAAACCGAAATTGAGAATGAAAGGCGCAGAGTTGAGCACTTGAGTTGTTGGAGTATGAAAGTGGACATTGTCTCACATAGATAAAAATACAAAGAATATCAAAGTGGGTGTTCTCCCACATTGATAAAATTAAAAGGCTTGAACATGTATATAAACTTATGAGTTACTCCACCCATTGCCAATTGGTTTTAGATTGAAAACTCATTTAAATTTATATGTATGACTCTTTTGTTTAACCCCCAATTGATATAAAAAATTCAATTTGAGTTGTGGTCGTTCTCTAATTCAAAGACTTGGGCCTCATATCCCGAAAAAAAAAAAAAATACCATTATTGACTGAAAATGCTAGGAACAGGGCTTGAACCTGCACCATGGCAACACAACCATGGTGCTATTGCAACCCATCTAACAACGCCACCAATCTTCTTTATTACAAGTAGCAGATCACAAATTATATATATAGGATTTACTTATTTATTTTTCAATGCAGCTAGTAGATTTTTATTATTTTTTCAAAGCGGGGTCGCTTGACCCTACGTGACCCCACTATAGCTCCGCTCCTGCTACAAATGCGTGGCCGCAATGAAAAGTATATCTGCGCACTTTCAAGCAAATGTTAATAGCTAAGGATTGGGCTTTGATTCTTGAGATCTCAAGTTCAAAGCATAATAATAAGAAGTTCTTGAATTATGAAGTTTTTTTGACCTTCCTATCTTTTTTCTTGTTTTTGTCGTTTTAAAGATTTGCTTTTTTTTTGTTTAAAAAAATACTTTACCGATCAAAGTTTTATTTTTTAATCAAAATTTGTCCATCCAAAATTGTTCACCAAATATAACAAGTTTTTAATTTTTTTTTTAATCTTTCTATCCCTTTTTTTTGGGCAACATTTGTTTGGTTTTTTTAATAAAAATTGTTCTGTCAGCCAAATTTAGGTTTTCAATCAAACATTTTCTATTGAAAATTGTTTACTAAATGGTGATCTATTATTCATGAAAATCTAACTACATATAAAAACATATTTTATTTTTCACAAAAAGGTTAACCTATCATTTACAAAAAATTAACCTAATGTTTACAAAATAGATACATATTGCTCATAAAATAGAACCTACGCTAGATAATGTTGTTCACAAAATTGAACCAAATACTACTAAGAGTTAAAAATTAAGGGTTAAAACTACTACAAATATCTGTCAAGGTAAAAAGTTCTATCGTTCATTCACAAAAAAATTTAACCTATTGTTTACAAAAAATTAACCTATTGCTCACAAAAAGTGAACTTGTTATTTACAAAATGTTAACCTCCAGTTCACAAAATATAAACTTGTCTACAAGATAGAATTCTATGCTGGTAACGTTATATAGTTCACCAAAAATTCTTAGTCCTTTATTTTTTTGGTAAAAATCTCCCCACAAACACAAATTTTGAGCCTAAAATAAATCAGGTAAGAAATTAAGTAACAAATTGAATTTCTATATTGATATTATTTATACGGGTACAATCTCTACATATTTGTTAGAAAATAAACAAATAAATAATTCTTCTGATTCGATCTTCTTGGATGAATTTGAATGAACTTTATCTTGAGAGATGGCCTAAGAGGCTTAATCTCAATTGAAAAAAAAAAAAAGATCTTCGAGGGAAGATGACATGAGTGTTTCAAGTGCTTGTTATCTTCCTTCAGAGAGAAAGTGCTTGAGCCTTAGTGGATTCGTAGAATGTCCACCCCTGAATGAAGAGGAGTAGAGACCTATTGATAGGAACCTCCCCTCCACCGCAAAAGGTCAAGATGGACCTTGGTCTATTTAGGGCTTGAAATCGGGCTTCGGCTTCAGTCAATTTGACTCAGGAGTCTGCATTGACTTTGTACTTGAGTAACCGACTTATTGACCTGGTATTGATCTGATGAAGTATCGATTTGACCGTCGAGTTGGAGCGCGGGTTGACCATTAGCTGGGCTTTGACTTGAGAGTTTCTTGGCCTTTGCCTTGAGAGTCGCTTAGGCTTTGACTAGGGCGTGACTTGGATAGTCACCTCTAACTTTGACCGGATCTTGACTTTGGAATCATTTGTGCTTGCGCCATGACTTGCACGTCAATTTGGACTTAATTAAATTAATTAAAAGGGTTGATCCAACTAATTAATTTAACTTTATCTTTTGGCACGGTACACATATATTTTTAGTGCCTACAAATTTCCCCCTCGAGACTGGGTCACGAACAAGACTTGTGTCATTTAAATGTGACCGACGTCTCAATTTTTTTTTTTGAAAATTATTGTTTTAGGATCTTATCGACTTGACTTATCATGCTATCAATTTGACACCTTTTTCTTTTAGGAGAGTCGTGCCACTCTTCAAATTGCAAGATCTCTAATGCCAGTGTCGTCTTATTTTTTTAGACCTTGTCTGAAATCAGTGAACTTGATACTTGACATCCAAAATTGCACTGACACCTTGGGTTGTACTTCGGTTTTAAAGTATGTCTATTAAAATCGTGTAACCACTAGTTTATGCAAGAAAAGTTGGCTTGCAATACGTCGTTGTCAGGTGTTAGTGAAATTGACATTTTTTTAGTTGGGACACACCTTCGTCAAATTTTGATACCAACCAAACTTATCCATTGTGTCTCGAAATGATCTGAGCCAACAACTACGAGAGCCCTTCATTTTTATTTGAATTTTTTTTGGTTTGGATTCTAAGTCTACCATTTATGATGTGGTCCAATGTAAGTCCAACCTCCCCTTCTTTTGTTGGATCCTAGCCTTTTCCCACAATATGCTGACAACGAGGATGCGTTCCTTCCATTTTTTCAGACTTATCCAAAAGCCTACGCACAAGTTGTTATGAGGTTTAGGATTCTCATCAATCCTTGTATACCCTTGCTACCACGGCTTGGTCTACATGTAACTCATCCGCATCAAAGTTTCATGTTTTGATATCCAAACTTGTTTATTTTGGATGCCCAACACTTCAATCACAAGGCTTCACTGTTGATTTGAGTGCTTGATTATAAAAATGCATCAAACTCACTCTCAGGGTCCGTTTGGAAGGGGAGTAAGTTTGAATGGTAAGAATAAATAAAAGTAAGGGGGTGTAAGAGTAAAAAGGAGTAAATAAAAGTAAGGTGCTCACCCTTGTTTGGGAGTTCAAAAAGAGTAAGGATTTACCCTTATTGGGAAGAATAGGAGAGTAAGTAAGAGTAAATAAAATAAATGACATATATACCCTTGACTTTATTTAAGTACTCATGCTCTTTATATCTTTTATCTTGTCATAATATTTCATTTCCCAAGTTTAACTTGTTAATATATACATCTAAAAATCGTATGAAATTTTTTGTTTCATGAATTTTTATGCTTGTACTCCTCCCAACATCAATAAATTTATGAAGAAAAAAAAATGTATGAAGCATTTACCCCATGAACGAGAATCTTATCTACTTAATACTAATACACTACCAAACTCCCTCCCTTCTATACCATTTATTCAGAATTGCAACCTAAATATTCCTGTCACCATAGTACTTTATAATCATAAATGTCACCATTGTTTCGATAACACTTTAATCATACTTCATAATCATACATATCCAGAAGCTTAAATGCCTAAATAGCAAATAATATGCAAATAATAAGATATTGAATGCCAGGTACCATCCATGCCGGTTATCATCAAATGGCATAACATAGGTCAAAGTGACAGTATATGATATTTACACAAAATGTTGCCACTGTTTCGCTAACACCGTCACAAACGGCAACCAAAAGTGAAGAAGACCATTGTCGTAGAGGAGCAATGGTAACAAGTCATTGTTTAACACTAGCAAGATACATGTCCAGCACCGCAAAATACCAATAATACACTAATGTTTAGCAACCTACGAAGCCTTACTTAGGTGGAGGATCACATGGTAGCCTTTGACATCCGCATCATTGTCTTCAAAACATCCTTGCCTCTTGCCTCTGGACTTGTAAGTAAAGCCTTAAACTTTTAAGGATTATCCACAAGATACACATAAGCCATTGCAATGACATCATCAGGAAGCCCTATTTCTTCCAAAAGGATCCAAACTTCTGATTCATCTATGAGAAGGTGAATTGGCTTCACCAGTTCTACTGTTGATTTCATTAGAGCATTAGCAACTGTCTCTAACCCATTCTTTAAAGCCTCAAGTTCATCGTCATATACTTTAATTTTAGCTTTAGCCCTTTTTGATGATGTCTTTGCCCCGTAGATTCTAGCAGTTGCTTCAATAGGAGAAGCACTTTCTTTTCCACTTTCCTTTATAATTTTTTGCATACTCACATTGGCAGAATTAGCAGTGATGTTGTCCAATAAGATTTTATTTTGGCCAACTAACATATCAACCTCTTCAATTGAATCAACACATTAAGGTTAGGAAGCCTTCTTTTTAGCTCTCATTTCAGTAGCAGTTTCAGCTCTGTCTAGAATTGCTCTATCCACTCCACATACTTCAGCAAGCTTATCATAAAGTGGGAAAGCCTTGTTCCTATAGTTCGTAGCTTCATGCTTTACATGAAATGTTATGTGGAAACGTACCTCATTTTACAAGTTATAAAGCAAAAACAACACACTCTTACGCCAGCCATATTCAGTTCTCTAGAAATGAACATATTAACCTCCCTAAAAAAAAAGCCCAAGTAATCATTCAAGTAGAACAGAAAGTTTGCAGGTTATGGAATGCAAAATGATGATTACTGTCTGAGATTGCCAGGAACTGGGAACTGCAATGAACTCTTTTACAAACGCAGGTCTCATTATTCAATGAAAGGCTCACAAGTCTAAGTATTAGCACCATAACAAAGGAAAAGTATGAGTATCTCAATCAACTTCTGACATACTTCAGGCTCTGCCTCCCAAATACCAGTGATGAGATCGTACCCAAAGCTACTTGGACC
>JAKOGI010000331.1:302500-467500 GCA_029747015.1 Carnegiea gigantea
ATTTCAGAATTCCCATTGTTTCACTGTTGGCATATTGGTTCCTATATTCCTATTTGGTGTTTGTTTGATACTCTGTGTCTTATGTAATACCAAGGATAAATAGTGGACAATGATTTTTTATTTATAAACAGTGGACTATGACTTTTATTTTAAGCGTAGAGTTGAACAACCATGATTTGTTTGGAACTCGAGGCTACATCATCTTTCCTCTTATAAAATGCTCATTTTGATTCCTTTTCGCTTGTTCTTACTCATATCGCCATGGCACCATGTTCGTTTATTTTATGCCGAAACTCTAATTTTGGCGGCATTTCTTTATTGTCGCTGATGTAGTTGGTAAGTCACTTGAAAGACCACTACGACAGTAGTGTTCCACTAGACTTTTCAGGGCTTAGAATGGAGATCCATATGCTATAAATGGCGTAAAAACTTGAAAATCCACTTGCAAATGTAGTTTATCTCTAGGCCTTTCAAGGCCTAAAATGTAAACCCACACGCTATCAGTGGGATAAAGACTTGAAAGCCCTCTTGCGAACGTGGTTTACCTCTAGGCCTTTTGGGGCCTAGAATAGAAACCCCCATGCCATAAGTGAAGCGAAGACTTAAAAATCCACTAGCAAATGTAGTTTTCCACTAGACCTTTTAGGGTCTAGACTGAAAACACACACGCCATGATTGGTATCGACTAGCAAGTGTAGCTTAGTAGTGAAAAACTAATGACTTTGACTGAACTTTTTCTTTTTTGGATGTTGTTTCATTTGCTAACTTCTTCCCTAAAAAAAAAAATAAATAACTTATGCTTTTATTTTCAAGTGATTCATAATTGTTCACCTCTAGGAGTTTCAGTGAGATGGCAAACTCTTTCTCTCTGTTGTAGATAACAAGGATGACAAACCTCAATTAGGGACTGATTTTCTTATCCACTGTTTCTTACGTAGGCAAAATGCTAATCAAGTACCTTATATAGAGCCATCGTTCTTTCCTTCAGAGTTATCAATTCGAGTGGAGAAAGGCGTGAAGGATGATTCAGTCGCCTATTTTTTTCAAAGCATACACCATGACAGATCCAACTTGATTATTGAGTTCCCCATGCTTGGGCGATAAATCATATCTGAGAAGGGTAGGTGGGGACTAAACATGTTGTTTTATGGAGAGTGTGGTTACATACAGCTATAATGAGAATGGACAGAGCATGTACTCTTTTGCTTTGAGCAACACTTGAGGATTGTTCACTATGTCAAGTAGTGTATACCTCACTTTACTCCTACAACTGTGATGTCCATATCCTTCACACTTTTTACGAGAGCTGGTGTTGTACCACTAATACTCTTCATACTATGTTGGGGAAAATGTCCATCTCTTTGTGGGATTTGCATAGACTTGGTGGCCTCCCAATCAATGGTAGAATATATGATGAGACGGTCTCTAGCATTCAAATTTTCAACCATCGGGATAGGCAAGACTAAAAGGTCATTCTATCTTCCTACTGATGTGGATTTTATGGTCAGTTTTAAAACCCTTTTTACTTCAAAGTGCACAAGGTTAATTGTAGACTAGCGAGTACAGAGCTATTGATCCCATGAGGAACAATAGTGATTTTAAATTTAGCATTTTCGATTGTAAAGAATAGTTCAATTGAGGAGTTTGATTATCAATAAGAATTAACAGAACAAAAGAAGATTAAATCAGTCAAGGGAGTAAAGAGAAATCAAATAGAAGAAAGATCTAAGACTTTAAATTTCACCATTGATGCAAATACTGATTTACTAATTCAAATAGGGATTCAATTTGTCTCTTGTTCAACATAAACTACAAGCATTAGGTCATAAATTAAAAAGATGATTATAATTATAAAATAAGATAATTTATCTAGTGGTTTAGCATGAATCATTCTTTTTAGACATAACTCATATAATTTCTAGTACAAACAATTCAATTTTAACAATTATAATTTTAATTCCAATTACATAATCATCATATTAGCCTACAAGGTCTAATATTAATTTGAGATAGCAAATTAAACTATTATAATCAACATGATTAGACAATAGTATTAAGATGCATGAACAGGTTAAGATCAAGTTTAAGCTCAACATTATGCAATTAAGGAGACAAAAATTACCCTAAAAAAATTAGCAAAATAATCTTATTATCAAGGATCCATCTTAATCTTAGAAA
This sequence comes from Carnegiea gigantea, assembly GCA_029747015.1. Classification (NCBI taxonomy): domain Eukaryota; kingdom Viridiplantae; phylum Streptophyta; class Magnoliopsida; order Caryophyllales; family Cactaceae; genus Carnegiea; species Carnegiea gigantea. The sequence continues at coordinate 304,679 of JAKOGI010000331.1, forward strand.
TGAGTAGTTTAGCCGGCTATAGTTAGTGAAAACACTATTGAAATTGGTATATTTCACTTCCTATGTCCGAACTTTTGTGCTCAATTACACAAAATGATGAAATTAAGTGTAAAATCTTAAATGTGACTCACAAATGAGATGAGAAGAGAAGAGAAATATAGCTTAACAAATTTTCTTCTAAACCCCTCAACCCAAATGACTTTGTCTTACAAAATACTCTCCACTCTCTAAAGAAAAATAGAAGATAGAAGAATGCTTGGATGCTTGAATGAGTGAGTGCGTGAATGGATGCAACCCATAGCCCATTTTTATAGTGGAAATTCACCCCCTTTTAATGCCCAAAAATTAATGAAAAATTAATTTCCATTAACTATTGGCTGTTATATTGCTTGAAAAAGGGCTAGTCTTAAGCTAACAATAAATCAAAATTAATTAACTTTTGCCTAGGTTACTTAAGCTTCCTCACATTTGGCTGCTAGGTGGTGCTGGGAGGTTTTTTTGGGGACCGCAGACCAACCCAGGCAGAAGAAAGAGAGGAGAAGAGAAAGAGGCTAGCAGGCTGGACAGAAAGAGAGAGAAGGAGCTGGGGTGTCTGATGGGCCGCACGATAGGCCCGCTCGAAGGGATAGGAGGGGAGCAAGCTAGGGGGCGGCTGGACGAGACTGGTCTGGGCCGCGTTGTCTAAGCGCTGGGTCGACCCAGACAGAAGGAAAGAAGAGAAGAGGCAGAAGGCAGTCAGGTTGCTGATTTCTTGGTTGGGCTGCTACTGGACAGGGCCCACACGGACTGGGAGTGTCCTGTGAGCTTGGGTGGCTTTCTTCTTCTTTTTTTCTTTAATTTTGGGTTGAACTTTGGTTGCACATATGCTTCGGTCCAAATCGAGTCAGATTGTTCACCCAAATCCATTTGTTTTATGTCCACCTGAAAATCATAAAAATATTCATTAATTACTCATAACAATATATTTCAAAAATTTAAAAGTAGGTAAATTGAAGAGTAAAATTACATATAAAAGATGAATTATCAACTCCCTCATACCAAAACTTTGCTAATCCTCGAGCAAAGAATAACAAGAATGCACATATTCATTATACTGATCAAGTAAATAGGATTAGGGAAGAAAATCAAGTATCTAACTACATCTGTCCACCCAAAATTACATGGATAAAATCACTATCAACCCACAACCCACCATTAAACATTTCTAATTTCAACTAAGTTAATAGACCAAGATTCAAGCAAATTAAGTACATAATGAAACCATGTAGCAAACTATAAGAACAAGACTTCACCCCACGTAGCAACAATTACAAAGTATCTTTAAAATCAAGTCCCCAATGCCAAATCAACTTATTAACTTTTTTTCCGTTGAATTGTTTTTTTTGAATTGTTTCAAAAGTTTCTTAATTCCATGTATTTCCTTGAGTGGATAATGATATGAATAAAGATAAATCTCAGAGAAACACTTAGTACATATTCAGGCAATTAAAGATATGGATAGAGATAAAACCTAAACATTGATTCCGGAACCAGAACTTAATTAATTCAATTTATTTATTTATTTATTAAAAAGTCAATAGGTACTCAAAACTTATTACATACTCATTATGATATTGAAAATGGGGTTATATCTCAAACTCAAGATCGACTACATAATGACACTAGCACAATAAAAAATTTTGGCTATCAATCAGTCAAAGCAAGAAATAATCTCTAATAAGCTGTTAAGTCATAAATCATGCATCGTTTTAATAATTATTTTGATTATATTATATATATTATTTCATCTAATTTACTTTATTTTATATATTTTTCGGGTTAAACATTAATAAAATAAAGAGAAAAGAGAAGACGTCGAAGTTTCGATTTTACACGTTAAGTCAAGTCAGTCCAAAAATAATGATTTATGAAAAAATACTATTTTCATAATGATTTATTTAGGATAGGGTTATAAAATTATTACTCATAGTTGACGAGAAATTAGAAGACTTGGAAGAGAAGGAGTCCAAGAAGAAAAACCCTAGGAGAATAATATTATAAAAAAACTCCTAAACTCACCCCTACCCCACGCCTAACCATCTCTTGGCAACATCTCTCACGCTTAACCCCTCAGTGGTGATCATCATTAGAATAGCTTCATCACCATCATCTCACAATTCCACCCTCACGTCTCACCTCATCGTCAGACCCCTTCTTCAACCTCCTCATCTCACTCAACACAGCATCTCACACCTGCATCATATATCACAAACATCCCAACGCCCAGTCTCTCACGTCCTTTATTACCATCAATCATCATCATCATCTTCAATCACCATCGTCGCCCCTCATCAACTTCACGTCCAAAGTAATATTGTTCTATGCTATTTTTTTTCATTTTTATTTTATTTTATTTTATTTTATTTTATTTTTTTGTTTAGTTTAAAGTTAAACATGGAAGCTTTGGTTAATGATTGTGTTTTATTTTTAATATGAGTGAATAATTTCCTTGTACTTTATATAATCTATTTGAAACCATGCTAAATTTATTATTTTGAAACAAGTTTTATTCTTTATTGTCTAGTTGATTTTTATTCATGATTCTATAATGATTAGTATTTATCGTTTATGATATTCGCGTTAGATTAATTAAAATGTACATACTAATTAGTTTAATACGAATTCATATGATAGTTTAAAAGACTTTAATCCATAAAAGTTATAGTCTTTTAGGCATAGTATTACCCTAATTGATCATAGATACCTCAAACTCATCTCTTTTAATTAGATAATCGTTATAGATCTTTGTTAAATCAATTTACTGGTAAATTAGTTACAAGATATTAAATGATGTTTTTCTCATACATAATGCTCTAGTTTGATTAAATTCATGTGCTGATATGAGGGTTATCAAAACTAGTAGAGTTTATATTAGGGTTGGACCTAAATAAACTAAAACATAAGAAAAAAGGAGGAAGATCTGCTAGCGGGTGTCTTCTATAGTCTAACTCATAGATAAATCAATTTATGGATTGATGATAATATTAATTTACATGGTGGATATAGATTACACTAAGTATTTTTCATAAATTTGGTATCTTTGATAATTATTTGTTACGGTTTAGTTAATTTCTTTAGTTTGTCAATTTTAATTCTTAAATTTATAAGCTTTAACATAGGTTTCATTTACCACCCCAAGTATTACTCTTTTAGTAGTATTTTACTATAATTAGTGCCTTTAGATTTTGAGTTTTTGTGTCTTTAAAATTTCAAGTTTGATTTCTGTTTTCGATTTGTTAGTTTTAATTGGTTAATTAGAAATTAGGTTAATATTAGCTCTTTTAGGTTATTTCTAAAAGTTAGAGTGTTTTTAGGTTAATTAATGGTTTAAATCTGTTAGAATTTAAATTCGTAATTTTTGGAATTGATTTGCTGATTTTTCAGAATTAATTTCTAATTATTGTCGTAGTTTTGCCGTACAGATTTTTCTATTTGTTAAATTCATAATAATTGTTTTAAAATATTATTTTTGTGTTTTAAAATTTATTCTGGGTTTAGAAAATTAGTTTCTATTTTATAGGTAATTTTAATAATTATTTTTGTAATTTGTTTAAAGCAGTTAATTAGATTATTAATTTTCAATTTTGATTTCTGTTGTTTAATTTCTGTAGTTTATTTTCTATTTAATTTTCTAGAAAATAATGAGGAATATTTTCTAGATGATTAGGTATTTAAAATACTGTCTAGATTGACTAGATAATATTTTAAATAATTTTATGTTAATTTAGTTATTACTTTTCTGGTTTGTATTTTTTCTGTTTCTATTAAAAATCTTAGATAGTAGTCAATTTTCTGTTTCAATAATTTCATAATAAATTAGGTTTTAATATTTTTTTTCTTATTTCCATAATCTTATTTTCATAATTCTAGATATTAGATAGTAATTTTCAAATTCATAATTATTTGTTTCAATTTAGTTGATTTAGTAATAAAATAATAAAAAGTTAGATTAAATAGGCTTAGACTAGCATAAATTATATCTTTCCTCGTGGATTCGATCCCTACTCTCCTATGCTATATCCTTATTTATATCTAGAGTAGGTAAATTTGTAACTCTATGACAAGCTCTGCAAATTTTGACGTCGTTGTCAGGGAAAGAAATTAAATATTATTAGTTTTATCTATTTTGTCTTACTATTTTTATTGCGTTGTTCTTACTTTTATTATTTTAATTTTGTAGTTACCTTTAATTTATGAAATTAAGGAGTGGTAACGAGATTGGAGAGGACAAGGAGCAAACATTGGAAGCTAAAAACAAAGCAAGTGATCCTGAACCAGTAAGTCTTAAAACTAAAGAGGTAAGAATGCCTACTCTTCGGGAACTTGCTGCCCCCAATCTAGAAGTCCAACCTTTGTCCATTACTTATGCCACATTAGATAAACCTCTAAAATTGAACTCTGGATTCATCAATCTGCTACCCAAGTTTCGTGGATTAGCTGGTGGGGACCCATACCGTCATATTAATGAATTCCTTATCACATGCTCTACTATGGTGCCTGAGGGGACTCCTGAAGACCAAATTAGATTGAGAGTCTTTCCTTTTTCTTTGCTTGGTAATGCTAAAGATTGGTTATATTACATGCCTGCTGAATCATTCTCTACATAGACTGCGTTACATAAATCATTTTTAGAGAAATTTTTTCCAGCATCCCGAATTGGATCAATTAGGAAGGAAATATGTGGTATCAAACAAATGAATGGGAAACTTTTTGTGAGTATTGGGAAAGATTTAATAAACTATGTGTTAGTTGTCCCCAATATCAAATAACTGAACAGTTGTTGATTCAATACTTTTATGAAAGGTTGCTTCCTATGGATCGTAATATGGTTGATGCTGCTAGTGGGGGGGCTCTAGTTAATAAGACTCCAGCAGAGGTGAGAGATTTATTCAATTTAATGGTCCAAAATGCTCAGCAGTTTGGTGCTAGGGAGTCACAAATTAAAAAGGTTAATAAGATTGGCTCTAGCTCATCTGTAGAGAGTCAGTTATCTCACATCACTACTATGTTAAACAAGATAGTTACTAGGGGAGTGCAAAAAGTAGTCATATGTGGAATTTGTTGTCTAGAGGGGCATCCCACTGATGCATATCCTACACTTTAAGAGGGAAATATTAATGCTGTCTATTTTAACCAAGGTCAAAGGAGGTATGACCCATATTCTAACACCTATAATGAAGGATGGAGAGACCTCCCTAACCTTAGGTATGGCCCTAAAACCAACCCACCTGATTTTGACCAAACATCTCATCAATCTTCTAATCAGGATAGGACCAACTTTCTACTAGAGCAAGTCCTTAAGAAGATGGATGATAGGTTCCAAAATGTGGAGACAACTCTTAAGCAGGTTCAAGAGAGACAGACTGCAGCTGATGCCATAGTTAGCAACTTGCATGCTCAAATGCAAAATAAGTTACTATCTCAACCTTACCCTAACCCCAAGGAGAACATTAGTGCCATGACACTTAGGAGTGGGAAAGAGCTAAAAGCACCTAGGAAGAGTAGAGAAGTAGAGCATGAGTTAGAGGTCAAAGAAGCTGAACCGGAGTTAGACAAAGATTCTAATCTAACTACTAAGGAAATAGGTGAGAAGAAAAGAGAACCTTTTAAGCCAATACCACCCTTTCCTAGTAGGTTTTGGAGCCCTACTTCTAAGGTGAATGAGGCTAACCAAGAGTTCTTAGAGACATTTAGGAAGGTAGAGATCAACATACCCCTCCTTGATGTCATTAAACAGGTGTCTCGCAATGTTAAGTTCTTGAAAGAATTGTGTACTACTAAAAGAAAGTTAGTAGGTAATGAAAAAGTAAGTGTGGGGGAAAATGAGTCTGCAGTTTTCCAAAGGAAACTTCCCCCTAAGTGCAAAGACACAGGTGTGTTTTCTGTTCCTTGTAAAATAGGAAACCTTTACTTCGATAAAGCTATGCTTGACTTGGCCGCTTCCATTAATGTTATGCCTAGGTCTGTTTATGACAAACTGAACCTAGGAGAGTTAAAGAAAACTAGTATAGTGATTCAGTTAGCTGATAGGAGCAGTACTTACCCAGATGGAGTTTTAGAGGATGTCTTAGCCCAAGTTAATAAGCTTGTGTTTCCTGCTGATTTTCATGTAATGAACATGGATGATGATGTCATGATACTCCTATCTTGCTTGGTAGGCCATTTTTGAAAATAGGTAGGACTAAAATTGATGTGCATGAAGGAGCATTAACCGTGGAATTTGATGGTGAAGTGATTAAATTTAATATTTTTGATGCCATGAGATTTCCCGCCGATGTGAATAACGTGCATGCACTTGATGTTAATGATGAGTTGTCCCAAGATGTTTATGACTGGTCTCATAAAGATGAATTGTTTACTGTGCTTACTAAGAGTCTTGATCATGCTGAGTTTCAAAGAGTACCCTACCAGGTTAATGATAATCTAGTTGATGTGATAGAGCCTTTATTCCACTTGCAAGTGCATAATAGACCTGACAAGCTGTCCGAAAATCATGCTAAATTACTTTCCTCTAGCATTTCACCCCCTAAACTGGAATTGAAATCTTTACCTGATAATTTGAAGTATGCTTATTTGGAGATAATGAGACTTTGCCTGTCATCATCTCTAGTGCACTTACCCTTGACCAAGAGAAAAACTTTGTTAAGGTGCTTAGAGAATATAGCAAAGCAATAGGGTGGACTTTAGCAGATCTCAAGGGACTTAGCCCTACTTTATGCTTACATAAGATCACATTAGAAAAAGATGCTAAGCCTAAGAGGGATCCTCAGAGGAGACTTAATCCACCTCTAATGGAGGTAGTTCAGAAAGAAATTCTTGAAAAAAAGAAAAAAAGAAAAAAATTTCGTTCCTGCAGTATTTATTCTTTAAAAAAAAACCAAAAAAAAGAAAAAACTTTCTCTTATAAATAATGCATGATATGAGTTTATGCTAGACTTGCTTGTTTAAAAATTTTTATTTTCTTAGCTATTTATAGTTTATTCTTCTATGAGTAAAGATTTCTGAGCATGCTAGGTGTCATTTAGAGAAGTTTGAGTTGATCCTCATATATCTCTTTAATGAGTAACTGTCATGATTATTCATCTTATTTGCTCATGTATTATATCTGCTTCGAAGGTAATAAAGTGACCTAGCCCATTTCCTAAACTATTGAATTAGTAGAGTAACTCATTAAAATTGTGACTTTTATTGTCTTCAAAAAAAAGGAAAAAAAAGTGAAAAAAAAGGGGAAAAAAAGGGTTAGATTACCAACATGGGTAGGAATAGGTGGCTCGGCACCTTTTTCCCTTAAGTGTATGTCTCAAGTTAAGCCTTATGTATGGAGTAACCCATGATTGGGAGAGTCATGCCCCTTTTTTGGGCCGATCAATGACTAGTATCAAACTAACAATCAAAAAGAAATAATGATAAGAATGAATTGTTTGCTCCAGCACTTCTATTTGGATGAGTGTGAGACAGGGAGTGTTTAATTTCTAAGACCCTATATGGGCCTTGAATATGTGCGCAAGTGGAGTTTGGGGGGAAAAAAATTGCAAGGCAAGTTAGAATCAATTTCAATGAGTTATTCCTTATACTTTAATTGTTTTTATAGCCATACCGTACTTCAATTTTTCTATCGTAATTTTTTTTAGACCTCTTGATCGGTGTATGCATGCTTAAAAGAGATGGATAGTTATTGTTCTTATTACCTCATTAAAGAGATGTTGTGAGGTTGATGAAGAAATTCTTTAATGGTAGTTAGACGTTTAGTAGTTCTTAACTTGTTGGAAGGAAAACTAATTAATTTTGAATAAAATTATTTTTAAAGCAAGCCAATACTTAGTGTAAATTTCATATTTACCCATGACTTTATAAGAAAGAGGGTCAGCATGTAGGTCGAGTCTAAGATTTCTTTGCATGAGAACGTCCAAAGTCTAAGTGTGGGGGAATTTGTTAAGTCATAAATTATGCATTGTTTCAATAATTATTTTGATTATATTATATATATTATTTCGTCTAATTTACTTTGTTTTATATATTTTTCAGGTTAAACGTAAATAAAAGTAAGAGAAGAAGAGAAGACGTCGAAGTTTCGATTTGCACGTTAAGTTATCAAGTCGGTCCAAAAATAAAAACTTATGAAAAAATATTATTTCTATAATAATTTATTTGTGCTAGGGTTACAAAATTATTACTCCTAATTGAAGAGAAACTAGAAGACTTGGAAGAGAAGGAGTCCAAGGAGGAAAACCCTAAGAGAATAATATTATAAAAAAACTCCTAAACTCACCCCTACCTCATGCCTCACCATCTCTTGACAACATCTCTCATGCTTAACCCCTTAGCGGTGATCATCATCAGAACAACTTCATCACCATCGTCTCACAATCCCAGCCTCATACCTCACCTCATCATCAGAACCCTTCTTCAACCTCCTCATCTCACTCAATACAGCATCTCACACCTTCATCATATATCACAAACATCCCAACGCCTAGTATCTCACATCCCTCATCACCATCAATCATCATCATCTTCTTCAATCACCATCATCGACCCTCATCAACTTCACGTCCAAAGTAATACTATTCTATGCTATTTTTTATTTTATTTTATTTTATTTATTTTATTTTATTGTTTAGTTTAAGGTTAAACATGGAAGCTTTGGTTAATTATTGTAATTTTATTTTTAATATGAGTGAGTAATTCCCTTGTACTTAGTATAATGTATTTAAAATCATGCTAAATTAATTATTTTGTAACAAGTTTTATACTTTATTGTCTAGTTGATTTTTATTCCTGATTCTATAACGATTAGTATTTATCGTTTATAATATTCGCATTAGATTAATTAAAATGCATGCGAATTAGTTTAATAAGAATTCATATGATAGTTTAAAAGGCTCTAATATGTAAAAGTTATAGTCTTTTAGGCATAGTACTATCCTAATTGATTATGGATTGTTCAAACCCATCTCTTTTAATTAGATAATCGTTAAATCAATTTGCTGGTAAATTAATTACAAGTCATTAGATGATGTTTTTCTAATATGCAATGCTCTAGTTTGATTAAATTCTTACATTGATATGAGGGTTATCAAAACTAGTAGAATTTATATTAGAGTTGAACCTAAATAAACTAAAATATAAGGAAAAACGGGGAAGATCTGCTAGTGGTATCTTCTATAGTCTAACTCATGGATAAATCAGTTTGTATGTTGATGATAAATATTAATTTACATGGTGGATATAGATTATACTAAGTATTTTTCATAAATTTGGTATCTTTGATAATTATTTGTTGCGTTTTAGTTAATTTCTTTAGTTTGTCAATTTTAATTCTTAAATTATAAACTTTAACAAAAAATTCATTTAACCCCTCCCCAAATATTAGTCTTTTAGCAGTATTTTAGTATAATTAATGTCTTTAGATTTTGAGTTTTTGTATCTTTAAAATTTCAGGTTTGATTTTTGTTTTCGATTTGTTAGTTTTAATTGGTTAATTAGAAATTAGGTTAATATTAGCTCTTTTAGGTTATTTCCGAAAGTTAGAGTGTTTTTAGGTTAATTAAGGTTTAAATCTATTAGAATTTAATTGCGCAATTTTTAGAATTGATTTGCTAATTTTTCAGAATTATTTTTTAATTATTGTCGTAGTTTTGCTGTGCAGAATTTTTCTATTTGTTAAATTTGTAATAACTATTTTAAAATTTTATTTTTGTGTTTTAAAATTTATTCTGGGTCTAGAAAATTAGTTTCTATTTTATAGTTAATTTTAATAATTATTTTTGTAATTCGTTTAAAGCAGTTCATTAGATTATTAATTTTCAATTTTGATTTCTGTTGTTTAATTTCTGCAGTTTATTTTCTGTCTAATTTTCTGGAAAATAATTAGGAATATTTTCTGGATGATTAGGTATTTAAAATAATGTCTAGATTAACTAGCTAATATTTTAAATGATTTTATGTTAATTTAGTTATTACTTTTCTGGCTTGTATTTTTTCTGGTTCTATTAAAAATCTTAAATAGTAATCAATTTTCTGTTTTAATAATTTCAGAATAAATTAGGCTTTAATTTTCTGTTCTCATTTCCATGATCTTATTTTCATAATTCTAGGATATCAGACAGTAATTTTCAGATTCATAATTATTTATTTTAATTAAGTTTATTTAGTAATAAAATAATAAAAAGTTAGATTAAATAGGCTTAGACTAGCATAAATTATGTCTTTCCTCGTGGATTCGATCCTTACTCCCTTATGCTATATCCTTATTTATATCTAGAGTAGTGATAAATTTGTAACTCTACGACAAACTCTATATAAGCATGGGTCACATGAATCAAATCCATATAGTAAGAATAGAACATGCATAATCCGAATACTCAAGCTCTTCCCAAAATCAAATTCACCCTCAAATTTTTAAGTTTAATTTTCCTAAAAAACTTTTATTTTACTTTCCCCCCACACCTAAATTTTACATTGTTCTCAATATAGAAAACAATAAGAAAGAGAAAAATGGAGAAAAAAGCAACATAACCTGATAGTACGAGGAAGTCATTTGCATATAAGCCCAATAATCAAACTCTCAAAGTACCTTCACAACCATCACGAACCACAAAAGCTAAAAACCAAGTGAAGAATAATACCCAAAAACACAAGTACACCTTGATCAAAAAGAAAAATTTAAAAAAAGAGTAAAACTCACCTAAAAAGATTGGGTTGCCTCCCAATAAGTGCTAAGTTTTTTGTCTTCAGCCAGACAATATCCCACCCACTAATCATAGTAAAGTAGATCTACTAAATTGATGGATTCAATCAAATTAGGATCAATATCATGAATCACAGCATGTTTCAAATGTTGGCCATTAACCATAAGAACTCTACCACCTTGGGGATCCAAAATTTGAACTGCCTTAGAGGAAAACACTTACTGAATAACAAAAGGACCATCCCATCTAGATCTCAACTCACTAGGAAACAGTTTAAGCTTAGAGTTAAAAAGTCAAACCTTCTAATTAGGTTTAAAGATTTATGAGAAGTTGTTTTATCATGAAAGTTTTGGTTTTGGTTTTATCAATCTTAGCATTCTCATGGGCTTCATTACGCAATTCATCCAATTCATTCAATTGAAGCCTACAGTTAGAGCCCGCTTGTTTCATATCAAAATTAAAAGCTTTAATAGCCCAAAAAGTACGGTGTTCTAATTTAACTGGTAAGTGACAAGCCTTACTAAAAAGAAGCTGGCAAGGAGACATCCCAATGGGAGTCTTATAAGTAGTAGGATAGGCCCATAAAGCATCATGCAATCTCAGAGACCAGTCTTTCCTATCAGGTCAAACTATTTTCTTAAGTATAAACTTGATCTCACGATTAGACAGCTCAACTTGACCACTAGTCTGAGGATGATAGGGAGTAGCTACCTTGTGAGTCACAGAATACTTTCTAAGCAAAGCCTCAAAAGATCGATGATAAAAATGAGTCTCTTCATTACTAATAAGGGCTCTAGGGGTACAATACCGACAAAAAATACACTCTTTCACAAACTTGACTACAACCTTGTGGTCATTGGTCCCAGTAGCTTGAGCTGCCACCCACTTCGACACATAATCAACAACAATCAAAATGTATACAAAGCCAAAAGATGGGGGAAAGGGACCTATGAAATCAATACCCCAAACATTAAATATTTCAACAATCAGAATAGGGGAAAGGAACATCATATCACGATGGGACAGGGCACCCATACGTTGACAACGCTCACAAGCAAGATAGAATCGGTGAGCATCTTGAAATAGAGTGGGGCAAAAAAACCCACTTTGTAGGACTTTATCAGCTGTCCTACGACCTCCAAAGTAACCACCACAGACATAGGAGTGAGAAAATGTGAGAATATTATGAACTTCACTCTCGTGAACACATCTACGTACCACTTGGTCAGGGTAATGCTTGAAAAGATAAGGATCTTTGCAATAGTAATGTCTTACCTGTGAGAAGAACATATCTTTATCTTGTTTGGACCAGTGAGGAGGAATCTTTCCAGTGGTAAGATAGTTCACAATGTGAGCAAACCAAGGGAGAGGGGCATGTAACACAACAAATAGTTGCTCATGAGAAAAGTGGTCAGAAAATCCAACTAAGTCATTAGTATACTCAGTAAAGTTTCTAGACCGATGGTTTCAACTGAATTTTCAGAACCTTTCCTATCTTTTATTTTAACATCAAACTCTTAGAGTAACAAAATCCATCTAATGAGTCTTGATTAGTGTCATTCTTAGCCAATAAGTGTTTTAATGCAGCATGACCAGTGAACACAACCACTTTTGAACACAACAAGTATGGACAGAATTTATCATGTGTAAATATTACAACTAGCAACTCTTTTTCAGTAGTTGAATAATTCTTTTGAGTATTAGTTAGAGTCCTACTAGCATAGTAAATGACATGAGGTATTCTATTCACCCTTTGCTCCAAAACAGCCCAATAACAAAATCAGATGCATAGCACATAATATCAAATGGCAAAGAAAAATCAGGAGGCTGCACAATAGGGGCTGATACCAATAAAGACCAAAGCTTTTCAAAAGCTTTTCACACAGGACTCATCAATCACAAAAGGAGCATCTTTAGTAAGAAGATTAGTAAGTGGGCGGGCTACTTTACTAAAAGTTTTAATAAATCTCTCATAGAAACTAGTATGACCAAGGAAAGATCTGACTTGCTTCACAGAAGAAGGCATAGGCATATTCGAATGGCTTTATCAACCTCAATCCCTTTTTTGGACACTTTATATCCCAAACCAATTGCTTCTTGGACCATGAAATGACTTTTTTCCCAACTCAAAACAAGATTCACTTCTTCACATCTCTTTAGATAAATTAGCCAGACACACATAAAAGGAAGAACAAAAAATAGAGAAATCATCCATAAACACCTCCATGAAATTATCAATATAGTCAGAAAATATGTCCATGATGCATCTCTAAAAGGTGAAAGGCGCATTACATAACCCAAAAGGCATCCTCCGATAGGCAAATGTACCTGATAGGCATGTAAATGTTGTTTTCTCTTGGTCCTCAAGATAGATATGTACTTAGTTGTAACCAGAATAACCATCTAGAAAGTAATAAAAACTTTATCCAGCTAATTTTCTAAAATTTGATCAGTGAATGGGAGGGGTAAATGGTCTTTTCTCGTGACAGAATTTAGCTTTCTGTAATCAATGCACACCCTCCACCCTATCGTCTGTCTAGTAGGAATCAATTCACCATCATTATTCTTAAACACAGTAATGCTAGATTTCTTAGGGACTACTTGAACTGGATTGACCCATTGACTATTAGAAACAGGGTAGATAATGACTGCATCTAAAAGCTTTACTACCTCTTTTTGGACAACTTCTTTTAAATTGGGGTTCAATCTGCGTTGTATTTGCCTAACAGGTTTAGCATCGTCCTCTAAATGAATTCTGTGCATACAAATTGTCGGACTAATCCCTTTTAAATCAGCAACTGACCACCCTATAGCACCCTTATAATCAGACAAAACACGAATCAACTCTTTCTCTTCATCATAAGATAAAAGAAAAGATATAATAACAGGTATGGTTTCTTTAGGGCCTAGAAACACATACTTGAGCGAATTAGGAAGACGTTTCAACTCAAGTTTAGGTGAGGACACAACAGAAGGTGGCATAGGAGAACTAGCCAAAGGGGGAGAGGTTCAGAAGTGGACACCCAAGAGGAAGACTCAAGATAAGGAGTGGAATCTAGATTACAATTCATCTCATCTATTGTACTCCCTAAGTCAAACAATCTCAAATCCATGTGGTAAAGATAGGTTCCCAAAGGATCACTGCTCAGAATAGTAAGTAAAGCTCCTTCAATCATTTCATCAATCACATCAATAAAGAAACATTCAGATTCATCTTCAAACACAGGTTGAGCAGAATCTTTGACAATGTTAAGTCGAACCCTCATGTTCATGCCCAAGACATCCAGCCGTCCCGGCCTGCAGTTAATGATGGTATTAGCTGTGGCTAAGAAGAGGCATCCTAAAATAAGAGGAATCTACTTAGAAGCATGCCTAGGGTCCATGTCCAACCGAACAAAGTCGACAGAAACGTATCCTTTATCAATTTGAACCAACACATCATCTATCCGCCCCTAGGAGTCCTAACCGACCTCTCAGTAAGCTGAAGGGTATAGTTGGAAGGTTTCAGTTCACCTAATTCCAACTCTAAGCAAACAAAATATGGTATCAAATTAACATTAGAACCCAAATCCAAAAGTGCCCTTTTAATTTTATAATTGCTAATATAACATGATATGGTAGGGACACCGAGATCTTTGAACTTAGGTGGAGTGTCACATTTCATAATAGAGCTCACTTGTTCACTTAGAAGAATCTTTTTAGACTTGTCATCTTTAGATTTCCTTTTAAAAGTGCACATGTCTTTAAGGAACTTAACATAAGTCGGGATCTGTCTAATGGCTTCCAAGAGGGGAAAATTGACCTTAACTTGCTTAAAGGTCTCTAGAATGTCATCTCTTTGTTTATCTTTCTTGGAAGGGAATAATGCATCTAAAGTTTGAGGGTAAGGAACCCTTGGCTTATATGTCACAGTAGAGTTAGACACAATAGGAGAAGGGGATGGGTTATTCTCTTTTTTAATCTCAAGGTTGCTCTCCATGGTCTTGAGTCTTTTCTCTTTATCATGTTCCTTTTCACTCACTATGCTGTCTACTTCTTTACGACTCGTACGAATCATTACAGCTTTCAATTGTTCAAATGGTTGGCCTTTAGGGTTCTGTATGGGATGATTGGGAAGTTTTTCTTCTCTTTTACCTATAGTTATGGCTAGTTGCCCAAGTTGGGTTTCTAAATTAGCGATAGATTATGAGTGAGAATCAACAATATGCATTTTAGACTCAATTTCTTGGACCTTAGAATCAACATTTTGCACAACAGAGGTCAAGATACCAAGGGCATAAATTACCTTATCAATTTCAGAGCTCCCAGATGGAAAGGGCATTAGACACTTTTTTCATACACAACCATTGATCAAATTTCTTAGGTAAAGCGTCAACTCTACTAGAAAGGTTAATTGAATGTGAAACCTCATAAATCCCCCCATTACTTCCTAATTGCCTAGGCAAATCAGAATGTGAGGAAGTAGCATGCAAATTTGAATTTTCACTCCAATGTTCAAACAATTCCCAAGCTTCTTCGGGAGTTTTGTACAAAAAGCTACCACAACATGATGCATCAATAATTTGTCTATTCTGCTCATCTAAAGTCAGAGTAAAAACTCTAGACAAGTTGTCACATAGGTAACTCATGGTGAGGACAACTTTACAACTTTAAACCTTTCCCAACTTTCATGCAATTGCTCGTTTTTATTTTATAAGAAGGTAGTTATAACACGTCTTAAGGTAGTTAGTTTATCAATAGAGAAAAACTTTTTCAAGAATTCCTTTTGCAATTGATCCCATGTGGTGATATTTGTCTTAGTATCCAACCAAGCTTTAGCTTTATCTTTCAAGCAAAAAGGAAAAAGCTGCAAGCGAAGAGCATCATCAGAGATACTATTCAAAAATATAGTGGAACAAATCTCCAAAAATGCATCAACGTGCTTGAAATGATTTTCAAACTCTAGCCCATAAAACGGCAGGAGCATTTGGCTAAGAGAATGTGTAATCTCAAATGGCACTGTAATAGTGGGCATACGTGTTCTTATAGGTGAGTCATATGTAGCGGGAGTAAAATACTCTTTAAGTTGCTTAGGTGGTGGGGTTTGTTTTTCAGCCATCTTTTTCTTAGATTCCTTTTTCTTAGCTCTTATCTTACGAAGAGAGTGTTTAATTTTAGGATTTTATGATTCAAGATCTAAGTACAAAGAACGTCTACCATGCTTATACCCACAAACAACCAAGAGAAAAGAATGAAGTTACCATAATAATAACCATCAAACAAAATAAGAAGAAAAGAGAAGAGAGAGATAAGAAGGGGGAAAGAATCAAAATAGAATAAACAAATAAAAGAAAGATCCAAGGGAAGGGAGAAAAATGAAAAAAAATAAAGCAAAATGAAAAATCAAAATAGAATAAAAAAAGAATAAAGAAAATAAAAGGGAAGAGGATTGTTAGATTAGATACAATAAATAAAATAATAGAAATAAAAGAGTTTCGTTAGATTAGATTAGAAGGGATGTGAAAAATAGTAAGATTAGAAGGGAGAGGGAAGAACAAAAATAAAATGGTTAGATTAAGAGGAATTGGGGAATGAAACAATAAAAATAAAAGGGAAGGGGATGGAGAATAAATAAATAAAATGGGTAGATTAGTGGGGAAGAGGGGAAGAAAAAAATAAAAGGAAGAGAAAATTCAAAAATCACTATTCGTTCCCCGGCAACAGCGCCAAAAACTTGACGCTGATTTTATGTTCAGTTTTGAAACCCTTTTTACTTGTATGCGCACAAGGTTAATTGTAGACTAGCAAGTAGAGAGGTGTCGATCCCACGAGAAATAATAGTGATTTTAAATTTAGCCTTTCTGATTATAAAGAATAGTTTAATTGAGGAGTTTGATTATCAATAAGTATTAACGAAACAAAAGAAAAGTAAATTATCAAGGAAGTGAAGAGAAATCAAATAGGAGAAAGATCTAAGACGTTGGATTTCACCATTGATGCAAATATTAATTTATTAATTCAAATAGGGATTCAATTTGTCTCTTGTTCAACCTAAGCTATAAACCTTAGACCATAAATTAAAAAGATGATTATAATTATAAAATGAGATCATTTATCTAGTGGTTTAGCATAAATCATTCTTTTTAGACATAACTCATCGAGTTTCTAATATAAATTATTCAATTTTAACAATTATAATTTTAAGTCCAATTATCTAACCATCATATTAGCCTACAAGGTCTAATATTCATTTGAGATAGCAAATTAAACTATTATAATCAACATGATTAGACAATAGTATTAAGATGATGAATAAGTTAAGATCAAGTTTAAGCTCAAAATTATGCAATTAAAGGGGCAAAAACACACCAAAAAAAGTTAGCAAAATAATCTTATTATCAAAGATCCATCCCAATCCTAGAAATGAGTAGTTTAGCCAGCCATAGCTAGTGAAAATACCATTAAAGTTGGTATATTTCACTTCTTATGTCCAAACTTTTGTACTCAATTACACAAAATGATGAAATTAAGTATAAACTCTTAAATGTGACTCACAAATGAGATGAGAAGAGAAGAGAAAAATAGCTTAACAAAGCTTATTTTCTTCTAAACTTCTCAACCTAAATGATTTTGTCTTAAAAAATACTCTCAACTCTCTAAAGAAAAATAGAAGATCGAAGATAGAAGAATGCTTGGATACTTGAATGAGTGAGTGCATGAATGGATGCAACCCATAGCCCATTTTTATAGTGGAAATTCACTCTCTTTTAATGCCCAAAAATTAATGAAAAATTAATTTCCATTAACTATTAGCTGTTATATTGCTTGAAAAAGGACTAATCTTAAGCTACCAATAAATCAAAATTAATTAACTTTTACCTAGGTTACTTGAGCTTCCTCACATTTGGCTACTAGGTGGTGCTGGGAGATTTTTTTTTTTGGGGCCACGGACCAGCACAGGTGGAAGAAAGAAAGGAGAAGAGAAAGAGGCTGGCGAGCTGGATAGAAAGAGAGAGAAGGAGTCGGGGTGTCTGATGGGCCGCACGATAGGCCCACTCGAGAGGAGAGGAGGGGAGCAGGCTGGGGGCGACTGGACGAGTCTGGTTTGGGCCACATTGTCTGAGCGCTGGGCCAGCCCAGACGGAAGGAAAGAAGAGAAGAGGTAGAAGGTAGTCAGGTTGCTGAGTTCTCAGTTGAGCTACTGCTGGACGGGGCCCACATGGACTGGGAGTGTCCTGTGAGCTTGGGCTGGCCTTCTTCTTCTTTTTTTAAAATTTTAGGCTGAGCTATGCTTTTGCACATATGCTTTGGTCCAAATCTTGTCAAATTGTTCACCCAAATCCATTTAATTTATTTCCACTTAAAAATCATAAAAATATCTATTAATTACTCATAACAATATATTTGACAGATTTAAAAGTAAGTAAATTGAAGAGTAATATTACATATAAAATATGAATTATCACCTGCAAATTCTTGTTTGCTGCTTTTAGAAGCTTAGAAAATGCACATAATCGTGAGAAGGGAGTTAGTGCTAAAGTATGGATTGAATTTTGGTGCAAGTAAAAGGTTCATTCATAACCTACCAACACACTCTCTTTATCGTAATTCGTCTCCTACAAAGACCCATAAAGCCAACAGCTAAATTAAAACTCAAGATATTTGTTAGAGTCAAGATGAATTAAGCATCTTCAAAAGCCTTGTCATCCCCAAAGAGAAGAAGGAGAATACTTATCTGGTTGCACTCCTATCATATTGGCTATATGTCTTTGCACTTTCGGAGATTGAGGGGAGCCTTATTCATCTAGGAACTTTTGAGACTATCACCTTAATGACATCTGGCTGCACCTTTAGTCTAGCAATTCTTGTGTTAGCAAGAATTTACCACGGTCCAAATGAGGTACCAAGGCCCCGAAGCCTTCCTACTTACAGTCATTCTTCCCTGGCTATTTGCTTACTACTTCAAAACCCATCATGTAGAATTAGAAAAAAAACACCTAAAATATGCAAAACCCTCCGGAATAGATTTGGTTATGGGTGGTGAAAATGAAAAAAAAAAAAGGGTATGGGGCGGGTATTGCTAAAATGGGTATGGATATGGGTATTAGTATAGGTATAAGTATAAGTCTTACCCACCCCATGTTAGCTCTATATAAAACCCATACCTATTTATTTAAAGTTCTAATTTGTTACTTATACTTGGATATTTTGTTAGTTACTTTGAGTTGTATGGTATTCAGGACTTTGGTGAGACATTTTGTTAGAAACTGTAATTATCAAGTGCTGATTTATTACTTTGCTTGATAAACTTTTAGTTATATTCGACGTGATATGATATGTTGCTAGAAGCCTGGTATTAATGTGGCATGTTGGCTATTTGATGTCAAATATGTATACAAAATGGGTTTAACTCTTTTTGGTCTATATGTACCGAATAAAACCCACATACCTACTATACCCAGTGGGTATGAGTATGGATATAATTTTATAACACTCCATGGATATGGATATGGGTATGGATATTAATTTTGAAAAAGGGTATGGGTGAGGGTATGGCTAAACCCACCCCGTACTCACCTCGTACCCGCCCATTGCCACCCCTAGCATCATGTACTGCAACTCGTCCCTCTAAGTTCTTGATGGTGTGCTACTCTAGCTCCTAAACTAAATGCATCAATATTGGTGATGCTCGTAAACTAATTCATAAAAGAAAAATCCTTGACTTGGGGTGTCTCATGTTAGGACAGATTCGACCAGAGACCCTTATTGCTAAAGGCGAGTTAGATGAAGACAAGGTCGGTTACTTAAGATCCCTTCGAGATGGCTTCCTTCCTATTTGTTGCGGCATAACTTTCTATGTTGAACTCTAGAGCCCACATCGATTTAACAGACAATTTGGGTTCTCCCAAGGAATCCCCGGGATACTTTTTAAGGATCCTCGTATTCGTCCAGTGTCATATGAAGACACCCTTTGGTATTGGAAGAGGATTTTATTTTTGGGGGGTATGTCTCAAGGTGTTTTACCCTATCATTCCTTGACACAAAGTTAACACATTACTTCAGTATATAAGAATGGGTGGTCCAAGGTAACTATCAATGACCTTAGAATTAGTGCCTCATTCTCGAGAAGGGTACGGAAGTGAACTCATCTGAATAGGAGAAAGGTGTGGCGACAGGCTCATTAAAAAATGCCAACGGGAAGAAAGGAAAAGAGACGCTAGAGTAAGCCTTGGGGACGACTTCTTTGATGATGTCGAGAGTTGTTCAACCGAAAAAGCCAACCACGAGGACGTACGTTCCCTTCCTTTGTCTTCTTATGACCATTTTCGTTTTTTCTTTTTGTTTCTTTGTTCTTTTTTGACACACAGAATGATATTATACTTATTTTGTTTAATGTTTCTTTTCTTCAGATTAGCGAGTTTGACCTAGTGCAAGAGGCTACACCTGTTATTGATGAACAATTACTTGAGGCTGTTGGCCTCACGACAAAATCATCCATGCCTAGAGCACATCCGGTAATAGGCAAGGATATTGTTATTGTGAGAAGTTTGACATCACCTCACATGGTTAGAGGTTCAGCTTCAAGAGGAACAGAAGCTTTACATGTCTCGCCTATCAATAGCCAACTTTCAGTTGATGGGCCAAATTTTTTTGAAGTATCTGCGAGGAGATTACCCACTATTGCCACAGATATTGTTATTCCTAAAGGTTCAAAGGGGCGGCTTGCTTCTGTTGTTGTACCCCTGCTACTTCTTTTTGCCTAAGACCTCGCTCTTAGAGCATCATCACTGTCCCTATACCAGTAATGGAATTCAACTATTAGACTGATTTGAAAAATACGAAATTTCATAAGTTGGAAGCCAAAATCAATGAAGCCTCAACGATATATAAGGGAATTGAGAGGCTTTGTGGGGACCCAAATCCCTTGAGAAAGAAGGTGGAGGACTATGGAAGCATTGTATCTACCTTCTTGTCATTAAAGAAAACATCTTCCATGTGTTGTCATCCAAATGATGTGGGGAAAGAGAAGGCCATGTGCGCTAAGCAGGTCGAACTCGTGCAATCCTATGTTGTCATGGTTCGTGCAAATCTTGATGCATTGATAGAGAAGCATAAAGAGGCAGCCTAGAAAATTATTGACTTAGATGAAGTACTTTGCATTGCCCAAGTAGGACAGTGCTAGCTAAAGGATGATGTCCAGGCTAAATCGACTCTGCTAGCAGTTGCTGAGAAGGAAGTTCATAAGAAATCTAAGGTTCTTGTTGGCATTGAAGTTGTGCTCACTTTATTATCTAATGATATGAAGCAGTTAGAGAGACATGAGCAGATCATGCTAGACATACAATCTTCACTCAACCTTGATGCTTGGATGGACAACGACTGATTTACTACTTTTGTCTGTCTTGTTCCTTTTTTTTGTGATGAACTCTTGTAGTAATATTTGTGGTCTCTATCATATGAAACACATTTTGTTGCCCACTGTCTTCCTTTTAAAGTATTACGTTTGACTACACTTAGCGATTTATTTCCCAAGCTACCTACGTACTTATGAAAACTTGGAATTCCCAATAAGATCAAGTCATCACGTAATTCAACAAAGTATACTTTAATTATTTGTTTTGCCGTTCATAATTTATACTCTTGTGGGATAGGAGTATTAAATTTTTTTTTGGTGTGTGTGAAGCATTTTCCTCAAGGGAAGTTGCGCTTCAAGAATTTACCATTTATTGGTCTAACTTGAAGCCTTTATCCATCTACTATTTTGTAGGAACCATTTATGTATACCTCACGGATAACGTAAGGCCCGTCCTATTTGGCAGTGAATTACTTCATGTCTTATGAGTCGTGATGATTAGCCTCTTTAGTGCAAGCACTTGATCTCCAAATTGAAACGAACACGGTTACACCTTTTTATTAAATGCTCGAGTTAGACAACCCTGATGTCAATCTAATTTTTGCTGGGTTTGAACTTTTTTCTCATCAAAGGCCTCTAACTCTGCTAAGCAAAGCTGGTGATTTTCATCTTCATTCAAGCCTTCTTGTGTAGCAATGCACAATAATGGAATTTGAATTTCTAGTGGTACGACGGCTTCTACTCAATATACTAGAGCCTAAGGAGTTGATTGTGTAGGCGTCCTATATATGGTTCGAGATGTCCAAAGAACCTTCCTTAGTTTCTCATGCCAGTCTCTCTTGGATTTCCGAACCACATTCTTCAGTAGGTTGCACGATGTTTTGTGGAAAGCTTCTGCTAGACAATTTACATGTGCATGGTACATTGACGCATCACATTGAGCAAACTTAAATTTCTCACAAAGGTTAGTCATCAATTTGTTGACGAATGGTTTACCATTGTCTAGGATAATACATTGAGGCACACCATATCGATAAATGATGTGCGTCTGAATGAAGTCGATACCATTATCCTTTTTAACTACCTTCAATGCAATCATCGCTGTCCATTTAGAGAAATAGTTAGTGACAACCAAGATGTATGGGTGACCAACAGAAGATTTAGGAGTAAGAAGTCCTATAACATCAAGTCCCTATGCCTCAAAAAGCCACGATGTTACAGTTGGATGGAGCGGTTCTGGTGGCTAGTGAATGAAGATAGCATGGAACTAACATGCATCACACCTTTTTGCATAGTTGATATAATCACGCACCATGGTCGGCCAATAATAATCCATTCTTTGGACACGGTCATATAACTTGGATCCTGACCTATGTGCACCAGACACCCTGACATGTGCTTCTTTTATTACTTGTTTTCCTTCTTCCTCATCCAAACATTTTAGCCATAGACTGAGGAAAGAGTGCCAGTACAACGTTTCTTTGTAATAACAAAGTGTGAGGCCCTCCATTAGATTTCCGTATTTTAAGTAGTCAATAAGTGGCTAGGGCCAATCTTCTTTATCTATCTCACAAACGGAGACTACTTTGACTTCTTGTTCACATTCATCCTTAGGCGATGTAATAACCCATTGCCCATAAACTAGAATAGCAATGTTCTCTTATGCCCCCAGTGACAAACTGCTACAAGGGTTGCAAGCACACTAGCCATCTTATTAGCACTCCAAGGGATATATTCCAACTTAACATTTTCTAGCATATCCAACAGTCGTAAAGCATGCTTCTGATATGGGATAAGATCATCTTTTTTCACTACAAATTCTTCTAGAAGTTGGTTAATGACCAATTGTGATTCGTCATAGACATCAAGGTCTTTGATCCCCATCTCAGCTGCCATTTGAAGGCCTAGTATAAGTGCTTGATACTCAGCTATATTGTTATAGCATAGTTGGGTTGGTCCAAATGAATACAGAAGAATTTACTTCTCAGAAGAGACAAGTACAACTCCTGCTCATGCTCCCACCTTATCATGTCATGCGACACCATTAAAGTACATTTCCTAAGGTGAAAGGACATCGACAAAGAACAACTCTTCTACAAGAAGGTCATTATTTAGTTCCTAATTATCAGGAACTAGATGGTCTGCTAAGAAATCTGCTAGTGCTTGGCCTTTAACGGCCTTTTGTGGCTTATAAGCAAGATTATGCTGTTCTAAGATAACTGCCCACTTTACAAGCTGCCCATTCAGAGCTGACCTTGATAAGATGTGCTTAATTAGGTCGGCTTTGGAGATAACATGCACAGTATGAATGTCTTAGCTTTTGAACAACAAACATGAGAGCCAAGTAGTTTTTTTAATTAGTGAGTAATTAAGTTCAGCCCTGACCATGTTCGACTCAGGTAATAGAGAGCCTTCTTATTACCTTTGGGATTTTCTTGGGCACATAATGCTCCAAGTGAACGTTCTTGTGCTGCGATGTGAAGTATAAGAGGCTTATCAGAAACAAGTGCCCCAATACCGGAGGACTTGATAAGTACTTTTTGATGCTATCAAAAGCCTTTTGACAGAGTAATCCCATTCAAAAGATGCTCCTTTTTCATGAGGTGGCTGAAAGGACGACAGTGACCAACGAGGTTTGATACGAACCTCATAATATATGCCAAGCATCCTTGCAAACCCCAAAGTTCTTTGAGGTTCTTTGGTGAGAGCATGTCTTGAATAGCTTTTATCTTAACTTGATCAATTTCGATACCTTCATGTTAGATGACAAAGCCTAGGAATTTACCAGATCTGACATTAAATGCACATTTTAGTGGATTCATCTTTAGTGGAAATTTCGTAATCTTTCGAAGATTTGCCATAGATCTTGCAAATGATCTGATCTGCTTTAGGACTTAAACACCATATCATCCAAATAACATTCCACATTTTTGGTAACATATCTTCAAAAATAGTTTTAATCACCCTTTGATAGCTTGCTGCTCCATTTTTCAAGGCAAAAGGCATCACCTTATAGCAAAAGATCCCATTCGATGTGTGAAACTTTGTGGCCTCTTAATCTATTAATGCTATTAGTTGTGGTGTAATCCATGAAGGATAAGGCTTCGTGACCAGTAGTAGCATCAATGGTGAGTTCAGTGACAGGACATGGAAAGTCATTTTTCGACCATGCATCATTAAGGTCTTGAAAATCCACACAAATAGTAAGTTAGCCATTTTTCTTCCTTACTGGGACGATGTTTGCAATCCAGGTTGGGTATCTAACCTCGCGTATGAACCCATCATCAATGAGTTTGTTTATCTCATCTTCGATTTCCAGTATCAACTCAGGGCAAAAATGACGTTGAGGTTGCTTTTTAGGTGAAACACCCTTTTTAATGGACAAGTATTGAACCTCAACCTTGGGATCTAATCCAGGCATTTTCTTGTAACTGCATGCAAACACATCCTTGCATTCAGAGAGGAGCTTGAAATATTCTTCTTCTTTGTTGAGCGTGAGCATGATGCTCACATAGATAGATGAGGTTCTTCCACAGATCTGAGATTTAACTCTTTTAGCTCATCAACCATGGCTAGGGATGGCAATGGGGTGGGTAAGGGGCGGGTTGAACCGTACCCTTACCCATATCCATTTTTGAAAATCATACCCATACCCGTACCCGCACCAATCAGGTATTAAAAAATAAAACTCATACCCATACACATCAAGTTTTATGAGTTTAGGGGTTTTATTCGTGTTCACATAGAGAATAAAAATCAATACCCATATGAAACTCATATCCAAGTACAATATATGTTTTTGTCATTATAAGATTACAAAGTTATGATATTTTGGGAATATATTATTTAGAAATGTGAAATCAAATACCTTATTGACTAATTTTTTTTATTAGAATGGTTTGGATTGGACTTAAACCGGCAAAATATTAATAGAAAATAATTTTTTAATCTTATTATAAAAACGGGTACGGCTAGGGTACGGGTATGGGGCGGGTGAGGGCTATACCCGTACCCATACCCATACCCATACGCATTTTCTAATACCACGCCATACCCATTTAAAAGCCATTTTCACTACCCATTTGGGTTTTAAATGGAGCGGGTTTTGCGGGTTTTAAATGGATACGGATTTTGTTACCATCCCTAACCATGGCTTGCCTCTATCTTCTAAAGTTTTTGGTGCTTCAGTGAGTTCTATTTCAGAATCCAAGTTGTCGGCCCCTTGAACTATGACGTGGTTAGAAGAAGCTTGTCCCTCCTCCTTGGTTTTTTCTTTTGAGCTGGCATTAGCCCCATGGCTAGTGAGAGTTAGGGTATGACTTCTTACTTTTAGGGAGCCATCCATCTTCATACCCAAATAGAAACACAATTCATCTGTGAAGGAATAGAACTTTGGACTTTATTTATTTCGCCAAGGTGGCTGAACACTAAATCCCTTTCTTATAAAGGTGGTGAGCTTGATGACATCTCACCTATCTTGATTCTGGCAAAGACTGAGGGTTTAGCCTGCTTATCTCCTTTTAACCCATGGAAGACAGAGGGTTTCGAGATTTTGTCCTTTCCCATCCCGCTAAACGTGGAAAGGCATTATCGTGATGTAGAAGGTTGCAACCTATCAAACACTAATGTCTTTGGATTAGTCTTAGTGTTTTCACCACCACCATCATTAACCTCCTCAGCTGTAATATATTGTGCCAGTGATTGTTTATCCTTATGTTGTCCTGAAATCCTTATGGGTTGGGTTGATATGTAACCAATGCAAACTTTAGGCGCTGTAACTCTGCCCCCTTGATTCTATATCATCTTTTATGTACCGTTAAGTTCGTAAGGCTTAGCTTCAATGACATGCCCCAAAGATATTGGTTTGCTGAAGTTAAAACTAGACCTCTTCATTAGTTTGTGTGCATTAGGATCAAAACCATCACTAGTGCGCATCCTCGACAAGTCACTTTCTTGTTAGAGTGAGCCTCTGGAAGAAGTGATGAAACCAGGGAGGGAGGCCTTGATCAATTTGCTTTGGTTTGCTTTATGAACTGGAAGCACACCCTTTTCTTTGAGAACATGCCAACTGGCATCCTCGAGCTTGATGTCAGCCTTGGCTATACTTTTGGGAATTGTACATTTGCTCAATGGTGATTCACCATCCTTTCAGTGGGACTTAGGAATGTACCTAAAGACTGGGGGTGTCAGGTTTGTCGTGATAATTGTTTGTTTGGCAAGTGGGACTAAAATTGTCTGCTTATTTTCTTCTTCTTCTTCCCATTGTTATTGTGTCTTGATGTTGCATCGCCACCATCTTCAGGAAGGGCACAAGCCTCCTAGGCACTGTTTACATTTCCTCTTCCTGTAGAGGATATAGCAGCTAACATAGTTTCTTTCGGCGCAGAATCTTTCTTGATGAACTGTGCATTAGCAAAGCATGATTCGGCCATAGTAAATGGTTTAACATCACCTTTTATCTTCCTTTGGTTCTCCCAATAGTACTTAAGACATTAGTGCGAGGTTGATGCTACCACTCTATGTTCATGTAGCCAAGGACACACAAGCATCAACTTGTATAAAGTCTTAGAATCTATCACATGAAAAATTGATGATGTTATCAAGTTGCTAATTGTCAACTCCAAGCAAATCATACCAATCGCATGTTGTCCTTCTAGATTGAACCCTGTGTCATCATTCAGCTTTTAGATAATTCTTCGATGGTGATACTCAAATCATTCATAGTAGACTTTGGGATGATGTTGATTGCTAAACTACCAGCCACTAGAATTCGCTTAATCATTTGCTCTCTATTGTTTCTAGTAACAAACAACGGGCGACTACGTGGTATAGAACCTAATAACAAGTCATTGTTTGTGAATGTCATAGCTATGTTATAGGTGGCACATTGGGTAAGACAGCTTGTAAGTGGTGTGTCTTTCACCTGGTCAGCATATAGCTTTTCATGGTGAATGGCAACAACAATTTATTCAAGCATCTCGTCTGACAAGTGAAAAATTTGCTGCCAAGCCATGTACACTAGTAAAGCTTCTAGGATGGTGAGGGTCTTGTCATCTCTTTTCAGAGGAAGTGTCTATCTGGCACTCTATTCTTCATTTGTCTTGTCATCGTCATAATAAAATTCGGAACATGAAGTCATGTTAACAACCATTTTGTCAAAGAATCCTTTTACAAGAATTCACCTAAGGCAATGGAGATTGATGGTTTTTGGTGAAGTGGGTG
This sequence comes from Carnegiea gigantea, assembly GCA_029747015.1. Taxonomy (NCBI): domain Eukaryota; kingdom Viridiplantae; phylum Streptophyta; class Magnoliopsida; order Caryophyllales; family Cactaceae; genus Carnegiea; species Carnegiea gigantea. The sequence goes on from JAKOGI010000331.1 coordinate 331,964, forward strand.
GATGATCCAAACTTCATGCTCCTTATTAGCTACAGACATCGTTCTTCCTTGACTTTTCTCATGACAAAGTGGTGGGGGCTTAGCACCTTTGCTTCCTTGGCTTGTTCCTAACAACCAGGATCCATCCTTTGTCATCCTTCTTAAAGGTGTTTGATGTGTGATTGGTCTTTAGAAGTTGTGATGGGATTAGTAGTGAGAGAACTACTGGTCCCAGACTCCCAAATTATATTGTGATTAGCTCCTCTTTCAACAAAGCAGTTAAATGCTATTTCTCTCGAACAGTGAAATGGTTCACTCTTTGTTGACATAAAGGAGCATGATGCTTACATAAGATAGACGCATGATTAGGTTCTACTGTTTCATCCAAATCTCGAATGATCCTTCCATCCATATCCAATTGCATGATGCACTCCTTGAGTGTAATGTACTTTTCAAAAGGGCGACTAACAATCCTATGGTACCGATAATATTTTAAATTGATAGTCCTTTCAGCTTCTTCTGGGTGCTTTGGCTCAAGCAATTCAATGACACCCTTTTCGAACAAGTCATCTAGCATACTTGATAAATCTGAGTTAGAAAATGGGTACTTCTTTTCCTGAAACTCTTTTAGTGCTTGACGCTTCTTTGTTGCATCCTTGAATGATGTGCTCTTCTTATCTTCTAATTTAGGCTTTCTCGTAGTCCGAATAGGCTCACCTGTAAAGATGGACATCATCTCTATAGTCAGGCGCTTAGACAACAGTTTTCTTGAATTCAATTATGTCCTTCTTCCATTTTGTAGAATAGAAGACGTTGCCACGACGACTAGCTATTGTCACCTCCATGTCATGTGCCTTGGTTGCTAATTCTTGGAAAGTTCTAGCTTTGTTAATTTGTAGAACATACAACAAGCCCCACTCTATGCCCTGAGTACACATTTCAACGCCAGAAGCTTTAGATAGCTAAGCATTCAAGACTAAGTGCACATTAGCGATTGATTTAGTCAAGAACTGACTCATCTTTCTATTCTTTTGTGTTTGTTAGCTCAGTCATGCTGATAATGCGCTGGGTGCTGTAGAGCATTTTGAGGAACTCTTCCTCCATTTATTTACAATTGTTGATGGACTCAGGTTCTAGGTCAATATATCAATCAAAGGCAATGCCTTTCAATATTCGGACAAACTACTTTATCATGAGGTCGCCATCAGTGTCAACACTGTTTCATCTCTTAATGAAGTGTGCGACATGTTACTTTGGGTTGCTTTTCCCATCAAACTGGTGGAACTTAGAAGGTTGATAACCGGGGGCATGCGGAGAGCATCAACCCTCTTAATATAAGACTTTATAGGTGAGTTCTGTGCGACCCTCCTCCTAGGTATGCTTTAACTATATTTGCTATCAAGTCTTAGATTTGTTCAATAGTCATTGATCCTAAAGACTCGTCGTTTTTTAGCTTACCACCTTTCTTTAGCCGCTCCTCATTGTTAGAAGCTTCACCATGGATGGATATTTTTTTTCCTCTTCTTCACTTTCTAAGTCTTTTGTGGAAAACTGAACTAACCGTTTTTCTAACTTTTGGTCAGCTTAGTAATCTTTTCCTCTTGAAGCTTGTTGTGCACTTCCTTTTCTCACTCTATGAGTTTTTGTAAGATGACCTTCATATTAGCCATCTCCTCTTCCCAATTGTTTGCGCCTATCATCATAACAGTTTTTAGGGTCTTAGCTTTCATTTCAGACAAGAAGGCCCCCTTTTAGGAGGGCGAAGAAGAATCAGTACTATAGCAGCCTTCTACTTCATAGATTGTAGATTGAAGCTTGATGAGGTTTTAAACTTTATCCATCCAATAAGACACTTTTTGCTTCATCTTCAAGTCTTAGGGTTTTGGTACTAGCATCACTGTTTGCGTAGCGACGATCACTACAACAACTATGGTCATTGTTCTTGTCTCCATTCTATGAGTTCGTTACCAGAGGTGGTGTCAGTTTCATAAGATCTACGAGAGAGAGATGTGGTATTCTTCTTCTTTGAAGATTAAGAGGTAGTGTTCTTCGTGGCCATGTCTTCTTTGAAGAGGCTGCTCTTGAAACTTGAAAGTCTTTTTTTTAAAAAAAAAAACAGAAAGAGATGAGAGGTAGATATTGTCCCACTGAGCATGCCAAATATTTGTAAACACAAAATTTGAACTTATAATAAATTAGACAAGAAATGAAGTAACAAATTGAATTTTTGTATTGATATTGCATATATGGGTATAATTTCTATATATTTCTTACAAGATGATTAAATAAATAATTCTTCTGATTCAATCTCCTTGGATGAATTTGAATGAATATTATCGAGAAAGATGACCTAAGAGGCTTAATCTCAATCAAGAAAAAAATATTTGATGTTCGATGGATGATGGATGAGTGTTTTAGGTGCTTGTTATCTTTTTTAGAGATAAGGTGCTTGACCCTTAGTGAATTCTTAGAATGTCCACCCCTGAATGAAGAGGGGTGGAGGCTTATTTATAGGAAAATCCCCCCCTTCAAGGTCAAGATGGACCTTGGCCTATTTAGGGCCTACAATCGCGCTTCGACTTGGGTCGATTTGACTCCAGAGTCTGCACTGAATTTGTATTTAAGTAACCGACTTATTAACTCAGTAATCTAATGAGGTATCGATTTGAGCATCGAGCAAAACTGAGAGGTTGACTATCAGCTGGCTTTGACTGGGCATGACTTGGTAGGTACATCTAGCTTTGACTGAATCTTGACTTGGGAGTTATTTGGGATTGGGCTACGAGTTGAGAGTTAGTTTGGGCTTAATTAAATCAATTAAAAAGGTTGATCTAAATAATTAATTTAACTTTATCTCTTGGTATGGGGTATGTATGTGTGTGTGTGTGTGCGTATATATAGTGCCCATGCTCCCATAGTCAAAACTTCAATTAAAAAGTGTTTTATTATTCAAAAAAAATATTTACTTATTGTCACAAAATGTTAACCAATAGTTCGCAAAACATAAACCTATTGTTTACAAAATAAAATTTTATGTTAGCAATATCCTATTCATCACCAAAAATTTTGATTTTTTAAAAAAATATTTTCTATTCGTCAAAATTCAAAAAAAAAAAAAAGCTATATTGTTCAGTAAAAATTAATCTATTGTTCACAAAACGTTAATATATAGTTCACATTATAACCTATTGTCTATTATTCACAAAACTTAACCTATTGTTTGCAAAAGTATTTTACATGAGGACGTTTGAAGAGAAAAGTCAGCAAATTATAATGATTATCACAATTGGGAATTACCTAAACCACTATTGTGATCTCATTTTTGTCTTTAAATCCACCTAATGCATTACAATATCTTGGGAATTTCATCATTAACTAAATTTAATTTAATAGAATATCTTCAAAAAAGGTTTTAAAAAATGAATGATGAAAAAAGGGGATTATATGATAGAAGATATTAGGGGAAAACATACCTCAACCTTAATAGAACATATTTAAAAGGGAAAGAAATTAAATAAACAATCACAAAAGAAAAGGTTCAGAAGGTAAAAAAAAATATAAGAAGGAAAAAGGGGTAAGGGGCTAAAATTATTAGGAAAAAAGGGATGATGAGCTAAAAATATAAACGTAAAAATCTAAGTGGCAAGTGCTATTTGTGATCGTTGAACCTCTTACCTTTAGGTTACTACCATGCCCTTATTGTCTCACTTGTGATCAACAAACTTGTAATTATATATACATACCAAATATCTGATCTGGTGTACGCTGCGAATTGTCACCTGCGTTGATGATATAATTTGCAAGTAAGCAATATACTAGCAAAAAAATGAAGTAAAAACATAAATGGATATACTTGAGGCCGAAAAAAGGCTATCATATAATTCAACTAAATCAAATAATCAATATTATGGATTTAGGTAATTCAATCAAGTATACAAATGAATCAAACGAAACAATCTATTAGAGGTCACAGAAGAGTGAGATTAACAAAGATATATTACTTACCATAAATGAGGGATAAAATTAATATAGACACAAGACTAATTGTGGCATGTAAGCTTCATTTTTTAAAAAAAAATTGATTTATATTGGGGGAGAGGCAGAGGGCATACACCTCTTATATAATCACATATGAGCTATAACATATAGCGGTGAAAATATGATAAGAAAGAGATTGGAATAAAAACAATAATATGCATTAAATGTATACCGCTTGACAAATAAAAGTTAAAGTTAATAATTCAATAATAAATATTATAAGGTGCGATGAAGATGCTAAGCAAATAGGGAATTTTGTTTTTGCTCTTGTTTTGTTATCTATACGTAGATATCATAAATATGTCCTTAACAATGTCATGTAATAAACTTAATTAATGACGCAAAAGAAATGGCGAAGTAGGTATGATTTGCAAAATAACATGGTTTAAAGTTTTTGGATGCTACGTATCTGTACATGTTCATTAGACCGACTCACATAGCTTATAAGAGATGTCAAAGACTACCAATTCAAACTATGGCAATGATTGTGGAGGATACCAAGTTGAGTTGAGAAGCAATCCAACCAACAATAGGTTTGCCATGCATTGGATAATTGAGGGCCTGTTCTCTTCGCCTTATTTTTGCTGAACTTATTCTGAATTGAACTTATCTGAACTTATCTAAACTTATTCTGAACTGAACTTATCTAAACTTATTCTGAACTTATTGCTTAACTATAAATATGATCATTAACTTCTTCTAAACTTATTGTGATCATTATTATTAAACATTATTCTGAACAAGTATTATTGTTGTTATTAATGTGATCATTATTATTATTATTATTATTATTATTATTATTATTATTATTATTATTATTATGATCAGCATCATTATTAGTGAATTTTATGTTTTGTAGAAGGTTATGATTTTGTGGAGCGCAAGCTAAAAATAAAAATGACAAAGTCGAGAGTGAGCATCCATGTGCATACAGAATAGTACAAAGCAGACACATTTTTAATTTGTGTCCATAGGATCCAATCCTGCCTCTTGAACAGATTCCCAAATATTGTCAGCTATTTTATCTCGTACATGCTTCATGGCACGTTTCCTTTGTGCATCAAATATTGTTGTATTTGCTGCGCCTTCAACATATGGATCTGCCACTGAGATAGACATCCCCTTTTGGTGAAGGCGAATCATGTTGTGGAGAGTGCATGATGCAAAAATGACCTTAATTTGGTCTTTTGCTTTCAAGGGAGGCATTCTGTATCCCAAAATTTTCCAAGTTGCCTTTAACACCCCAAAAGTGCGCTCAATTGTAGTTTGTAAAGATGAATGGAGGTAGTTGAAATTCTCAATTCTACCTTGTAGTGGTGGAGCATCAGTGAACTCTGGCATGTGATATCGTGCGCCCATGCCCTTATATGGGGATATATAACCCAATGTGTTTGGATATGCCGAATCAACCAAGTAATATTTACCTAATCAAAAACCAAGTGTCAGAATTCCAATAACCCAAGTGTTTCATCATACTTTTTATCATATATATATGCATAACGACATACCTGGAGGGGGATGAGGAAATTTATATTATGCATTCTCAAGACTATGCCTCCATACTGTAACGTCATGAACACTCCCTTCCCAACCAGCATTGATATATGTAAACATCATATCAAATGAGCATATGCCTAAGACATTCCAAGTCTTTTCACCTTTACGGTTTCAATAAGGTGTTCCATCCTTATCTCGCAGTTTAGCTTGAATATGTGTTCCACCTAATGCTCCAACATAACCCTAAAATGAAAACAAGTAGGTGTGTTAATCCTTTGAAAAGGTGTGTAGTAATTCAAAATGTATTAATATTGAACAATTGTATACCTGGAAAAAAGGGCGATGGCGTCCATTGTTGGAAATTTCTGGAGGCACTTCATGTAAATTGTAATATGGCCGAATGACATCAACTGATAACGTCACAAGGGCTTCCAACGCTTCTAAAAAATATTTACTAATTGTTGATATAGAGTGCTGAAATCTTTCCGCTATTTCTCGATAACTTGTACCTCTTAATAAAATATAAAAGCACATCCCAACTTGTTCAGCCACCTCAATGAAACGACCAATAGACATTAACTTCCTTTCGCATATTATGTGGACTAATTCTATAAACAAATCTCCTGAAAGTCTCAATTGCTCTTGACATAGGCTTGGGTGGCTAGTTATCATCCTACGTATAAATGTCCCCCATATTCACCTCCAACTCTCATTGGGAGTCTTTCAGGTGTAGACAACAGAGTTCGCAATCTATGCAAAGCAATAACGCTTGCAGCCAATCGTTCCTGATGATTCATTCTACATTACAAAACACAAGAATAACAAAATTTAGCGACGTATACAAAAACAAACCAATAAGAAATAGTCATTAACTAACCAATACAGCAAAGTACACATTCACAACTAAACATCACAATGAAAGTTCAACAACAATTGAAAATACATAAACATTCATCACTACCAGTTCCTAAACATGACCAACTACATAACCCCCATAACTAACCTGCCACCAACCTCTGAACAAAGAGATACTACTGAACATGTTCTCACACAGAACATGAACACTAATCACCCCATATACGCAAATACTTCATGATGATTTTCCATAATGATCTTCATAGCATGATATATGTAAATATCACCCCTCATATTAACTTGGTCAAACTCACAAAGTTTATCATATATCTTATCATGGGGACTTTTGTGGAGGTGGAGGTGGAGGTGGAGGTGGTGCAGGTGGGGTAGATGACTGAACCTCACAAGACATGATCTTTTTTAGAACATCAAGGCATTTGTCAATTTTCTGATTACGTCTTCTCTTATAACCATCATAATCACCATCACCCTTGCGTTTTCCCGTTTCAGTGGTTTGCAAACTTTGAGGGGAAGACCTACTCTCATTACCAACAGAAATATCCATGTTGCCTTGATCATGACTATGCATTTCGCCACTATCACCAGATCCCTCTTCTGTATCAACTAACACAACATCTGCTCTCTTGGGAGCTTCAGAAGACTTGCTCATCATTACCGCAGACACACTCTGTTCACCTGTTGCACGTCTTCCTTGAAACAGGTGACGAAGCTTGTCTTCGTTTTGAAGAGGTTGTTTTGCAAATGATGCGCATCTTGGATATCTTTGTGAACAAAAATAAAAACCACACAAACAATGACAAATGATGAATCAATAATTTGAATACAAATGGACAACAATGTTAGTTGTAAACCAAAGTTCTCATGTATACGAAGTTCAACGAACCTGCACGAATGAGCGCCAGCCATCGTCGTCTGTCGTCAATGGACATTGGGTATACGGATCAAATCCTAAACCCGTATAGTCTATATGGAGTGCATCCTAGGTAGTGAGCTTTGTTTTCAACTCGCTATAATGGTTAGAACATGCCTTCCAACCACATTCCATCCCAAACTGCGCACTTAACAGGTTTGTGATTCGTTTCTAAGGAGATGAGGAGCTTTTTGACTCCCTATGCTCAATACACAAATCAATGAACCTATCGTCCACTTCTTGTATACACTTCATTCTATTCATTTTCGTTCGTTCTTAAACAAATTCTTAGTTTACAAGTGACATGGTCAGTAGGTTCGATGCCAAAACACATCATCCTCAACAAAACATCCACCACCAACAACGCACATTTAAACAGAGACAACATTCAATGTAACGACTTCTAGTTAGAACTCAAATGTTCTAAAATGCACATTAATCACTTTGAAGCTGCATTTGGACACCATTTTCACACGGAGACAATATTCATTTCAGCATTTGAGCACATTTTAGCAAAAAAACAAAGAATGACTTTCAGTTAACCAAATCAAGAGCAACTGTGATTTGTTATAACCAATCACAAATGCAAATATGAGCATTTCAGCACATTTCGCAAAAAAAATAATAAAGGAACAGATTCAAACATATACAAGCTTCCAATTGAACCCAAGCAACGATATCTAACCTTGTGAACGATGAAGTCAGCACCACCCACGCATGCCGCAGCACAACACGCCGTTCCTAGTAGCTCCGGCGATGACCACCCTTGATCGCCCTGCATTTGTACCAATTCCTCAGCAAAAACACAACCAAGCCCTTTGAAACAGAGCATTAAGAATGGGGGAGAAAGCAACGTGCGTACCTCTCGTACTGTCGCTGGCGGTAGAGGAGAACGACACAACAGCTGGTGGTCGATCGGAGCTGAAGAAGGACAGCAGATCTAGGTTGAGCTTAGGAGCTTTGTGGCCGAAGTTTGATGGATAAGGGGGCCTATTGCTGCTCTTTAGTTTTGCCCACCTAACATCCAACGAAATTACTCTATGGACCTCCTCTGTGCATGCCACTAGATTATGAGCAAGGGGCGATATGAGAATTTCAGATAATGGGTGGTTCAAGAGTTAAGTAAAAGAGCATAGGCAGCATTTATCTCCAACAACCTGACCATACAACCATTAATTTTTCGACACTGTCCGAAAATTCAAACACATATCCGAATAATTTTTGTTCGTAAATTATTTTTGTTCCAAGTTTTTGACAATTTCTAATAGTTCGAAAATACAACCATTAATTTTTGTTCCAAGTTTTCGATAATTTCTAATAGTTCTAAGCATAATTCGTAAATTATTTTTGATGCATATACAAATGTACATTTTCGACTAATCGTTCAAAAAATAAATATCTTACAAAAAACTACACAATTTAAAATTAAGCATTTCGTGCAAGTCCAGAGTCCCACTTCAAAGTTTTTATTAATATAAAGAACATTAAATTTCAGTCACCAATGTAAAAATGATTAATGTTATAATATGCGATCATATGTTAATTATTTTCTTATCTTTTGCTGAATTCTGAACTTTTGCTGAACTTATGATTCTAAACTTAACTGATTCTAAACTTATCTGAACTGAACTTATCTGAATTTATTCTGTCTGAAAATAAGTCGAAGAAAACAGGCCCTGAGTCATAATTCTATAGTGGGTTTGATGCAATCCACGATGAGTCTTAAAATGAGCTTGGGTGTTAGTGCAGACAACAGAAGTGGGATTGAGCTCATAGAGACGCTCTTCAAGTCTACTAATTTGGTTTCACATCAAGTAACACGAGTGAGTACACCAAACTTTAGAGAGTGGACACAACTCATGCTCATGCCTAAGGTCATTGATGAGTGTTAGGAGATTGTCTGCAAGTGGCTGGTGCAAATCAAGGATCTCAAGCTCATGAAACAAAGAATGAACAAGCGTGTCATCCTCAGTCGGCCACAAAAATAGATCTTGTTGAACTTTGATGAATGAAAGAGGCAAATGAGCAAAACTTCAAAATTTGCATCTATGGTTGTAGCTTTTGCATATTGTTTTCATGTGAAGTTGAATAAGGTAGTTGAATTTATTAAGTCTTTTTTTGGACTTATGATGAAAGAGACTTATGAACTAGTTTCACTGATTTCTTAAAAGAGGATTCCGATCTATTAGTTATTAAATATATTTCATAGGTTGACAAAGAAAAGAATCAATAAACCATCAAAATTAATCGACCATTGTATCATCCAAATCATTAGTAGCCAGTAAAGAAAGAAACACCATCATATCTACGACACTCGTAACCCATGATGGAAACCAGACGGTAGATTTTCTGATGGCAAAGCGAATGTACACGCAAAAAAAAAAAAAAGAGAAAAAAACAGTGAAATTCCGGAAGAATCTCCTAGAGCAACTGAGCAAGCACCACTGCATCAGTAACGAGTCCAGAGTCCACACTTCACAGACGGCATCAATCCCTCCACAGTAATTCAAACCCCAAAACCCCATCTGTCTCTCTCTCTCTCTCTCTCTGGAATTTACGAGGCAATGAAGCTAGCAGGGCTGAAATCGTTGGAGTCAGCCCACGACGACTCAATCTGGACGGCGACATGGGTTCCGGCGACCGAGTCCCGTCCCCACCCTTTCCTCCTGACCGGCTCGCTTGACGAGTCCGTACGGCTATGGAGCACCGGCGGAGCCACCGCCGACAACCTGGTGCTGGAGCGGACCAACACCGGCCACAGCCTCGGCGTGGTCTCCGTGGCCGCTCACCCCTCCGGTGTCATCGCCGCCTCCGCCGCTCTCGACAGCTTCGTCAGAGTCTTCGATGTCGACACCAACAACACCATCGCCTCTCTTGAGTCCCCTCCGTCGGAATCCTGGCAGTTGCAGTTCCATCCCAAGGTTCGTCTTCTTTTCTCTCTTTGTGCTTAATTTGTTGTTCAGTGTTGCCCTGATGACTGTTCGGGCTTACTTTGTTTGTTGGGTTCTGTTCTTCCCTTGAATGTGGTCAGTCAATTTTGGAGGTATTTGATTTGATGAACAAGACAGGGAAATTTGGAGATCTATAATATGTAGCATTGGTTGGGGACTGCCGAAATTGTGCTTGGACAGCATTGTTCTTATATTGGACTTGTGAGTGCGATTATGTGATCGGTGGGAAAACGTTGACCATTGGCATGTTTAAGTGCAGTGCTTACCCAAATTGTCTTCACGTTCATAGAGGGTTGGTTTTCCTGTGGGTTGATCGTTTACTTCTAGCAAGTTACAATGATATACGTGCATGAGGATCCTGTTAGCAGAACTAGACACTGTGGAAATGTTGATCGTTAAACTTTCTATTGAATGCAAAACTTCATGATGCTTATTCTGCAAACAGAATATCGTAATCGTTTGAGCAGTACGACTCACTACCATTCTACTATATATGCTATGAATTTGGCAACAAATCCATAACCTCTTTAGATGTTTTAAATATCCCTTTAAACAGTTTAGTTAGTGTGATGGCTTCATTTTACCCTCTTGTATAGGTATAGATTTTGGGTGGAGGCTTGTGCTTTTGAAATGTTTGAAAATGGGCATTATGGTGATATACAGAGCACTCTAAGCTTTTTAGGATTCTAAACTATGCTAAAACATTTTGAGAAGTCAAGAGAACATCTAAACTTTTTAGGACAGTTCTAAACTATCCTAAAACATTATGAGAAGTCAAGAGGACCAAATAGGTGGTATCCCCCCCCCCCCAAAAAAAACCCTGCAAAATCGAGTATTTTTGAGGGTATCAAGAGGCTCTCACTATTCTACCTCTGAAACCTGGCATGTTTTAAATATTTTCCAGAGTGATTCGCGTGGCTTCATCTTGTTGATCTGAAGTATGATTGGAAAATGTGGAACACAGACATTATGTTGGTATACATGCTCTCTCACCGAAGGATTCAAAATGCGGTTTTGGGTCGTGGTTGTGGCAATGAGTGTGATATTGTGTAATTGCGTAATTGCTCTAGTGGCACAATAGCATGGGATGCCATGGAGTAAAAACGCAGTTCGCTCCCCTTCATAACCTTGTTGATGCGTCTGATTTGTCGAGGAAAAACTTCATTTTGAATCCATGTCTCACCTCTCATTAGTGATCCTCGAACATCGTAAAACCTTAGTTTGGAAAAGCGCCAGGCGCACCGAGGTACAAAGGGTCCCGATGCGCGAGCTGCGAGGAGAAGGCGCGTGATGCGAGGACGCGAGCCTTTTTTAGCTTTGTGGCAAGCATTTAGACATATCATAGGCTTCTTTACTCGCCTTTTTAAGGTCCTTGTAATCTTGGATTTCTTTTCTAGTATGTTCGGGGACATTTTGACAAGCTAGTGTGTTTCAGTGTCCACCAACTAGATATTGTTTAAGTCGAAACGCACCCCTAGTGGTTCTCACTCCACAAAAGTGGCAAAAGAAATTATTCCTATTTTTGGATCTTGCTTCGTATATGTCCTTCCCGGGTCCAAAGGTTTAGAGGAAGGTTCACCTGAAGCAGTTACCGGCTGGGGTTGAATCCTGCATTTAACTCAAAGTCTCAAACTGACACTAATTCAATAGCAATCATTATCAACAAAAAAATAATCAGAAATTATAATTGACTGATTGAATTTTTTTTAATTTTAAAAAAAGCGCACACAGTCACACCCAGAGGCCAGAGACAGAGACTAGAGAGGCAGCAGGTAGTCAGGTACTAGCAAAAACACATAACAAAAATTAGCAATTAAGGGAACAAACACAAAAAGAAAAAGACACAAACGGTCAGTCACACTTCCACAAACAGTCAGTCGCACAGACAAAAAGGAAAAAAACAGGGCTTAATTTTAACAATTAAGAAAACCTAAATTTGGGATCAGACATTAGAAGGTTAAAGAGAGGAAAAAAACTGTAGAAGATGGACAGACAAATCCAATGAAGAGAGTGAGAGAAGAAGATTAAAGCAAGGAAAGAAGAAGAAGGGAAAAAGAGAAGAACAGAGTTGGCCAGTCGACCGAAGAAGCAGGGAAGAAGAAGAAGTGAAGAAGAAGATGAAACAGCGTGTAAACAAGGGGAGAAAGCAAAGGAGAAGGGAAGCATACCTTGTGGATGAAGGAGGGATAAAGCAGGAGTCAATGGAAGCAATGGAAGCAGTAGGCAAGCTCTCTAGGGTTCCGAATTTTTTTTTTGGGGGGGTGGAGGAGGGGAGGTGGTGAGGTAAGGAAGCACACAGCTAACAATCACCAATTGTTTTAAATTTATCTCTTTCTTTAACCAAAAAACATTATAATCCTTTGGGCGTGCTCCTTGCCTGCTGCGCACCTCACTTTGAGGTGCCCTGAAGTGCACGCCTCTGGTGGCTTCGAGAATACGCTAGGCTTGGGTATGTGTGAAGCGACCGACCATGCGCCTCTTGCCACCTTAGTTTAAAAAAGCGCGCCTAAAAATCACCAATTGTTTTAAATTTATCTCTTTCTTTCACCGAAAACATTATAATCCTTTGGGCGCGCTCCTCGCCCGCTGCACACCTCACCTTGAGGTGCCCTGAAGTGCGCGCCTCTGGTGGCTTCGAGAATACGCTAGGCTTGGGTATGTGTGAGGCGACCGACCATGCGCCTCTTGCCACCTTAGTTTAAAAAAGCGCGCCTAGGCGCATTGAGGCGCGAGGCGACCACTGTGGCGCCTCACAGTGGGTGAGGCGAGGCGAGGCGAGGCGAGGCGAATCCTTTAAGCGCGCGCCTCAGCGAGCCTTAGTTTGAGGCGTGAGGCGACTGAAGCGAGGGCTTTGTTGATCTTAATTGAGAAGTGAAGCTATATGACAAAGAGGAGAACTTTTGGCCATTAAAATCACCAGCTTTGTTAAAATTAACACTTATCTTAGTCTTATAGCGCGATTTCGAGCATAATCTCTCATGCAATTGATAAACTCTAAGATTGAAAACCCTAATTTTTGAACTGTTAAGTATGGAGACCTAATGGTGATAAAGGGGGTCGAATGTCCATCTTCATATTGTTCCGGTGGTTGATCTTCACTGGAATAAGTGTAGTGGGCTCCAGCTACCGCTTACCAGCTCCTGGTAACTTTCTTCTTCTAAGGTGGGGGGTGGGGGGTGGGGGGTCATTAGAAGTCTAGTTGGGAAGGGGCAAGATTAGAATTTGTGCATATTATTTTATTTTTCATTCATGCTTTTATTTAGTACAAATTTCCTGTACTCATTTGGGCAAAATCTATCTGTTCAGTACATTTTGGGTATTTTTGTGTAATGTGCGCTTCGCATTCATGATGCGTGTTCCTTCGCCTCGAGGCTCACGCCTCGCTCCTTGGAACTCAGTGCGCCTCAGTGCGCCTCTTTAAACTAAGTTGCCTAGGCGTGCCTCACCTTCGCTTTTTAAAACTAAGCGTAAAACATACCAAGCGGTTGAAAGGAGTCCCTATTTATCCCTTCACAACTCTTTTAACATTTTTTCCAAAGGGCAAAAGCCATGTTAACAGACTTGGTTTAGGTTGAATGGTCTTGGGAGGGCTGAACTACTCTAACTCCTAGACATCCTAAGACAATTGAAATTATGGTTTAAAAAAGCCCATCTAAGCCACGCGTAGGTGTGGCTCGACATGAGGCTACTAGGTCAGCGCCTCGGAGGGCATGAGGCGCGCCTCAAAGATGCAAGGCTAGATCTTTTCCCTTTTACTTCATTTTCTTAGCCTTCTCTTTACCTTTTTTTTCCCTTTTGTTTCCTTGGAAGCTAAAAGGTGAGATATGCTTGTATTGTAAGTGTGTGCATTGGGGAATTATGATGATTATATAACATATCTTAAGGTTATTTGCGATGTTAGTTGTTACATTGACATCTAATAACTTTTTTAATGCATCTATCTAACTTGTTTCTGCAACATATACTTCGTGAAATGTGAAAGACTTCTAAAAACTTTTGCATAGGAGTGAGCCTCACATCCATGATGCTTGTGCTTTCGCTTCGCGCCTTGTGCCTCGAGACCCTATGTGCCTCAATACGCCTCGCGCTTTTTAAAACTAAGATTGAAATATCCTGTTAAAAAAATTGAATGATTATGAGAACTTTATTTTCATTGTTTGGGAGATATGATAGTGTATCAATCCAACGCTACTAGACATTGGTGTTATCATAGCGTATAGAATAATTCTAAAATACTGTCTTAGATTAAAAAAGCTTGAAGTACAAAAAAGCGCAAAGGATCCTAGGGCTCTTGGCGCGGGCTTCGAGGCGAAGGTGTGGGCTCTTTAGACGCGAGGTGCACTTTTACTAAAAAAAATGCTTGACAATCATTCCAAAATCATATTTCTTCTGAAATCAGCTAGATAATGGCATCAAATAAATGATTTTCACCAATCACCAGAAAAAAAAGAGAATCAATTAAACACTGCAAAATACAATTAAACTATTAAACACAGCTCAATTAGATTATCATAAATTGAACCTCAAAAACATAACACATGCTGCCAGCATGCCAGAAAGAAAGAGAGAGAGAGAGAGAGAGTCCGGGAGAGATAGAAAGGGAGAAAGATTAAGAAGCACAAAAACAAAAATAGCGCAAGGGTCGATACCATTGTAGCGCTGGAGGAGACACCATTTTCGACCTCCTTGAAGCCCCAAAAAAACAAAAAGGAAACAAAGAAAAATCTTTCATGGCTGTCCAATAACAGAGGAGGAGGATGAAGAAGGAAGTATGAAAGAAGACAAGAGAACAAAACATTTACTGGATTGTTATCACCAGAGTTAGGGTTTTCAGCTCCAAACTCATGTTCAGTAGTAGCAATATTTTTGTTTACTTCTAGTAGCATCTTGATTGAAAGATTTCCATAAACAAAAAGAGGAACCGAGGCCCCTTAAAGGTTTTTTCCTTTTCTTTTTTTTTTCCAAATGGTCTGTTATGATCTATAAAGCGCGTGCTTCGTGGGCTTTGGGCCTCGGTCTGAAGTCCAGAAAAGCCCAAAAAAGCGTGGGCTTTAAGAATGGGCTGAGCTTGACCCGTTCCAAGGCGTCGGAGGGTGGGCTTTGGGCTTTTGTGAGCCTAGGCCCGCCCCGGGCGCGCTTTTTTAAACATAGAATACTGTACGATATTTTGAGGGGTCCAGACGAGTACATAGTCATTGTTTGTCAACTGTATTTGGACTTTTTTAAAAATATTAGGAGCCATTTATATTAGCGTTCATTTGGCTCTAGAGGTTGTGCATCTCCGACCTTCCAAACTTCTTAGGATATTCTAAACCGCACTGGATTATACTTCAAATGAATTTTCTAACAATTTGCTTAGATCTTCTAAACAAGTTTATTAAACTAGCAAGGAGGATCCATACTTCTTTACTTTCTAGATCTTAATTTGCTATGACAGAGACATACTTCGGATGAACAAGTAAGACTTCATTGGCACCATCTTAAATTTAAAATGTGATTTCAATACCCAAAAAGGGGAATTTTTGTGTTTTATGTTACACTGCTAATTATCTACAGTGATGTTCATAGCATAAAACCTTTTTAGGGGTGACATGAAGCACATGGTTACTATTTAACAACTTTCTTGGACATTTTCCGAAAACCCTAACAAATTAAAAATCATTGTACAATAGCATTCATGTTGTGCCTTTGGAAAGCTTAACCTCATTGCCTTAGTTTTGAGGCTCAGCAAGCATGTGCCTTGATGTACGCCAAGTCGAGCTGCGGGGCATGGGGTTGCTCTTTGTGTTCTTATCTGTAATAGACTTGCAAAGTACTCGTTGGATTCGGGTTGGTTAAGTTAATTTTTAGTTCGTCTTTTGAAGTTGGTGTGGTCTGCCTTGAGTCTTTTCCTAGTGTTGAGAAAATTTGTCTTGCAAGTACAAGCATTCTTGATGGGAAAATTCGGGCTAGGTTTTATTTAGATTGGGTCAATTCAAGCTTGATTGCAAAATTGAATGAGGCATCTTTCGGCGGTCTTCAGTTTGGTCAGCTATGGGTTGGCTATGGGTTTGGTTCACATACAAGCATTCTCGATGGGAAAATTCGGGTTAACTTACAAATGCTTGAAAACCATTTTCGAATCATATTTTGACAAATAAGTTAGATGATAGCATTAAACAAGTAATTAGACATCACAGTGGACCATCCTATAATATCTTATATTGGGTTCATCAATTCTAAAGGCATTTAGGAAGGAGAGGAAAAAAAAGGAAGGAAACAATAGTTGACAGCATATTAGGATGGAAGGAAAGTATATTCTTTAATCCTTCTTTCCATATCATTGGTGGCACCATATTTCCCATTTATAAAGACCGATGTAGATTGGCCGCTGGAAAAGTATGAGAAAAGATTGGTCAACTCTGTCTTTATTAGAACACTACACAAGTCTTCAACTCCAACCCAAGTCTCCATCCAAAAATTAGGGCTCTTCATTTCAGACTATACCCGAAGTAATTGCATGCAATTAAGATAAGGGTTTCTGCCCAAAATTGAATAATATGCCAAATGTAAATGTCAATCTAAAGGTATTTGTGTTTTTCCATGGTATGTGTTCCCTTTTCACTCTCTCCCCTTGTCTTTTCCATAAAGCGGGGGCTTGGGCCGTTTTGAGCCTTGGTCCGAAGCTCAAAAAAGCATGGGCTTATGCTGGCTTAAAGAATGGAAATGGGCTGGGCTTGACCCCTTTCAAGGTGCATCGTGCTGGGCATCGAGCTTTTGTGAGCCTAGGTGCGCCTGGGCGCGCTGTTTTAAACATAGGGCCGCACTTGAGCTTTTGACACCTTTTGCCTCAATTGTGAAGCTAGAGGCTTAATCTCCTTTTTCACTGAAGGGTGGCCTTGGCTATAAAGACTGTTCTTTTCCCCTTTTACTTCTTTAAGGGTTCTTTTGATGTGCTTGTATTGAAACCATGAGGTGATAAATGCACATAGGGTCCTTATCTTCAGGCCACTACTGCATATTCATAGTTCGTACTTCGTAGTAAGGGTTTGACGAATTTTATCAATCATTCGGTTGTCAAGTTAGGGTTTTTTTCCCTTTTGTTTCTATTTAAGATAGATAAGGTTTCAGTGGCAGCCTTATCTCTGAGTTTTTTAGTGGGCCGATTGAACGCAGCAACTATGAGCATCTCACTTCTTTTGTGATAATGATTGTGAACAAATGGGGAACCTTCGTTTTGTTCTTACTTGGTCTGAGGTAGTTTCATGTCTAAGAATCAAGTTGGCTAGGAACTCCATCATTCGTGTGGGACAGGTTGATTTAGTTGCTTGCGGGTCTTAGGGTGCACCATTCAAGCTTTTCCAGTTACTTACTCAAGTCTCCCTCTAGGTACAAGATTTAAGGAGAAAGCCATTTGCAATCCGAACATTGAGAGTTTTGAGAAAAGACTGATTCTTTTGAAATTTTGTTCCAGCATTCCAACTTACTTCCTCTTTGTCTTTGTCTTACCATCTTCATTTTCATTGGATAGATTAGACGCGATTCACATAAACTTCTTCGGGATTCTTTTAGGAGTGATTTTAAGTATTATCTTGAGAGATGGGATCTTGCGAAGCAACATGTGTTTGAAGGAGGCTTAGGTATTAGAGATTTTCGACTCTGGAGATATATGAATGAGAAGGGAAGTCGTTGGAGAAAGACGGTTCCCAACTTATTATCAAATGTGGTGAGGCTGGTTTCGGTTGGTTTCCTTCTACACAGAATGGTTCTTATCGGCATAGCCTTTGGAAGTATATCTCAAAGGATGAGAGAGATTCTTTCCATACTTTCCCTGTTGAGGTGCGCGATGGCTTTTCCGCCTTTTTTGTCTTTTTCCTATTTTTGTTGTAGCAGAGGTGCCCATGAGGTGATTATTGGGAATAACCGTTTGGCATAAGTGTTTGGTTGCCTTTTTTTGGTTCGGGATAGGTTTGTTGAAGATGACACTTTTATTAGCTTTTTTAACAAGTTAACGATGGCAAACTAGGGGGCTGTGCACATGATATGGTGAAATGGGATCCAGGCCATAGTTGTGAGGATCGCTCAACGTCCTCGCGTTCGGCGATTTGGTTCGTTTGACCCAGAATGCGCGTTGTTTTCTTACTGGAACCACTGGGGGGTTCCAAACCTGAGATCTACAATCCCTTTTTCCCTCGGCCACTTATGAGTTCTTGACTTCTCACTTCTTTTGCTGGAAAAAAGGAGTGTACCCTCGTAGACAGGGAGGGAGGGAGAAGGGGGGGGGAAGACAGAGTCAATTGACCCTTTGACTGCCTCATGCTTATCTAATTTTTTTTTTGGGGGGGGGGGACATTGTAAAATGATGAGTTCTTAAAATAATAAATCAAATATCATCAAGTAAAGTACAATAAATATCATCAAGTAAACTAGTCAGGTCCACTAGTTAATGTTTATCATTCATAATAAGACCTAATTTGATTTCGGTTTTTCACATACATATCCCCAAAATCGAATTCAATCAATATGTTAAATTTTAATCCGCCCCCCCCCCAAAAAAAAAATCCCCTCAAGTTAGCAAAGTTGAAAATTTAATTTTTGAAGTAACAATGTGAAATTAAGAATTTCGTTCCAAAAAAAGTTTGGAATGATCTACTTCCTTCATTCCTGCTTTTAAGGATCTGTTGTGTTCCATGGTCCGAGCATGCCGCGATCCTAGTAACTATGATCAAGAGTCAACATAGGACTTTAGTTAAATCTTATTATTTGAAGCTCCTACATTTGAATGATCAATATTCAATCATTACAAATTCTTTTTGAAGGAGGTTTCCCTTACAAGCTGCTTTGGAAGTCTTGGGTGCCTTTAAAGGTTTCTTTTCATGTTTGAGAAGCATTGCATGGGAATATTTTGACTTGTGATAACTTACAAAGGAAAAGATCTTGGTGAGCAGGTGCTTTATGTGCATAATGGAATTTGGAATTGGAATCAATGGATCACATGTAGCTGCACTATCACTATCAATTCGTTAGGGAACTATGTGAGCTTTCTTTTAGTTACTGGGGCATTTCTTGGATTGCTTTTAATTCCGTTACGAACCATCCTTTAGCTTGGTAGAGCTTCTTTGGTTGAAAGTGAAAAAGAAGGTCATGGTTTTAGCTCATGTGATTTTTGAAGCATTTGGAGGGGGGGAAAAAAATCAGGAAGTCATTGAGCGTGATGAAGCTTCCCTTTA
Source organism: Carnegiea gigantea (assembly GCA_029747015.1). Taxonomy (NCBI): domain Eukaryota; kingdom Viridiplantae; phylum Streptophyta; class Magnoliopsida; order Caryophyllales; family Cactaceae; genus Carnegiea; species Carnegiea gigantea. Next base: position 351,424 of record JAKOGI010000331.1, read on the forward strand.
GCATTTGAAAGACAATTTATCAAGACTCTTTATTATTGGGATAAAGGGAACTCTTGGATGTATGTGGTTTTTTGGAGGATGCTATCTGTGTATCCATCCTTTGATCATAATATATAAATATATATATTTTCCTCCCGCACTCCCCCCTAAAAGAAAAACAGTAGACAAAGTTCTTGAAAGTTCTCTAAAATAGTATGAGCCACTTTCATGCAATGAGATTTGAACTCCCTTCTTAAGGTTTGATGTTGCATTTCTGTTTTTCCTTTCTTTTTTTTTTCCCTTTAAATTTAAATTTTTATTCTCTTAGTTTGCGTGATGTGTTACATGTTTCTCCTTTAAAATTTTGTGGAAAAGTTCGTGTACTTGTTTAGAATTGGTTTGTCTAGCGACTTTCTCAATCATACTCTCATTCAGCCACATTGCTGAATCTGAGTTTTGAGTCTATGAATCATTCTTTATAGCCTTTTGTGATTTTTTTTTTAAGGGGTGTCAAGAAGGCCTCGTTTTCGAGTTCTTGTCCTTTCTTGTGATCTCCCAACAATGGTGGTATCTTAATTAGGCCTCCGTAGTTTTTGCAATTTTTATTGCTAGATGAAGACATGGAAACAGAAAATAAGAAGCTTATCATAGTTGTGGCAATCTTGGGCACTTGGCTACTTTTGGGTAAAATTAAGGAATGAAAATGTGAAAGAGAAAGTTCTCCTTTAATGAGAGAGAATGTTTCTGACTCACCTTATACCTTTACAATTTGCAAAGATTTTTACGGTTTAGCCTTCCTAGTGATTTCCATAGGCGTTATGGCAATTGCTGTTGTTTTTGTTTAAACGTTTTTGTGCCTCATTGCCTAAGGAGTTGAGTCCCTTTTTTGTCTGTTCCTATGGTTTGACTTGCAATATATAGGGCTTTTCTGGTGCTTGCTGTTAACAGACTGTAGGCTTGGGTTCTTCTCTTATTTTTGTGTGTTTGTACATAGCTCTACATGCTAATGATATCATATGAGTGGTATTTTTGAGTATCGTAGAAGAAAAGATCCATCTTGTTCATGTGTTCGTCATATAATCTTCGACATATGAGCTGCAGACTTCCATCTGCAAAGTCAGATAGCGCTATAGTGCTAGTGTACATTTTGGGCTCATAGCTGTGTATTAATTCGTACCATTGCTTAAGTAGTGCATTTTCTTCCTTGCTTTCGTTTTGCACATCTATCTTGCTGACTTGGTTTGAAATATGCGCATGTCACATTTTGCTCGGGTATCATGCAAAATAATTTGATTATTGTTAGTATCTCTTTATTTGTTGAGGAAATATTTAAAATGTGTGTTAAATTAGAAGAAAAAATGAGTAATCGTGCTAAGTATGACCAGCTTGTGTTTAGTTTGTTATTGGAAGCTAAACTTTAATTTTTTTTTTTTTTTCTTGCTTTCCTTCCATTCAAGGTCAATTTTGTTATTATTTTTTGAATATCCACTTACTTTTATGATTGTAAAAAAATTGCCTCCTTTGTCCCGCCAATTAGAATGTATTAAAAATGGATCTTACTTTAAGGTATGCTCCAAAAATTCCTCTCTTATGCGTACATTGAAGGTGTTCAGGCTACTTAATCCATGATATTGTCAAATCATGTGTCCCTTTTGTGGTTTTCATTGTTTTAGAGTTGAGAGATTATGATTTTATGGTATCAGTTTTGTCGCCATTTCAGAAGCCTTTGAGGCCGCATGCATTTCTGGTGATGTCTTGAAATCTGAAGGCTGAACCACTTTATTACCCCCCCCCCCCCCCCAAAAAAAAAGCAGCTTTTGGGCCCATTGAGTTTTGACCAAATAATTTCAGGACCTAGGAGAATGGAAATTAATTTATAGGTCCATTAACATGTGAATGAACTGATTTATAGGTCTAATGATTTGCTTATCAAATTGGAGCGCTTGTTGAATTTTGTGATATTGATTGGGATTGTGCTCATGAAATTGGGATTTTGGGTTCAACTTGATTTTTATGCTTTGTTGTATCCACCTCTTGTCATGCTTGTTGCAGAATTCTCCTCCCTATGGTGAATTAATCCTTGTTCCTCAAACAAAAGCGACAGTATTTAGGCCCTGTTCTTTTCAGTGGGAAATAATGGGTGTGGGATGGGTGAGTGTGGGAAAGGGGGGGAAAGAGTGGGTGAGTGTGGTATTTTTTTTAAAGTGTGGGAAGGAGTGGGTGAGTATAGGTGAAAGTTGAATGTAGTTGAATGAAGTTGAAGTATTGGTTATTAATATTTTTTTGTTTTATAATGTAATAATTTTATTGTGATAGTAATTAATGATAATGAAATTTTTTTATTTTTGTTCTTTTTTTTTGTTTATTTTGTTTATTTTTGTATTTTGCATTTTTATTTTTGTATTTTTATTTTTCTTAAATTTTTTAATTTTTTAATTTTAATTTTAATTTTTCTTAATTTTTTTAATTTTTAATTTTTAATTTTCTTAAATTTTTAAAATTTTTTTAGTTTTAATTTTTATTTTTTGTATTTATTTTTTATTTTCTTATTTTTTATTTTTTTGTATTTATTTTTATTTTTTTGGAATTTTCCGTAGGTTGTTTTTCTGGAATAAAAAAAGAAAAATAAAAAAATAAAAAATAAATACAACAAAATGAAAAATAAAAAATAAAAATAAATACACAAATAAAAAATAAAAAACAAAAAATAAAAATAAATACAAAAAATTAAAAAATAAAAAATAAAAATAAAAATAAAAAATAAAAAAAATAAAAAATAAAAAATTGAAATAGAAATAAAAAATAAAAATTGAAAAATTAAAAAATTAAAAAATTAAAAAATAAAAATACAAAAATACAAAACTAAAAACAAAAAATACAAATTAAAAAAATAAAAAATTAAAAAATAAAAAAGAACAAAATAAAAAATAAAAAATAAAAAATTTCAAGTAACATAAAATTTCTAAAAATAATGTCAACTACAATACATCTACACTTTCTATCACGAATTACGAACAACACCAAAAAATCATATGTAGGAAATAAACATCTGCAACTTCTGTCACGGATTACGATGTACAGAAAATTATTATGTCATATACACAGCAACAACCATATACGTTTTCTAACCTACAACAAATATCTCGCAACCAACGATAACCCCAAAAAAAAAAAAAGTTGTTCCATAACATCCGAAAAATTAAAACTGCTCATAATTGCTATCAGATTATTCGTACACACAATTACGTAAATTATAAAAATTTTCAGAATATGAGAAATGGTTGTTTTATGTAGGTGTGGGAAGGAGTGAGTGAATGTGGTAAGGAGTGGTATATTTTTTTAAGTGTGGGAAGGAGTGGGAAGAGGGGGGAAGGAGTGGGTGAGTGTAGGTTGGGTTGATTAAATTACGAAAAGAACAGGGCCTTAGATTAGATTATAGAGGTGCTTGGGAATTAGAGTTGTGGTGGGCTTCATAGTGAGGAAGAAGGATTGTAGTGCTGATGGAAGACCCGACCCAAACCCTACCCAAATTAAAGGATTTGGCCCGTTTGGGTCTAATTAAATGGAACTTGATGAGCCCTAAGGGTGCCGTCTGGCCGCCCTGTGGTGCTTCTTGGTTTGAGTCTGAAAAATTGAGACCCAAACCCGATCTTGCTGAAGACCCATTAATATTTTTTAAATCTTTTTTTTAAATGTGAAAATTAACTAAACTGTAGGTTTAAGTGACTAATATCTTCTGAGTTTATCTGTCTTATGTTCAACTACTTCTTCACACTCACGGTTACTGCTCCCTATCCTTAATCTCGCTCTATTCTCCCTACTTGCTTAGTTGTATCTGTCACTCTCTTAGACTTACTCGACCCAAATCTCTCACTTTGATGGAGCATTGTCTTTATATTAAATGTCATATCTTCTAAATCCAATTCTTTGTGATTAGAATGTGGGAATTCATGTTGGGATGTGGGAAAAAATAAAAAATCCATTGCAAAAATTCTTTAATTTGAAAAATGATTGAGACCCACTAAGGAGCGGTGGACCCATTAGACCCGCCGAGTCTTGGTCTGGGTACCATCTTTTCAAAGCCAATGGGTTTGGAGCGGGTCTGGTTCCAGGTTCAAAACAATGACCCATATCCGACCCATTGTCATCTCTAGATTGTAGAGACAAAGGAGAAATGAGGAGATAGAAAGGAGGAAGGGGCCTCACCATCCCGGAAGTTTGACGACGTTGACCAGAAGCAATTGATGCTGAGAGCATACAACGTGGGGGAAGGGATGGCTGTTGTGGTTTTTCTTTTTCTTTTTCTTTTTCTTTTAGGATTTTTGAATGCTAATAATCCCACATATGGGGGCGTTGGATGGTAGGATACCAATCTTTTTTCTTGGACCTCAACAAACTATTTTTTCAGGGTAGTTATTTTCGACGTACCACCAGTTATTTTCTACATACCACCACTGAGTTTTGGATGTTATGATTTGTTGGAAGGCTTACATGTTGGCTATTTTTTAACACATGTACAGTGATGGTCATAAGTAATTGGTTGCTTTCCTTTTTCAGACCGTATAAGCAACTTAAACTGCTAAGATCTCAAACAGGCAACAAGTTTTGACTTTAAGTTGCTTACATGTGTATAAAAGAGAATTGAATAGGTTTTATATGACCACCAATGTACCTGTGTTTAAAAATAGCCACCATCTAAGCAGTTCGGTGAGTCATGAAGTCCGAAGCTCGGTGGTGGTATGTTGAAAGCAACTATCATATAAGGCAGCCGAGGTACAAGAAAAAAGATTGGTGTATTGATGTCCAACACCCTTAAAGGTTGGATTATGGACAGCCAAAAGCCCTTGTGTTATTGTTATTGTTATTGAGCCCCTGGTTTACAAGAATCGAGCTACTGTTGGCCTGTCTATAAAGGGGGTAAAACTCTCCTATCACAAATTTTTTTCATAAACAAGATTTAAACCCAAGATTTTACTCAAGAGAAAAAAGTGCCAAACCGCTTGGATTATTTTGTTATTGTTGAGCCCCTGGTTTACCAGAATCGAGCTACTGTTGGCCTATAAAGGGGGTAAAACTCTTCTGTCACAAATTTTCTTCATACACAAGATTCAAACCCGAGATTTTGCTCAAGAGAAAAAAGTGCCAAACCACTTGGATTATTTTGTTATTGTAGGAAACCAAAGGGCATTTCAGTCACTTTGGACCCTATAAACAAGGTTTTCAAAATGTCGGAGGACCTATACCATTCTCGTAGGTTCTGAAAATTACTTTACCAAAACTCAAAGGAGTCAAAATCTAATTTTCTTGTGACAAATTAACCTCTGTGCTATTGCTTTCTCTTGATTAGATTTCTGTAGCTATCTACTGTAGTAAGATGGAGAATTCGGATATGATTTCTTCTCAACTTTCTTCGTCGACATTAATTTTAAGCTTCTTGCTTTTGTTCAGTACTCTATGCGGCATGACTATGAAGATTTTTCTGAGTGAAAAAGCATTCCATGTCATTTCTTCTGCCCTCCTTTTCTCTTTGATGTTAATGGATGCTGCTAACCCTTACATGAGCATTTGATGGTGCCTAATTAGGTAATTTCAAACTTATGATAGTTCTTCTGTGCCCCTTATTTGATTTTAGCAGTAGCAATACCAAATAAACGATGAATAGTTTGCATCAGATGTGCAAGTGTGTGAGAGAGAGAGAGAGAGAGAGAGTGCGTGTTTTTTTTTTTTTTAAAAAAAAAAATTAGCGAGTCCTTGGTAACACGTCAAATGTCTAATGAGAGCAGAAAATTAAGTTCATTTGTGTGTCCTTAGACGTAGCCACGGTGGGATCCACACTGGGTGGCAAGTTGTAGGGATACCTCAAATGTTCACCAGAATCTTTCGGTAAAATGTATTCTCATTAGCTGTGATCAAGTTATTGTGAAATGTTCACGAATAATTGCCTTGCTTTTCCACTTTGGTATTTTATCCTGTAAAGCATGTTTGTCTCCTTTTACAACCCCTCCCCCCAAGTGAAAAACTTGGTTCCTCTTTTCTGGTTCATTTTCAGGCTGTTATGTCACTCTATTGCATGCATTCCTTTTTTGTACTTGTGTCAATGATTGCATGAAAAATGGTCTTTAACTGGTTACAATTCTAGGCATCTATTGGTTGGTTGACTTTTTCCGCCTGGATTACGCTTGAGTGAAGCAAAATGCGTTACTGGACTGTCCTCTTTCTGTGTAGGGTATGGATTTGGTTGTCCTTCCCCCACCCCCTTCTGTTTTTCTATTGGTTGGAGGTAGTGCTTGCCTTGTTGGTCACTTCATCAGGCTGTTAACATGAAGCTTTCATGTATCATTCTGCAATACCGTGTGTTTGATTTGGTTCCCCCCTCCCCTTTTTTTTTCTATTGGTCGGAAGTAGTGGTTGCCTCGGTGGTCACTGCCATCAAGCTGTTGATATGAAGCTTTCATGTTGTCCGGTACCATGTTCATTTGCTAGTGATTTGTCCTGCATCATTCTGCCATGCCATGTTAATCTGTACGATGTTGACGTGTCATCAATTTGCTCTGATGATATCTTTTGAGAATTTCAATTTCTTCACGCTATGAAAGTCATGTGTGTGCAATTATTGTCATCAGGGTACTATGCTAGCTGTTGCTGGAGGGAGCAGCACCTCAGTCAAGCTGTGGGACACTGCTACATGGCAGCTTGTAACCTCCCTCCAAATTCCCCGCCCTGAAAGCACCAAGCCTACGGACAAGATTGCCACCAAGAAATTCGTCCTCTCGGTGGCATGGAGTCCCGATGGGAGACGCCTGGCTTGCGGGTCGATGGATGGGACTATATCTGTTTTTGATGTGGCTCGATCCAAGTTCCTCCACCACCTTGAGGGCCACCTCATGCCAGTCAGGTCCCTTGTGTACTCTCCCATTGACCCTCGGGTCCTTTTCTCGGGATCAGACGATGCCCATATACACATGTATGATGCCGAGGGAAAGAGCTTGATCGGGTCCATGTCAGGCCACTCAAGCTGGGTTCTAAGCATTGATGCAAGTCCAGATGGTGCTGCCGTTGCAAGCGGGTCGAGCGACAGGACCGTGAAGCTTTGGGACCTTAGCATGAGGGCGGCCGTCCAGAGCATGACCAACCATGGAGACATGGTGTGGGGGGTGGCATTTCGGCCTCCAGGTGGTGGAGTGCGGTTTGGCAGGCTGGCCAGTGTGTCCGATGATAAGAGCATATCATTGTATGATTACTCTTAGTCTTAATAGCTGTGGTTTTTGGAGTAAGATTATGGCAGAGACTATGGTTTTCGGGTTAAGGCTGGGCTCATCACTTCATCACCTTGGCTACTTTCGTCAGTGTGTTAGAATTGATTATTGCAGCAGACTTTGACTCTTGGTTTTGGGAAAAGAAAACGAGTAAATGCCACATCCCACCTCAAAACCACCTTAGACAAGTGAAGCTTTTACATGTACGACATTTATGCTGGGTAAGAGAGTATAATCACCTTTGGTTCAAATTTCAGTGAAAATGCAATATGCTACCATATATATATATATATATATATATATATATATATATATATATATATATATATATATATATAAGCTTACAGTGGGGGAATTTGGATCTAGGTCTCTGAGTATAGAACTTATTAAAACTTTACTAATTAAGATAATTGACATCTGTGCTAATATTATATATGTAAATAAGCCTTGCTGCTCGGCCCCAAAAAAAAAAGAAAAGGAAAGAGAAGTTTGTATGTGAGCCTAACACTTTTGGAAGGGTGTCAGAACGGGATGCTCCAGCCCAACCCTATTGCTGGGTCTGGCATTAAATATAGGCTTTTGGTTATAGCTTATAAATTGAATTTAGTTGCCCAAACAGAAGGGGTACCTTTGCATGTGGTTTGACACGGAACAGGGCAGCGTTAAGTCCACTGCAAGACTTAGCTGCACTAATATGCCCGAGGGCTTTAGATGCCATTCCAGACTATCCTGAATATTTCACTCAACAAATTTGCTATGTAGGAGTTTTCATCAAGGATGAAGCGTAATGAATTAGATGTAGGTAATTATATTCATACAATTCATTTATAAATAAGTATTGACTGAGATTGTCTTGATATGAAACTTATTGTGAGATGCGTGAGAGAGAATTGAATTATATTTGACCAACCACATATATGAATGCAAACTATTTTTCGCTGTAAACTAAAATTGTAAGCTGTGACGTTTTTTTTAAAATCGGATGACTACCATCAGATATCGAAAACTCAAGGGGATTGGCGGTCGATAAGGGTAAATGTGTAATTTCATACTCTAATTTCCTTGATTTCCTCGACTGCCGGCCCATTTGCGCCCCTTGTTTTCAACAGTTGCACTTTCTATCTCCTCCCACAGTCCCATCTCTCTCCCTGTTTGTCTGTCTTTCTCACGCACATGGACTCAAGTCATCATTTTCGTTGCATTCCCATGAGAGATTGAGTGATCGCATTAATTGATTTAATGTGTCTGGATTTTTGGTTGTCTTTCGATTTCGTCACGGTTTTTTTTGGTAGTTGTGATAGGAAGTTTTGTATCAATTGTGTCTGATTTTTTTAAGAATTTCTTTCTTGTTTTTCTTTAAGTTCAGATCAGTTAAAATATGGTCAATTGTTGTCGTAATTGAGGCACATAGTGTGAATTTCATATCAAAGGGAAGGATTGCCGTTTTTGCTTTGATATTGAGATCCAAAGAATTTGTTGCGCTTATGAAGAAGGGGTCCTCCCTCCAATGCCCCTGTTGGTGACCATTGTGGTGGTTGGCGGAAGCGTAGAAGGTTGAGGGAGGATTAAAGTTGTCGAGAGCGAGGTGAGCTGGCTTGTGGTCGTGTTGACGGCATTGGAGGGCTCTCGTGGTCCAAAATGGTGGTGAGAGATTTGTTGGGCCGGGGTGTCGCGGGGTTAGTGGCCAGGTTTTGGTGTTACTTTCTATGTTTTTTTTTTTTCCCCTTAACAAATATTTAGTAGGAAAAAATAATTTAGCAAAAGAATATCATAGCAAGGAAGCTTGATTATTATGTTTAGTAATATGAAGATAAACTTGGGGCAAAAGAACCCTATAAGAAAAAAATGATTCATATGATTATATGATTGAAAAAAATAAAAAATTGAGTTAACAACCTAACATTAATCATAGATAAATGAATATTAACTTAGAGAAAATAAATATTATTTTAGGTGACAAATGATTTCAAAGTTGGCGCGAGAGTGGCTTTAGGGTTTTGTCACCGTCAACATTCATCATTCTATAAATGTAATAAAAATATTCCCTGTAATAGTTTTTCAATAAAGAATGCAGTGTCACATAAAATTTCCACAACCAATCTAAGTCTACATCGGACAAATTTATAATTATGTTGGACTTAATATTTTTGTAGGTGAAATTCATTTTCTCTGAAAGTGATATTTATTTTTTTTCCTGAAATAATATTCATTTTTTTATAAGCAAAATGTTCATTTTTTAAAACAATCATTAAATAGAAAAATTTTAGATCCGTCAATGTGTTAGCCAGTCAAATCTAACAGTATTCACCACATAGGCAACAAATTGAACGATGAAAATCGTCTTCATAAAAATTAAATCTAACTGTACAAAAAATGAATTTTAAGCTTGGAAAATCAGAAAAAATGGCAAATTAAGGAATTTGCCAGAAAAAGAATATTGCATACTATAAAAAAAATATGTTCTACATGGAGGATGAATATGGTCTAAAAGAAACAATTGAATGTATCTTTGAAAGTAAAAATGAATATAAATTTACAACATATGGTTACTGAATTAACCCATAGCAATTTTGAATTTGTTAAAAGGTTGCCACGTGAGAAATAGGCTCAAAATTTTGATTGAAAATTCAGTTATTGAGAAATGAATTAATGTTCATACCAAAAAAGGCACTAGTCTCAATTTTATCAAAAATGAATCTACGTAGCTTATGAGAACAATGAGCATGAAATTAAATGAAAAGAATCCAGCTTATGAGAGAAAATGAATATGAAACTAACAACAAATATGACTTGCTAAATATTCATGTGTCAAATATGATACTTCTTTTTTAAAAAAAGTTATTTAGTTAAAAGTTGTATTCATTTTTAAATAAGAGATATTTATTTTCGAACAAATAAGTATTCATTTTTCACAATTATCACATTGACTATTAAATAATATGGTATTCATTTTTGAACAAATAAGTATTCATTTTTCAAAACCATATAATTCATTTTTAAATTGGGTTCATATTAATAGATAACTTGCACCCAGAAAGTGATTTATGCCTGATTCTAAGTTTATAAAATGAACATCAGGTGCGAACTTAACCCTCGATCCTTTCGATTCCATGTTCATTTTTTTTAATTGTTGATATTGATGTTCATTTGTTCTCTAGTTTCATCTATGCTACGTTTTTCCTGCTACGAGTCATGTTACATGAATTTCTTTATAATCCAACATCTTTCCTCCCTCTTTCTCTGTCCTTCCAACGATCTAGCATGTGTCACAAGATTTTTCTTACACAACTTGAACTCCTATGCGACACTAGCAAAGTTACACTACTGGTTTGGACGGGCTTTTGTGGCACTTTTTTTTGCAGATTTTAGACACCAAAAAGCGCCACAAATGTCTGTCTTGGAGCTTATGAAAAGTGCCACAAAATTGAGTGTTGAAAATTTAATTTGTGACGCTTTTATGAAAAGTGCCATGAATTTATGGCGCTCAATATTGCCAATAAATTACAGATTTATGGCGCTTCACAATGTCACAGATTAAGGAGCGCGATTTGGCGGACCATTTTACCGGCAATTTTGTGACACTTTTTTGTGTCAGCAATTTTCCCGGGAGATTTTGGCAGCAAACTTCCCTCCAATTTTATGGCACTTTTATCTACCAATATTTTTCCTAATTTTTTGTAGCCTAACTTCCCTCCATTTTAGTTGATTCACTGCTATCCATTTACCCTCCAATTCACTTGGAACCATTCCAATACATTTTCCTCCAACTTTCGGCCAAATCTTAGACACACTTTATATATATATATATATATATATATATATAGATATATATATTATATATATATATATATATATATATATATATAAGGCTTTCTCGTAACTGTACCTATTAAAAGTTTACAACCAAAATAAATAATAAAAAGTATACAAGTCACTCAAATATCCATACCATGTATCAAAGTCCAATTCAAACATATATAATTCACCAAACTTACGAATCCATGGAAATAGCGCTAAAAGAGGTTCACCAAAAGTACCCATGGTTCGTGAATACAGTAACAAAGTTGTCCTATTTAATAACTACAATAAGATGTAAATTTTCCTATTTGAAAGAATTAAAAATGAGATTGCAAAACTTCATCTCAAGTAGGATCTTCACACTTGTTCGCAATTTGAGTGCTATGAAAAATACTCTCAGAATATCAAACACTACGCCTTCCTGAATTACGGTTGCGAGGGTTACATTCTCCGTGCCTGCTTGATGCATCTGTAGCTCGATTACCCTTAAAAAAGAAAAGAAAAGCGTTTATTAGATCAAATTATATAGTATTTAAATCAAACACATCCAACTTATTTTTTTGGCATGAACTTTACAAAAGCAAGTGCAAGCAGCAAGACTACTTCAAAATATCAAACACATTCCAATATATAGTATTTAAATATCCTTTTCTTTCACTGTATTTCTCTGACATTGACCATGAACTCCACATTACATATCTTATATATCAGCATACTACCTTTAAAGGACAAAGCCATCAGGTGCAAGCAGCAAGGCTAGACACGTGAGTGGACGAAGCTATCAGGCCAGACAAATCTCTTGCACTACTATAGAGGTGAGTGCACTAGCCTGACTGTCTAAGTCTCACTCGCAAGGGCATCTTATCAGCATATTACCTTTAAAGGACATCCAGAAACTAACCTCACGACAAAAACACAAGACACTTGCATAGGACAGCAGCCAGTAATAGCAGCAGTAAGACTGTGGGAGTTAAACACAATAGTATGCACATGAATCAAACACAATAATAGTTTAGACGGGCTTCAAACATAGCAATATGAAAGACAATTTAAATGTATTACCTGGATGTTATTCCCAGTATCATTTTCCCTTTCTTCAGATCCGGAGGGTGTGGAAGTGATGCCTACATTGGAGCCTCCAAACTTGTTTACTAATAAAGAAGTAAGACGAAGAAATTGATCATGCATTTCATTTTGCATCTGTTGGTGCATCCCTTTCATTTCTTTCATTTCCTCGGCTTGTGCAGTTAATTGAGATTTGAAGCCTGCAACCTCAGCTCTTAACATCACCACCTCCTCATTGGAATTGTCACATGATACACAACCTCTTTTTCTAATCTCTTCATCAACCCCAAACACTTGATTATATGTCACTCCCATCCCATGACCAACAATTCGTTGGTATTTCTCGTCTTGCTCAGATTGAGATCCGTACATAAGTTCATGAAAAACCTCATCTTCTACATCCTTAGCTGATGCACGATCAGTCATACGCTCTGCAATCAAAGCCTCTGTTGTATCTTATAATCAAATTAAAACATTTAGAATGTGTATGTTATAGTTCCGAAGTTGTTTGGCTGTATAAACTTCATTTTCAAAGTGCACAAAGGTAGAAGTTAAATATCTACCACAAAATCCTTTGAAGCAGAATCTTCCTTAAAGCTCCCATCTTTTCTCTTATGTGAAGCAATATAGAACTCCAACAGTCCAGGCTTTCTTCCTATTTCCTTTTCCTTCCCCAAAAAAGAAAAGGTATTCTCATAAGGTCATTAGTTGTTAAAAATGTAGAATGTAAAGCTAAAAGACTAACCAATTCATCTCTCTTCATTGCAAAACTCTTATTTCCAGTAGTATGATAGTGATCTTGACTGGCGCGTGCTTCTCTTCCTGGGTTAGAAAGTTGCTGCCCAACAATTGTATTAAGTACTTTTCACTAAGTATGAAAACTTGCCGAGAAGCAAAATGTTTATTGCATGATTATGGTAGTGACACCTGACACTCATCAGAAAACCCATAATTTACAAGATTTATCCATTAGTCTCTTATCACATGATCTGGCACCTTATCTTTGACATCTTGCTTTGTTTTCCCAGGCACTTTGTACTGTTTCTTAAGTAGGTATCTATGATTCCTCCATGCTTTTCCAACACGTCGCAGCAACTTCTTATTAACAATTTCATTGGGAGGAAGCACAAATTTTTGCTACACAGTTTACAGTTCACATAGTATTTAGCACATATAATAGACACATTCGTTTAAGAATAGGACGTTGAGAAATGAAGAAAATATTAGAGCTCACCCGAACCAATGCTATAATATCAGCTTTGCACACTTTATCCACTTTGTGCCAATTTGTTTTCACCAATGGGACACAAGTCGCTATTTTTAGCTATATCTCCAATAAACCATGCTAAGACATGACCTCCTTTTCTTAGCGGTTGGCAAAAATCGTTAAGAGGCACAACAATTTGATCACCCAGAGGGAGAGACCAAACATGGCTTGGAAGTATAGTTCCCCTCCTCAATTTGCTACTCCCATCCTTGTCTGCTCAAATCAAGTGAACACGAAAGTATTTTTTTTAGTACAAATGCATATATCATATATGGTTAACTAATTATTTAGCTAAAGAACAAACTTTATTCAACCGTTATCAATATAATATTGTGGTAGTGAAGTGCATATTACCTCTTATTTGCACCTTCTCTTGCTCATCAAATTCTACGGTGTCATTCCAATCTAGGATTTGAGAATGTTGTGAGTGTGTTTCTCCATTACAAAGATCATCATCATCTTTTTTATCATCCTCTAAGCATCTTGATTGTCGTTAAGTTTCATTTGAACTATTAGGAAGCCTTTGGTTTTGCGAAGACAATGGGATGTTTGAAGCAGCAGTAAATTGGGCTTGACTTCTGCCATGTACAGGATTAGTTTGAACATTCTCCTCTACAATAGTGTGTTCAGCATTAGTTCCCCAAGTAGTCTCATTTCTACGAGCCTCCGCTCTTGTTCGTTTGCTGCGAAAGCTCATTATCCCTTAGTATGATCACTGCGGCCATGTACAATTTGTAAGTATTACTGGCAGTATTAAAAAGCAGTAGAATTCCGACAACAAATATCGAGATACATTGAACAGGTACATGTTTCAATAAACCATTTCCAGTTTCTCAAATGCAGTGCAAATACAAGTTCAAACACCAACCATAAGAAATAGAAATCAATTTCAAATGTCGAAGTACAAAGCATAGATACATTACTTTTGAATTAATTAACGAAGCCACAACCTCATAAATTATTTCCATGTGGATACATTGCTCATTCTGTTGTCACGACTGCCTCCATTCAAAATTAATATACCAAAGTAGATAACACTTTCTATAATAAGCCAATATCAACTAATGTAAAGTGAAGCAAAAAGTGAATTATATCAATAAACCATTGTAAACCAAAAAAAGAACACACATTCACAAAATCGTAAATTGGAAACTTTCAATGGCAATCAATTATCCTAATTCAACGACGATATAAATAAATTATATAGCTAAGATAAGCATTGAGTGTAAGTGTCTCCATCATTGTCATCATAAATCCTTTCCGATGTTGCATGTAACTCATACAAATCTCTAGGCATAGTCTTGACAACATGAAGCCATCCCTCATCTTTTGCATCTTCCACATAAAAAACTTGCTTCGCTTGAGAAGAGAAAATGAAAGGATCATCCTTTAAATATTGACCAGTGTGAATCAACTTTGAAAAATTAACACAAGTGCCCCTATATGCATCTCGCTTTATCCCTCGAGAAGAATTGATATTGACCCATTCGTATTGAAAAACCACCACCTTGTAGTCACCATAATAATCGAGTTCCAAAATATCTACTAATCTCCCATGTCAAATTTCACATTCAACCTCCACCATTACCCTAGAATTTTGAGTCTTTCTTTTCTTCTCAAGGTCCTTTGTATGAAACCTATAACCATTAATAATGAATCCTTTAAATCTTTTCGCAATAGGATTAAGCCCACGAGCTAAGGCTTTGAGGAGTTTCCCTTCTTTGTCATTCCCATCAATTTTGTGCACCTATAAATTTAATCAGATTTCTTAAGAGAGGTACATTAATGAAGAAACATTAGATAAAATGCATACTTAAGGTGCGTAGCAAAATTATAACCTGTGTTTTCAACCAATCAGAAAAATTCATTGACAACCCAGTTGTTTTCAAGTGTTGGGTTAGAACGAGTTCCTTTTCTTCGACATTCTTATCGCTTTTCACTCAGAAATTCCCTGTGATAAGTATTTACCAAGCTGTTACTTAATCTAATAATATGAATATCAGTAACGCTATTTTTGCATAATACATAAATCAGAACTTACTCACGAAACGCGTTCATCTCATTTGAATGAAGTAGAACATATCTATGAGCCTGTTGAACACTTCTACAATCTAGACGAGTAATATTCTCTTTAGAAATGATTCGATCACCAGAAGTGCAAAGATAATGGTTGCCATTATGAAGATCATCATCGTTTCTTTGTGGCCGACTAAAGATAGTTTCGACACCACTAAAGTATCTTGAACAAAATGTCTGGCACTCCTCTGCAATGTACCCTTCGACCATAGATCCCTCAGGTTGTGCTCGATTGCGAACATAGGATTTTAAGCGAACTAAGAATGTATTAGGAAATTTTATTTTTAATCCATAAGTTAGAATCAAAATAAGTGGTTAAACATTCTAAAAATAGGAAGTAAGTAAAGGAACATATATGGTTACCTTTCAATAGGATACATCCATTTGTAATGAACTGGCCCGCCAAGTTTAGCTTCCTCAACTAAGTGAACAAGCAAGTGAACCATAGTTGTGAAGAAACTAGGAAGGAACACTTTTTCCATGCGACAAAGTATGACAACAACCTTTGCGTGCAATTCATCAAGCTTATTTGGATCAATAACTTTAGAGCATAAGCCCTTGAAAAAAGAGCACAAATCAGAAATGAGATCCACCACCTCTGAAGATTTGGAAGCACGCAAGGCAATTGGCAAAATATCTTGCATCAAAATATGATTATCGTGGCTTTTCAGATTCGAAATTTTGCTATCTTTAAGATTCACACATCTTGAAATATTGGATGCACATGCGTTAGGAACTTTAAGGTATTTCAGCACCTTTAGAAACCTCTTCTTATCATCAGAAGACATAGTGTATTCAGCAGGAGGTATATAAGGTTTCTTATTAGAATTCCCAATAAGCCAAAGATCTGCCCTTATCTCCATGTTTTGTAAATCTTTCATAGCCTTCTCATTGTCCTTGCTCTTGCCCTCCGAATTAGGAAACGTGCCTAACAAATTATCGCACACATTTTTCTCTATATGCATGACATCTAAGTTATGTCGAAGGTCATTGTGCTCCCAATATTCCAAGTTAAAGAAAATGCTTCTTTTCTTCCAAAGTAGTTCATGAGTTGTTGACCTTTGATCTTCTTCTAGAACAACCTCAGGGTCATCATTAAATTCTTCAATTTCATTTAAATTCTCTACATTATCAAGTAATTGAGCAGAAGTGTTTGTATCATCTCTTGTTCTCTTCTTAGAAGCCTTTTCTGAGTTGCCATAATTAAAGCTAACCCTTTCTTGCTCTCTTAAAATGATGGATCCTGATACTGGACTTGGAGCTTGCCTTGTCTCTATGGTTCCATCAAAAAGATCAGCCTCTAATCGAAATGGATGATCATCAGGTAGCCATCTGCGATGACCCATATAACAAATTTTTCTTCCAAAAGGAAGATACAATGAATAGGTTGATTGGGCACAAGATGGACAAGCATAGTATCCTTTGTTTGTCCAACTAGATAAGTTAGCATATACTGGAAAGTCATTTATTGTCCACATAAGGTAGCCTTCAACTTAAATGCTTTTCTTTGGAATGCATCAAAAGCATCCACACCTTCCCACAACAACTTCAACTCATGTATGAGTGGTTGCAAATAGACATCAATGTCTTTACCTGGAGCTCTTAGCCCCGGAATAATTAAAGATAGAATCATTGATGATCTTTTCATGCAAAGCCAGGGGGCAAATTATATGGAATTAACATGACTGGCCATGTGCTATATGTGGAATTCATCAAGTGAAAAGGATTAAACCCATTAGTAGCTGAACCAAACCTCACACTACGAGGATCGAAAGCAAATTCTGGATATCTCTGGTCAAATTTTTCGATGCCAAACCGTCTGCTGGATGCCTTAAGACCCCATCATTCTCACGCTCCTTATCATGCCAAATCATGTCTTTTGCTATTTTAGGGGACATAAAAATCCTCTTTAATCTGGGAATAAGGGGAAAATATCGCAAAACTTTGGCAGGCTTTCCCTCATGCTCCACAAGATTGAAAGTATCACCTTCTTTAATCTCAGTTGTCTTCCACCTCGACGTTTGACATGTATTGCATTTTTTCATTCTAACATTATCACCCCAATATAGCATACAATCATTTGGGCAAGCATGTATCTTCTCATATCCCAACCCTAATTGTTTAGTGAATTTTTTAGCTTCATCCCAAGTTGAAGGAAATGAAGACATTTGGGGAAATGCTTCATTCAAAAGTTTTAATAACATCGAAAATGATGTTGCAGACCACCGATACATACACTTAAGATGAAATAAGTGCAAGATGAAAGACAATTTTGAGAAACGAGTGCAACCTGGGTATAAATCTTTCTCACAATCTTCAATTAGCTTATTAAACTTAGTTTCTTCCTCACTAGAAGAAAATTGATTAGGTTCTTCTAACTCTTCAAAGGACATAAATTGAGAAGGCATATCATCATCAAACATATCATTACCTCCTGCCTCTCTCTGCCACCCAAGAGGCTCACTACTAGACATAGGAGTACAACGTCCAAAAGCGTCACGAATCATTCCCCTAATATCATCGTGGTCCAGAGCCCTCATACTAGTGTGCCCTTGATCAGAATGGGTATGGGAAGGAGTTAGTATAAACTTTGACATGCCATGATGAGTCCATACCTTGTAACCCTTAAAAAAACCATTGTACAAAATATGCTCTTGAACTTCTTCTATTGCTTTATAAAAACGCAAGTGACACTTTTTACATGGACAACATATCTTTCCATTTCGCATGCCATGTTTACCGGCAAAGTCAATAAAGTACTTTACGCCATCTATATAAGCTTGCGAACCAGGTTGGTCAATCCAATCCCTATTCATGGCTTTATGGACCTAATAGACACTTGCAAATTCACACGAAAAATATCTTTTAAGTTAGAAAATTGAAAAGACATACTAATTATAATCACAAATGCATTCTCCTAGGAAAAATAGTCAGGCAAATTAACACAAAAGTAAGACATCACTAATAACAGAACACGTACGGGCAATCAACACAAGAAATAAATACTAATGCACGACACATACGAATTAAAATCAGACATAATTTGGTTTAAGTGTGGAAATGGCTATGAGAATATATAAATCGAACATAATTTGGTTTACGTGTGGAAATGAATTCATTGTAATCATTGAACGCCAAGGTCAAATAGGACTCTCAGTGTGCCCAAAGACTATAATGCTTTTAAATTTAAAAACTATGCTAGAACCCAGCATGACTTATAAGCAGAAGACAAACCAAATAAAAATTGAAGCTTGACACATCTTCATTGTATATTCTTCACAAGCAAACTAGATATGCAAACAATTAACCAGATGCTGCAGAAACATGACTACTAATCATTAATTGAAAATTCAAATAGATTCAATCAACTCTACACTCATTAAATCATCTTAGAGTAGTAAGCATTAGCAATAAAAGTATAGAGAAGGCAAAGACTTAATGTATTTTCTTTCTGGAAAGTAATGAGTACAAAACCAATCCTAACTGTTTATTTACTTGTATTCAACTTTTATGAACCAAAGGTTGTTTTCAACTTATGGCCACAAAATACTTTGTCCATGTATTATGCCCATAGGATGATTGTTTCACTCCCAGAACATGATAGCTCTTACAATCTCTTCATCCACAAATCTAATTCTCAATAACGGACGACAAGGTTCAATATATCATTTCCATAAACTTTATTGAATTGACCAATATCAAACTGGAATGACATAACCTGGTGTTTTGAACTAGTTTCCTATTTAGCAGAACCCAGATTAAAATGAATGAATTCAACCATGAAAAGGGGTCAAATAAACCCATACTCTGATATTCAGCAGAACCCAAACAAACCCAGAAACACGTCATATACCCAGAAACAAATGCACACAGTCATATGCTTCGATTTAACAGACTGTTAATGCAAAACACAAATAAACCCAGAAACAAGTGCACACAACCATATGCTTCGAATCCAAAGACTGTCAAAGCGTGCAGAACCCAAATAAACCCAGAAACAAGTGCACAAATGAGGGTTATCAAGATCCAATTTAATGGCATCTCCATATGCTTTGAATTACACAATTTAGGCAAAATACAGACTAAAATTGCTACTTGACAAAAGATTAAATGAATTAAACTAACCTTAGAACCGATTTGATGTTTCTGAGAGAAATGAGGCTCGAGCGAAAACGTAAACCGAGTACAAGGAGGCAACTGAATTAAGAGCCCACTGATGAGGAGAGAGAAGGCCACCGATTGTTCAACTCGAAGATGCCCAGAACGCAACCATGGAGGCGACAGAAGGAGAGAATTGAGTCATCTAATTACGCAGAGAGATGGGAGGTGCAGAGAGATGGAGAAGCAGAGAACGAAGAGGCAACAAAAGTTAGGGCTTGAACGGACAGCTGGGAATTTGCATATATATTTTCTGTTTTCATTTTGTTTAATGAAACCATACACTAGTAGGGAGCTTTTACCGGGAATTTTGTGTCACATTTTACCAAGTTATTTATGGAATACAATAATGCCGTAAAAATGTGCCCTATTTCTCCCCCTAATATTTTTAAGTATGACACTTTTTTAAGTTGTTAAAAAATTAATGCCATAAACAACCCTTTTTCTTGTAGTGTTACCCTAACTTTACGAAGTTTGCTAGTAAGCCTTCATAAGAATGCTTGACTTAGACTCAAGGAGACCAAATAGGCTAAAAGAAAAGAGAACACAAAAGAGAGTTTAGGGGAATACTTTTTATTACACTCAACTTGCTTGCTTAGTTCACAAATGAGCCCCTTTATGAGTATATGTAAGCCTCCACCTCCTCAATGGAGGGTGGAGATCGATTTAATCTAGCTGCTAATATTAATCGTCTGGAATTCTCCATACAAATATCCTAAACGTTCACAAGTTTAGAACCTTATGAAAGATTCTACAGAGTATTCTAGAATATTACAGTACAATCCAGAAGGTCCTAGAGTACTCCAGACACTCTAGAAGGTTCTAGAACAGTCGTAAAGATTCTAGAGCTTTCCAGAAGATTAAAGAGGTTCTAGAAGGTTCCAGTGTATTTCAGAAGATTCTAGAACATTATGCAAGGTCCCTAACATTCTAGAAATCTCCGAAAACTCAACATGTGACATTCTCCTCTACCTAATTGGGCAACGTCTTCGTTCCCTTTGGGTCTTCGTGTGCTTGATTCTTGAGTTGTCTCACTCCCAGGAGCTGTCCCTTCCACTCGACTGGGTTGACACACTATGTTTAATTGCTCAACACGTCAACTCTTTGCATGCTTGCATTTCATCTTCTTGCTAGGCTGTTTCCTTTTTTATGCCAACTTCCCAAATGGTGTCGTTGGACTAACAACCTCTATAGCCCCCTCATCCCTCTTGAGGACGACTGAGTAAACACACTTCCCGTTCTTTGAGAATCGAAGGGCGGGTAACGCCCTTTCCTTCTTAACTTCTCGTCTCATGGGTATTGCATGAGCTTACCTATTGTCCATGATGAATTACATTACTAGTGTAAGGGACTGTAAAAGCCTTCGACATATTGGGCAAGTCCATTCCCAGGTAAAATTTCGATCATCAAAGGGAGCGATAGTTATGTCAACCTTACCTTTCCATGGCCCAATTTAGATGTCAGCACCCCGAGCCACTCCATAGATTCGAAGACTCTTTGCAATAACCCCCTTCACATATCCCTTCTTCTTTCGGTATGGCAGGCTAATCTCATTGCAGCTCTTTCGCTATGTACATGGTGTCCGCTCTAATATCCAATATAGCTTGGACCTTCTTGCCCGTAACTTCGATCTCCATGTACATACGGCCACTGGGTTGCTTCTCTATCTTTGTTTGGATAACACTTAGAAGCATCATTAATGCAATCTCTTTTTCCTCCCCTTGTATCTCTTCCTCTGTCACAAAAGTAGCGAGTTTGTCATGCTTTGGGAATTCGAAAACCTGACAAGGCCCATTGCAAAGGGTGCATGAGATCTTCTTGGAAGACTTATCCTTTTTTCCATTGCCTTTGTCTATTGACGGATGATTCCTCTTAAGGGAGTCTCTTTCACCATCACTATGATCTTGGGTCTTTTGGCCTTATGCCTTTGACCATCCCTTCCTAAACTCGAACACTGACTCAGTAGCTGCAATCACCGATGTGAGGTCCTGTACCCCACGCCTCATTAGCTTCATCTTGGCCCATCCCTAAAGGCCATTGAGGAAATAGAAGAGCACGATGTGCTCCCTCTTACTTGGAATCTCTAAGAGTAGCTCTTGAAACTCCTTATCATACAACCAAATATGACCATCTTTGTGCAGAAGGCATCAAACGTTGGCCCTAAGCTCATATTCTGCATCCTTAGGATAGAATTATTTCTTAAGCACTGTCTTAAATTCGTCCTACATGTTTATGGGATCAGATCCTATCTTGACGTCATCACATCTGGAACGCCACCAAACGAGGGTAATATTTATAAGGGAGAAAGAAACATCGTTCACCCTTTGAGCTTCCTCCTCGACGCCTATTGCTCTGAAATAGGCTTGAGCCCCCATAGGAAGTTATTGATCTCTTGTGCATTTTTGGCCTTATGGATGATGGAAGACCTGGGTGCACTCCCTTCGGCGTAGTAGTCACCTAGATGGCCCCATCATTGGCCACCATTGCTTACATCTCTTCGTGAAGCTCCTTCGTGTCCTCCTTGAACTTGAGCTTCTCGATACACTTGTCCCGTTAGGTGATCTCCGTATGCGTTTTGTCCGCAAGGCTCATCACGTCCTTATTCTTACCCTTCCCTTCTTGCCACCTTGCTACTTGCTGTTGTAAGGCTCACTTGTGCTTGAACTAATCTCCCCCAAAACTTTGGCACTGATACCAAATGTCATAGGATGATTCTTACATAACCTCAACTCACATATGGTGCTAGCAAACTTTCCTTAACCTTACTAAGCTTGCTAGTAGGCCTTCCCAAGATTGCTTGACTTAGACTCAAGGAGAATAAGTAAGTTAAGAGAAAAGAGAAGACATAAGAAAGTGTGGGAGAATATTTTTTGTTACACTCAACTTGCCTACTTAGTTTACAAAGGAGTCCCCTTAGGGGTATATATAGGTCTCCACCCCCACAATGGACGGTGGAGATCGATTCAATCTAACGGCTAATATTAAGACCCTAGAATTCTTCATCCCAATATCCTAAATATTTATAAGTCTAGAAACTTAAGGAGCACTCTAGAGACAACACCACCTCTCAGTGCAGGTCTCAGTTTTACAGGATCTGGGAAGATCCAGATGTAGGCAACCTTACCTTTACAGGCATTCCTGCCCGTAGGAAGGCTGATTTCAAGAGACCTGCAAAAACAGAATTTTATGAAAATATTTTATAGAAAATGCTAAGGATAAGCCGCAGAAAAAGAACTAAGAAATACTAATAAAGCAGGTGACAGTAACTATATAAAACATAAGTACAACATAGCAGAGGATGTATTAACAAACAGAGGTAGGCAAACAATATCTCTTCCCAGATATATGTACTATCTGCATACGAATACGATGTACAAAAAAAAAAAAAAACTACTACAACCGAATAACATATATCAGGCCATCTCTCTGTGATCTAAAATCTTAATCCTATCCAACCATAGTCTTCTATCCTAACCCACATTCTCCATCAACCTTACAACTTTCAAGTCCTCTCTAATTACCTCGTACAAGTCCTTCTTTGATTGTCCCCTACAAGGATGTTAATCCTCTCACATCTTCTCACTAGAGCATCCACACTCCTACTCTTCACTTGACCAAACTATTTGAGTCTAGTTTCTTTCATTTATCATCGATGGGAGCTACTTTAACTAAGTCTCTAATTACTTCATTCCTAATTCTATCCACCCTCGTATAGCCACACATCCATCTAATCATCGCCATCTCTGCTACCATCAACCTTTGAACCTGTGTCTTTTTTATAGGCAAATACTTTGATCCATACAACATAGTAAGTCTAATTATTATACGATAAACTTTACCTTTTAATCCGACATACATCCTCTATCACACAGTACACCTAAAATATGCTTTCATTTTTACCAACCCACTTTTATGTGCAGGCTAATGTCTTCATCAATATCCCCTTTTTGTTGAATTACTGAGTCTAGATATTTGAACTTCTCGACTTTTGATATTGTTATCTCATCAATGGTGACTTCTCCCTCCTCTACTTTTCTTTCACTGAAGTAGCAATATAGGTATTCGGTTTTTCATCTACTTACTCTAAAACCTCTAAACTTCAGTGTATGTCTCAATCGCTCCAGGTTATCATTAACTCCCTCTCTTGTCTCATCAATAAAAACAATGCCACCTGTAATAACATACACTATGGTAACTTATCTTGAATCCCTTTCATAAGTTCATCCATAACCAAAGTCAAAAGAAAGGGGGTAAAGCGAAACACTACAAATAAGATTTCAGAGAGTATCCTGTGATATTCTAATCAACCCAGAAGGTTCTGGAGCACTCTATAAGACTCCAAACACTCAAGATGATTTTGGAATAGTTAAAACACTCTAGAACTTTACAGAAGGTTTAAGAGTGTTTTAGAATGTTTGAGAGTGTGTGTGTGTATGTGTGTCGGTATATATATATATATATATATATTAATCTATGTATGTATGTATGTATATTTGTGTCTATATATATATATATATATATATATATATATTGATTGATTGAGAGAGAGAGAGAGAGAGAGAGAGAGAGAGAGAGAGAGAGAGAGACACCCCCCCACACCCACATACATATGCGTGTGTCCATATATGTATACGTATGTATGCGCTGGTGGACCTATGACTAAGAGTGGGGTGTCCATGGACATCGCTAGATAAAAAAAATTAATATTTTATATTTTGAAGGGGTTAGAATGATAAATATGGACACTCCTAAAATGGATAGTTTAATAGATAGACACCAATATTTTATATACTTTATATGTTTAATAGTACTATTCTATATATATGTATATACACACACATACAAATATATATATATATGTGTGTGTGTGTGTGTGTGTGTGTGTGTGTGTGTGTGTGTGTGTGTGTTGATAAACCTATATTTGGACCTTATTTTAGCCCCAATTTGATCCCTTTTCCCCCATGTTTTTATGTTCAATCTTGTTGAGAAAGGGCTAAATCGGCCTCCTTTAGTATATATTTCGCTCATTCAACATCTTTTCGTATTTTCAGGAGTTCTACTAAAGGAATAAAAGGGTTGATGGTAATTAGCAGAAAGGAATGCCAAAGAGGCGAGTTTAAAGTTACAAAAGTGGTCGCTCGATGTCGCGCAGAAGTTCCAGAGATTCAGCATGGGGACCCCACGCCAACCGGCACGGTCGTGTTGTGCTGAAGAATCAAGAAGCGTCGGCCAGTAGGGTGGCACGACCACCCCGTGCTGGGGGGGACGACCCTGCCACCTCAGCCACGGTGGCAAGAGCACCCCGTACCACTAGGCATGACCGTACCCCCCTCCTCGCGCCGTCGCGACTTAAGTTCTTTTGACTGCTATTTTTGGGAGGGATCTGGTTCATTATGTTTCTTTACTAGAGAGCATTTTTTATAGGAGATTTTGAGGGTATTTGAAAGGGTTTTATTTCATGTATTTGGATTGAATTTGTCGCAGTTGAAGATTGTTCTACCTTTCAATAACAATTAAATCAAGTTTGTTCTCAATTCTCTTTCTTCTCTTCATTGCTTTTCTAGGGTTTCAGTTGAATCATGTTTAGTGAATTGGGATTTATGATTGTTGCTTTTGAGATGATGCATGGCTAATTTCCCAACTCAGGTTGGCACTAACGCCGAACATGTGTAGTTGAATCAAGAATTAGCCCCAACCCTTATTTCCCCCTTGTTTGTGTTAATGTTTTCTACTATGTGCACCACGTGTTCGATGAAATGCTCGAGAAAGCATTCGTCTATTGTTGTTGAGGTTTGGGAGAGCGTTGAAGGGCGAAACCTTTGCCTAACTTAACTTAGTAGACAATTAGGATTTTAATATGAAAATAATTAAGATTCTAATTGGGATTCGAGATTGTAGACTTTGTAATTCTCTGACCTTTAATCCCATGGGAATAGGCGATTTTGTTTCTACGATTAGTCTTCGGCCCTTGAGAGAGGGAGGAGATGAACTTAATTGATAATCATTCCACTCACGATGCATACTCGGGTTTGTTTAACGGGGTTAGTAACTGATTCACTATCATATTCGTGCTATTAATTCTAACCTGGGTATTTACCATTCTGCTATCTTATTCGAACTCCTTGTTGTTATTCCTGTCGTTAGTTATTCCTTAAACCCCCAATATTGGTTAGTCTAGATTGAGGAAAGTAATTAGTTGTAGTCGTTGAAAGCAAGCTCCTTACCCGTACTTGTCGGTTGTTAGCTACATCTACGTCGTCCACTTGCGGTTTAAAACGTAACATGTGTGTGTATATATGTATATATGTGTATATATATGTGTGTCTCTGTGTGTGTGTGTGTGTGTGTGTGTATACATACATACATACATACATATATATATATATATATATACATATATATATATATACACACCACACACACACACAAACACACACACACACACACACACACACACACACATATACATATCACACCACACACACACACACACATATATATATATATATAATATATATACATATATATATATATATATATATATATATATATATATTATATATATATAATATATATATATATATATATATATATATATTATATATATAGACACTCACATATATATATATATATATATATATATATATATATTATATATATATATATATAATATATATATATATATATATACACGCACACATACGTACATGCATACATACATACATACATACACATACATACATATAATACATACACACACACACACACATACACAGAGGCGGATCCAGCGTAGTGCCAGTGGTGTCACCCAACACCCCTCTCTAAAAAATATAAAAAATTAAGAATTCAATATAAGTTTATAATGGGGCAACTAGAAGCATGAAATTTTGTTTGGCCTGGTGGTGGAATGTGAATTTACTTGCTTTGGGGTTTCTTGAGGTTGTGGTTAAGCCGCTTCGCATGCACTTTTGATTGATTTTTTTTTTTTTTAAGTTCTTTCGTCTTGCAAACTCTGCCCTCTCATCTTCATAAAATTTACTTGTAGCCAGCCTAGAGGTGCAACGTGGATTTGCTTGATTTGGGCTTCCTTGAGGTCATCGGTTGAGCCCCTTTCTACGCCGTTTTGATTGATTTATTTTTTTATTTATTTTTTCGTCTTAGAACAACCTGCCTCCTCATTTCTCTTCGACTTTTGAGGCTTCGAGACCCTGCCATCTATCCGGAATCTAGACAAAAAAAATTTCAACACTCCATTCTTAAATTTCTAAGTGCGCGACTGCACACACAAAAAACCCCAACCATCCCTACAGCAAAATTAGCCACTATAGGAGCGGGAAAATGTCCATCGTTATTTCTTTGGAGATGAAAGATCCCTTTGCTTAACCTAAAATAAGGGAAAGAGTCACGTGTGAATCTTCAATTGAATAGAATTAGTCAATGATCATTAACTTCAAAGAGTCAAATTCATGAAATGGCTTTGTCGAATTTCTCAACCCTAGTTCTACTATTTACCAGACTAAAAAAATTCTGCTCCTGTGAGCGAAATTCCTAAAAGAGCATCCGAGATGCCAAATATCTTTATTCAAAGGTAGGACTTCCAACTTTTAGGCCTGATTCTTATTATTTTTAGACTTGACAAAACTGATCCGGGATCCGAAACCTGAACTAAACGACCTAGACTCATACCCGACCCGACGTTTGAAGTATGCTCACCCGAAAATGGACCCGAAATTCCGAATTGACTCGAACCGAACAATACTCGATCCGAAATTTGCTACAGAGTTACTTATTTCTTCATGAAAAGCATATTGGACAAAAAATCGGTTGACCCAAAATCGACCCAAAATGAAGTTCACTCGAACTAAACCGAACTGACCAGAAATACACTTAAACCGAAATATGATCCGATCCAAATTTAACCCGACCTGTACCCGAACCGAATGGTCCATTTGCCAGGTTTAACTATTCTCTTATTCGGATATATGTGTGTGAGTGTGTGAGTGTGTGTGTGTGTGTGTATATATATATATATATATATATGTGTGTGTGTGTGTATATATATATATGCGTGTGTGTGGCTGGTCTTATACTAGTGGTTCCTAGGGCCGTCTTGTACAAATCCTTTTAAACGTATGAATAGGTTAGTTTTACAACTGGATTATAACAAAAGAAATAATGAATAGTTTAGCGAAATTGCTTAGTAGTATGCCTTAATTATTTGACGGTTTGCATGCAAAGAAAAAAATAAAAGTAGGTGACGTTTTGTTCGTTCCTTTTTTTGGGGGTGTCCCTAGTTTGGCTATCTCCTATTTCCAATGGTCATTCTGCAACACCCCCCCCCCCCACCCAAAAAAAAAGCGGTAAGCGGCTGTGCGGGCTTCTCTAGTGGGCCAGGGCTATGTTCAAATAGGATTTCTTTTTCTTCTTTAAAAACAAAAAAAACAAAGAAAACCCTTAATGATTAGGGTCATAGGGAGGTGAACATTTAGCCGAAGTTCGCTTTGCCTTCTACCAAATGTTCTATACATTGCTACTTAGAATGGAAACTTTATAGGGTATTTGGTGGAAGGTAACCAAGTCCTATTTACCTTCCGCCAAACACTCCATATAGTTGCTTTAGCTAGTTTCATCGGCCCGTGTTGTTAATTGTAGTGGGGGTAAGGAGGAGGAGGATCATGGGTAAAATAAATTAAGCGGGTGATTTTTGTTGTTCTAATTTGATTTTGTTTTTTAAATGAAGAATTTATATCTATTTGCACTTGAATTTAGCTTTTCTGTTTAATAATGATCTTGAGAAAAAATCATTTTATAACACCTTGTATTATAAATTTAAACGTGTTTACAAATTTAAATGTATCTATAGAACATACCTAGACGGATCAATAGCCATTTTTTAAAAATAGTTTGTATTATAAAACATTAATATGCGTCCAGAAAAAGAGACGAAAAATCTAATGAAGAGCTCAATGTTCGGTGTGTCCTCCAATTTCCACATTCCCGTGAACGCTAACAATATGCCATTATTTTAGAATTCATGTATGCATCCTTTTTACTCAAATTTCTGTCATGTTGTATAGTCAAAAACTCATCTAAAACTTATTGCACGTAAAGACTATTTATTCTCTAATCATGATGTTCTTCAATCATCTTTTTTTCTTTAATTTTCCATTTTTTATTATGATACCATCTGTTAGACGGGTGTCTTTTTAATTTTTTTTTTTTAAATTTAAAAAGAAAGATTGAGCTTCGAAATTAAATGCGTACACAATTAAATGCGTACAAATGGGTTGTGATCAACATTAAACTTGAGCTTGAGTTCAGTAAGTGCACTGATCAGCCTATACCCTAACTTTAAAATGGAGCAAATGTTGGTTAATATGAACATCCAATCTCGCTCACGCGACTGTTCCCCCTTACCATTCAATTCCTATGTGATGCCTTTACATGCATAGACTTTTAAAAGACTAGCAAATCTATGCAGACAAAGATAATTTCAAAGTGACAAAAACACATGTATAAAATTGCTCATTGTTGCTTATCGCTAGTTTTAACCATTGAAACAAACAAGCTCTTGAAAGCACGTACTTTAAAAAGTATGATATATGTTAGCTCTTTTTTTTCATTTAATACATAGTTTTGCACCGAATGTTGGACCATTATTATGTGATAGGCTAATATACATTTTAACAATGTTATTAAGTGATACATACACTTGTTTTAATATTTAATTGTCCAAATTTGCCAATAATTGAGAAAAATGAATGATCCATCCGTCCAGTTTGAGTTTAACAATAATAACAACAATACCACCTCTTAGTATGGGTTCCACTCTCGCGGGGTCTGGAAAGATCCAGATGTAGGTAACGTTATCTTTGCAGGCGTTCCTGCTTGTAGAGAAGCTGATTCCAAGATGCCTAATTTGAGTTTAAATTTAACATAATCATTTTTTTCTTTTTCTTTTTTCATTTTGGGTATAGAAGAGAGAACTAGACTAGCGTCACTAATTAAGACAAAAGAAAGGAAAAAAGTGGACCTTCTCGGCCAAGCTTTCCCCTTCCTAGAAACTTCCCTTACCAGTGTTGGAGCCGCCGGTGACGGCTTCCCCGAGGGTCATCGATGGTTGAGCACCTTCCTCTGGGTATTAGTTTTGCCTTTTAACCTTGCTCTTCTTCATGTTCATCTTCCTCTTCCAAATTAGGGTTTTGTATCCTCAATTGGGGTTTTCTCCTTCTTGCAAATTCACACCTGTAAATTTTGTGAACTCAACCCCAATCAAGTAGAATGCTAGATTCTCTATCTTTTGGTCACCACAATCTGTTACGGTCCAATTGCAAAGTATGGAACTTGAGTCCCACATCGATCATATGGGGGGTTGATGTGGGGTTTATATAGGCTTTGAGTTCTCCCAATCCTTGAGCTAACTTTTGGGATGAGCTCTTCCAATGTCCTATATCAATTGGTATTATTACGATCTAATTACAAGGTATGGGACTTGAGTCCCACATCGATCATATGGGGATTCATGTGGGGTTTATATAAGCTTTGGGTTCTCCCAACCCTTGAGTTAGCTTTTGGGATGAGCTCTTCCAAAGTCTTGTATCAATTGGTATCAAAGCCACTATCATGTATCCGCACCCTGAGTCACAAAAAGGGCTACCTAAGGAGAGGGCTACCTATGCAATAGAGTGAAGCCATCTCAAAAGGAGAAAATGGCTACCTAATTACCAGAGTGAAGCTACCTAGAGTGAAGCCGTTGGGATGACGGTTACGGTGCATGGTGGATTGTTACAGTCCAATTGTAAGGTATGGGACTTGAATCCCACATTGATCATATGGAGAGTTGATGTGGGTTTTATATAGGTTTTGAGTTCTCCTAACCCTTGAGCTAGTTTTTGGAATGGGCTTTTCCAAAGTCCTGTGTCACAATCCTGGGTTAGTTGTGTGACTGAAGGGGTGTGAACAGAGGAGTGGTTCAGCACACAAGAATAGCGGAACTGCCAGAGTCTTTGCAGTTGTGCACATCGTACCATCTAGCCAGGTGTATTTTGTCGTGTTTTCACTGAATTTATCGAATTTCTTTGGTAATATATTCTGTTGCATCTATGGATTAGCCTAGGTACTTTCTCTTGCCATCTAGCTAAGTATTTATCTAAGATAATTGTACTGGAATTAGAGTCAATTTAATCTGTCATGGCATATCAATTTGGTCCCTTATCTGCTAACTTTACTAAGGTATCACTTTGATGGCAATGTAAGAAGGGTTATTATAGAGATGGAATCTCCATGTGAGGCACTACTGAAATTGAAAGCGTTGAAGGAGGAGGATAACAAGTTATTTAAAACAAAGGATAATGTTGAACGGTAAATTTACCCATTTTACGCGCCTCTTTCTCCCACTTTTTGCTCGTATAATAACTTTATTTTATAGGATTTTACCTTGTTTTATTTGTGTTTTGTAGGAAATAACTCCAAATCAAGCAAACGTCGCAAAAAGGGACGAAGACGGGACAACACAGCGAAAACCGGCGGAAACGGACAAAACCGGGCAAAACCGGGGAGACGGCCCACCGTGCCACGCCCGTGCCACATGGCACGGTCGTGCCATCCTCCCAATTTTGCCCGGTCTCGGTTTATTTAAGGCTTCGTTCGGACGTCTGTTTGGTGGGGGGGTCGTCGAGAGGTCGCACGGGAGCTTGCTTGGGCGTCTCTCTGGCGATTTCTAGAGTAGTTTAGGTTAGATTTTAGTTAAAAAGGGAGATTAGTTTAGGATTGAAGATTGTAACATTGGATTCAACCTTTGGATTTCAAGTTCTTCATCAATTCAAGACTAAGTTTTCTTCTCTTTTATCTCTCTAGTTTTTATGTTTTTGTTAATTATGTTTTGTTGATTTTGATTCTTGTATTGGTTTTGGTTGATTTATATGTTTAATTTCATTGTTAATTTATGTTGTTTACTTGTTTAAATTCGCTTTATTTCATTCCCTTCGTTTTGTTCTTCAAGTTTATGTTCTTGTTGGTTAGTTTAGGTTTTCATGCGTTTTTCATGTTTTGTTGGTAGATTTTGTTGGCTTGGATTGTGATTAGCCTCTTGATGGCTAATTGATCTTGTACTAGGCCTAACCATACCCAATCTATGCTTAGAACTTAGAGTTTTTCTTCACGCCCGCCAAGTGTTCGATGAAATGCCTGAGAGGGTTTTCATCCATATTTTTGGGCAATTGACTTATGCTGAGAGGTGAGGTCAATTTGCTAGTATGGGAGAGGGAATAGCCGAGTTCGGGACATGAAAATAGTATCCGAATCGAGCTAGGTCCGGGGTTGCTAGTTTTGTGGTCTAATTCACCTAACCCCACGAAAGTAGGTGGTTACACGAGTTAGACTAGCTCATGACTCTTGAGAGAGGGCTTGGGTGGTCTTTGATGGTGCAACCGACCATCTCTTGTTCATAGTGTGGTTCGAGTAGGTTAGGACTCGTCTTGGTTAGTTGGTTCATCCATTGCTAAAATCACAACTCCAAGTCGCTTGTTTCTGTGTTTGTAGCATAGTTTAGTCTTTTCTCTTTCACCTTTTGATCTCGCCTAGATTGAGACGCTCTAGTGAACTCTGGTAGTTGGAAACACAATTCCCTGCGGACGACACCCCAAGTACTCAACGATGCACCTTGCACTTGGGGTTTATAAATATTAAAACTCTGTATTTCTAGCAACAGATAATAGGCTGACTCTTAATGCATATGAAAAATCTGTGTAATTTCTGTGTGTGTCTGTTCCTTTAAGTGAGAATGATGCTCAATTGATGGAGGAACTTGCAATTGGTATCAATTTGAATATTGCTGCTTGCTAGTTGAAGTTGAATGAGTTTGAGTTGGCTAAACGTCAATGTGACTTGGTCATGAAACTCAACATATTAAATATCAAAGCATGTTTTAGGAGAGCCTCAGCTTTTTTGCATATGGGATTGATGGACGAAACTCGTCAAGACATTTTGAAGGCTATATGATATAAGCCCATTAATGAAGAGCTAAGAAGGGAATTAAATAAAATAGAGAATTTATGTAATCAAGCCAAGGAGTAGGAGCCATCAAAGGACCCTGAAGTTAGTAAGATCAAATGTACCCCCTTGACTTTTCCTAGCAGTGACATCATCAATAACATTAAGAACCCTAGTATGAGCATGGGTAGTTCCATGGAGGCCAAGCAGACTGTTGGAAACGAGCAAGATGGGAATCAGACAAGTTACAGAGAACTTTGTTTGATAGTAATCTAGCAATCGCCCAAAGCCATATTGAACCTTTAGACATAAAGCTTAGTGAGAAGAAAATGGAGTATGCATTAGATGCATGAGAACCAACTCTCAACTAATATTGTGATGGTTAAAGAGATGCATGAGAATCAAACCTTGAACAGAGATGACATATGGGAGAAATCTCTAGTTACAACTCTATTATGGATTTTGACGGGGATAGTGTTGGGAACGTCACACATGAGTAAAGAAGTCCCACATCGGGAGTTTGAGAAGAAGGGTCATGGTATATAAGTCAAGTGGGCTACTCCTCCTATTGCCAAATGGTTTTAGGATGGAACCTCACTTGGGCTTGTTGCCATGAACCTTGGTTGAAGTGGGCTCCCTCCTTGGATCTCCCCAACAAGTGGTATCAGAGCCGATGGTGCGTTCGGCTAGGCAACAAAAAGGTGTGGCATGGTGGACCCCATGGACGAGTTTGGTGAAATGACATGCAGGTGTTGATCGAGCGGTAATACGTGTACTGCAGCGTGGCTCGATGGTGTGGATAAGCTCTTGATGGGTGGCTTGACACCTTGGTAAAGGCTTCCGCTCAAGGGGAGCTTGTGCACTCATGTGTGAGGGGGAGATTGTTGGGAACGTCACACATGAGTAAAGAAGTCCCACATCGGGAGTTTGAGAAGAAGGGTCATGGTATATAAGTCAAGTGGGCTACTCCTCCTATTGCCAATTGATTTTAGGATGGAACCTCACTTGGGCTTGTTGCCATGGACCTTGGTTGAAGTGGGCTCCCTCCTTGGATCTCCCCAACAGATAGCATAAAAGCTGAATCCACATTGATGTCTATGCCATGCTTGGGGGTGGGTCAATGGAAGTGACGACCCTAACATACCTGTAACTCAATCCTCAATCAGTATGTCCAGAGCAACAGGTATCATATCCAAGATTCCAAAAGATACTACACAGAGGAGATCTCTAGGCTTCCTCAGGTTGTCTCAAGTAGCTTATGGGAAAATACAGTAGGGACACCAGATTGAGTTCTTTGATCAATATTCAATGGCATATATGACTGTAAGAGTGCATCGTTCTGGCTCGCCAAGTTGAGAAGACAACATTATGCATGTAGACGAGCAAGAGGATGGGGAACGCACGGATAATGTCATCCAATTTACAACAAAATTTCATCATGGTGATCGCAAGGGGAAGCATACAAGAACTAAGAAAACGAGAGCGTGGAAGAAAAGGAGCACTGTGCTGAACCATTGGATTCAACAACCCTCGACAATAGGTATAAAACTAAACCGTTATATACTACCTCAGTCATTTGGTGCATGGAGGACATCAAGAGCGGGAAGAGATTTAAGTGATGGACATGCACAACGAAGAATCACATGGAAACATAACACCACTACGAAAGCAACATGCAGTAAGAGAAAATTCAAATTATCAACCTTGGAAGATAACCTAGCTAACAAGAAGCGCATGCTGTGTCGATGTAATAATGAGGAGGTTGTATTATGGTTGTTCCTATGAATAGTGCGGAGTCTAGGTTCATAACTACATGCAAGATTCCTTTTGAATGTTAACACTCTTGTCTTTGTGATGTTTATTATATTTGCATTATCCTACAACCAAAAAAATAAAATAAAAATAAAGGAAAACAGTGAAAGAAGAAGAAGAAATTGGGGCAAAGGGAGGACTTAAAACAAGGAACAATCTGACGTTATATACCCTTCAAACAAAGCAATAGTCATACAGGCAGTCTGCAGTAGTAGTAGGTTAGATGTCCTGGATTCTTGTCTTCCTGTGGGCACACTCACATTCATAGTCACATGGTACACGCCAACACAAATCAACTAAAATATTTTTTTTGTACAACCTTTTTTTTTTTTTAATTATCGCTACAACCTAAATTTTAAATTTTTCAAAAAAAAAAAACATACAATTTTCTCAGCTGAACCCCATGGAGGGACAGATAACAATACTGTAACTTAATTTATCAACATTTGATAGAGTATCTAAAATCAGTTTACAATGTTTTCAACTTGCTCTTTTAACTTTTAAGCTAATATCGTCCATTTTTATTGTCTACCGAACCAATATCATTTTATCAAAAGTTTAATTAACAGTTAATAGGTAATATTTTTGTAATACTATAAAAAAGACAATTGATTCAAACTCGAATTTATTTAAAAAGATGAATTTCAATGTAATTCCGATTTTAGGTTCCAAATATTTTTAAATTCAAACCCTAATTCTTTATGATCCCGTTTAATTCAATATTCGTACTGCTTTCTAATTCTTAACCATGCAGGAATAAGAGCAGACTTGAATTTAACTAGAATTCACAAACAGCTCAGCCCAAAGCGACCTACTTTGAAACGTTGTCAATTTAAACATTATCACATCAGAACACTGCTCACACCTAGAACTAAACTTGAGTTGAGTTACTTTTCTAAGGTCCATGAGCCTTTTGATTTTTTTAGAGTTAGCAAAACTAACTCGACGCTCGAAACCCAAATCAAATGACTCGGATTCATACCCAACCCCATAGCTGAAATAAACTTACTCAAAAGTGAGCCCTAAACCCAATTGATCCGAACCGAACCATACTCGACCCAAAATTTCCGACAAAGCTGATTATTTTTGCATGATAAGTATATTGGACCAAAAATCGATTAACCTGCAGTTCAACCAACCTAAAATGAGCCGATCCGAAACGTCGCTTGACCCGACCCAAACTTAGTGCGACTCGCAATCGAATCAGATGACCCATTAGCTAGGTCTAGTATTTTTGGATGCAAAGAAGACACAAAAGCCCATACATAATTAAGATCAAATCTTTTTCCTTGGATCTTTGGGCCTCTATTTACTGGAGTAAAGTTACAGTTAATCTTAAAGGGGTAAAAGCTATTCAATTACATATTTTCTCCATTCATAAAACTCTAAAACAAGATCTTACTTGAAAATAACTAGTATCAAACCACTTAAACAATATATATTGATACAATTATCAGACAATTCATTACTTGAGCTAATTGGTAACCACAGCTGGGTTCATAAGTTGTGTAACCATATATGTAGGCCCTATTCTTTTTGTTGGTAAATTCTAATTTATCAACTTCAACCCACTCCACCAATTTTAATAAAAAAATACCCACTTCAACCCACTTCAACCAACTTCAATTCACTTCTCACTATTTTAATCAATTTCTATCCTTCATACAAAAAAAATTCAATCCACTTCAACTAACTTCAACTTACTTTAACCCACTTTAACCTACTTTAACCCACTTTAATAAAATAAAAATCTATTTTAACCGACTTCAATCAATCTCAACTAACCTAACTCATTTCTAAACCCATATTTCTCAACGAAAAAACAGGCCAATAGTGATAAAAATCCAATAAAGTTACTTTGATCAGTTTGGTGAGGGAGAGAGTAAAGACAGAGGGATCCGAGGGTCCGAGGGTCCGAGCACCGTAGGGAATGGGACACAGCTTCTAACAGTGACATCCAACTTATAATGGTCATTTATAGTATTATATTCATTTATATCATGTTAAATGTGATATTGGAAGCCAGCACAATCAGTAAGCATCATAGAAATTTATTTGCGACTTCCATAGATGATTACTGATTGATTATGGAAGGGTTTTGGCATTCAAGTCAACGATGTATTCCGGATAATCCCAAATACAAGCAACCTACCTACCAATTCTGCGAAGTCATCCTCACAAACAGAATTGCATAATTCAAAGCCATCAATCTTATAGGCACAAGCAACAGCCAACAAGTCACTCATCGCTCAGGGTCTAAACATAATTGGGGAAAATCAAGCCCTCATTGAAGAAATTTGCCAGGTATCACTGTTCCAAAATTGACTATGTCTCCAAATCTAACAAACGAAATTCTTGAATTCTACTTGACTATCTCGCCAAATCTAAAATTCCAAAATTCTCGAACTCTATTTATCACCGGTGATGAAAATGAATCTTATATTTACTCATCTTATATTAAGGGTGTGCTTGGTAGGGGGTGAAAATTATTTTCTTGGATAATGATTTTCCCATTTTATGATGTTTTCACTATGTGCCCCAAAAATTGTACCTTTTCTAACCAAAACTCGCACTTTTTAAGTTTGGCATATCGGTGGACCCAGCAAAAGTAGAGGCCATTGTAAATTGGCCAAGACCCACAAATGTCTCCGAAGTGCGAAGCTTCTTAGGTATGGCTGGCTACTATCGAAGATTTGTAGAAGGATTTTCTAAACTAGCCTTACCTATCACCAAATTACTTCTGAAGACCAATAAATTTGAATGGACCACAGAGTGCGAAGATGCCTTTCAAGAACTAAAGAAATGATTGGTATCTGCCCCAATACTAGCAATACTTGAGGGCAATGAAGGGTTTGTAATCTACAGTGATGCGTCCAAAAGGGGATTGGGATGTGTATTAATGCAAAAAGGTAGAGTTATCGCTTATGCCTCTCGCCAATTGAAGCCTTACGAAGAGAATTATCCAACGCACGGCCTAAATTTGGCCGCGGTTGTGTTTGCCCTGAAAATCTGGAGACATTACCTCTACGGAGTAAGGTGTGAAGTATATACGGATCATAAGAGCCTAAAGTATATTTTTACTTAGAAAGAATTGAATACGAGGCAAAGGAGATGGTTAGAGCTTCTGAAAGACTATGATATGGAAATCAAGTATCACCTTGGTAAGGCAAACGTGGCGGCTGACGCACTGAGTAGAAAGTCTACTGGATCTGTAGCCCGCCTACTTACACAAGAAAAAGACTCCTAAAAGAGCTCGACGTGCTACAAATAGAGGTAGTACTGCCAGAAAATCAAAGCTACTTAGCAGCGCTTCAAATCTCTTCGCTATTGATCGGACAGATCAAGCAACAGCAGAAGGACGACCCTGAACTTATGAAGATAAGGAAGGGTGTGGAAGAGGGAAAGAATAAGGAATTTTCCATCCAAAATGAAGTGCTTTGGCATGGGAATAGACTCCCTGTACCAAACATAACAACTCTCAAAAAGGAGTTGTTAAAGGAAGCGCACAATTCCACACTTGCTACTCACCCCGGAGGTACAAAGATGTATCATAATTTGAGAACTCATTATTGGTGGAATGGGATGAAAAGGGATATCGCAGACTACGTGACTCGATGTCTTACGTGCCAAAGGGTGAAAACCGAGTATCAAAAACCTGGAGGCCTTCTACAACCCTTGCCAATTCCGATGTGAAAATGGGAACACATCACCATGGATTTCATGATTGGAATGCCAAAACTATCAAACAGCACGACAGTGTTTGGGTTATAATTGACAGGCTGACCAAGGCTGCACATTTCTTAGCCACTAAGGCCACTTTCACCTCTGAGCAGTTGGCCAATTTGTATATTAAGGAGATGGTTAGACTGCATGGTGTGCCACTTAGTATTATGTCAGATCGAGATACCAAATTCGTATCTCGCTTCTGGCATGGTTTTCAAAGAGCAACGGGCACAGAACTACGTTTAAGTACGACCTTCCACTCTCAGACAGATGGACAATCAGAAAGCACCATTCAAACCCTGGAGGACATGTTGAGAGCCTGTGCACTCGATTACGCTGAAACTTGGGATCATAACCTGCCTCTGGTCGAGTTTGCATACAACAATAGCTACCACGCCAGCATAAGCATGGCTCCTTTCGAGGCTTTACATGATAGATGTTGCACTACTTGCTGGAACAAAGTAGGTGAAAGGGAACCTTCCAAGGTCGAATTAATCGATCAAACGGTCGAAATAATCAAGACAATCCGCACGAGGCTGCAAGTTGCACAGAGTAGGCAAAAGAGCTACGCGAATATTAGGAGAAGGCCACTGGAGTTTGAAGTTAGAGACCATGTATTTCTGAAAGTGTCCCCACTCAAGGGAAGCATAAGATTTGGGCAAAAAGAAAAACTAAGCTCGAGGTTCATAGGACCGTTTGAAATTATGCAAAAAGCGGGATCAGTTGCATACCGACTGGCCTTACCGCCCTCATTACAAGGCATTCACGATGTATTTCATATATCCAATCTTCAGAAATATGCTCCAAACTCGGATCATGTCATCTGATATAAACCCCTGTAAGTCAAAGGAAATCTCGCCTATGTAGAAGCACCCATTCTGATTTTGGAGAAAACGGAGAAGAAGCTCAGAAATAGAAGCATTTCATATGTTAAGGTGTTATGGAAACATCACAAGGTGACAGAAGCAACTTGGGAGTTAGAAAGCGAAATGCATGAAAAATACCCCGTGCTATTTCTATCAGGTAAGCAATTTCGAGGACGAAATTCTTTTAAAGGGGGAGAGTGTTAGGGTCGCGCTTTCATTTTACTGCTGACTAACTATTTTAGTTGCTAAATTTACGAATCTGCGTTTGAATTAATTTACAACAAGGGTATTAAGTCAATTGTGTGCGTTTTTAACGATTAATTTTATTAAAAAGAACGACTATTTGATTTATGTTATTATTGACGTTACTTATTTATAAATTTATTGAATCGATGCTAACCCGAGTTTTTAAAATCGTTTCCGTTTTATTTAGTCGATTCCCGAAGTTCAGATTAAAATGTTAGTTGTAGACCATTTCAATTCGAGTTTAGTCTAATCGCTAACGAGTTTGGGACTAGAACCTAGTTGCATTGGTTAATTGAGCAACCAAAAAAACAGGGAAAAGGGGAAATTATATTAAGGAGGGGGGTGAAATCGGGTCTGAGAACTCAAGACCCCCGAACACCTCCCTCTCTCTCTCTAACTCTCGCTCTCTCTCTCCCCCTCTCACCGGCAACCACTAGCCAGAGTCTGGCATCACCGCCGTCCGCCACGCGTTGCCGGCGAGAGGAGGCAGCCACCGGTCCCCTACTCACGTGTCACGACCGTCCACCACATCACTCTCCACCTTCCACTTCTCACGGCCCAAAACAACCAGAAATCCACGGGTCGCCGCCCCGAAATCCACCACCCACGTGCTGGGATCCGGCCATACTCACCAAAAACGACCCCCATTATAAATTAAGGGGCTGAATTCGACCCAAACTGCACTGAAACTTCATCAAATTGAAAGCTAGGGTTTTGGGTTAGTGAGCAGTCGAGCTAGGGTTCGAGTTCAGCGAGTTGGGCGCGCGTTTAGGGTGTGAATTTGCTGCCAATTAAGTGGGAATTTAAGCTAGTCCAAGTAAGTGTTCTTCCTCTTCTAAATTACTAATGCATTCGAAAATATTTTAGCCTAAATGATGATTCATGTCAGCTTAGGATTTGTTAATTTCGTAGAAATTGTAACGAGTAAACTATGCATGCTGAGTTAGATGGAATACATGCCTGAAAGTTTAGTTTGAAACGAGTTATACGTGTTTAGAATTGAATTCAGTATATTCGATTAATACATGCCTGAAAGTTTGATTCGAACTGAATTATGCATGTTTAGAATCAATTTTAGTATGTTCAGTTATTACATGCCTGAAAGTTTAATTCGAACTGAGTTATGCGTGTTTAGAATCAATTTTAGTATATTCAGTTAACGCGTGCTTGAAGGGTTGACTTGAATAGTAACTTCGACGTGATAAATGATTGCCTAAAGTCGTATTATGCTTATAAATAGGTTTGAATAATAACTTCGATATAATAAACGAATATCTTGAGGCGCATTATGTTTAAAGGGCCTAAATAGGTTCAAATAGTAACTCCGACGTAATAAACGAATCCCTTAAATCGTATTATATTTAAGTGATTTATTTAGATTCAAATAATGACTTCGATGTAATAAACGAATGTTTAGAATCGTATTGTGTTTAAATGACTTAATTAGGCTTGAAATGTTACTTTGTGACAATGAATGAACGTCCCGAATCGATGTTTGTCTATTTAGTTGAATTATACTTATACAATAGCTTTGGACATAGTATTTGAATGACGAACTGAGCATGTTTACGTCCCTTAACTGCAATACATGAATGTAATCAGGTTTCATACTTAGTTAGTTCAACTTAGCTTACTAGACGTCCGTTTCAAGTTAAGTTCGCATGAATGCCTATATATATATATATATATATATATATATATATATATATATATATATATATATATATATATATATATATATATATATATATATATATATATATATAGTATATATATATATATATATATATATATATATATATATATATATATATATACATAATATATATATATATATATATATATATATATATATATATATATATATATATAGATGTATGTGTGTGTATATATATATATATATATATATATATATATATATATATATATATATATATATCTATGTATATATACATATATATATATATATATATATATATATATATATATATATATATATATATATGTATGCATGGTTATAACCATTGGTTACAGCACACTGCTAATTATTGTTCGTTTGTTCGGTAAGTTAAGCATTGGTAAGTTACGTAAGTTTACATATCGCTTTTCAGTATATCATGATGATTAGAATACTAAATTGTGAAATTGAAACTGAGATGGTAGTTGGATGGTTTGAGGTAGAACTATGAGTGGTTCGAGGTTCTTTGTGGTACGGTGCTTGTGAGGAGGGAGTCTGGGTTGTGAATTAACCGCAATCATGTGGATTGCGAGGTCGTGTGTGGCTCATTGTGTTGTTGAAATGATTATGAAGTACTTGAATGTGATACGTGCAAATCCCCCTTTATGTTATTAAGATGCATTATGTGTGTGAGTGTGGTGATTTGACAAACAACGTTCTTCGTGTTTTCAAACTAATAATAGGCATGACTAGTATCAAGCGATGACCTATTTTAGCTACACAAACATTATTTGGGAGTGAACCTGCTTGAACGGGGGAATCCTTAAGTTGTTTTATAAGGGTGTGAGTTGTATGATAAGTAATTTTACCAGAAGAAACAATGAAGTTACTAGTCATTATGACCAGATGTTTTAATTGGCTAAGATGAGTGCTTGAGGACAATAGATGGGAGTGAACCTGCTTGTATGAGGGAATCTCTAGCCTAGGGAGTAATCCATGGAGACCTTGACGAGGGTTGAGGTCCAAAAGTTAGTTGCCATCCCAAGAGTAAGAGCTTAGAGTGAGTTAACCTTACTGGGATTGAGTGTAGATCTCTCCCAACCAGCACTTTACGATGATCTTATGCCCAGATTACTTTTCTAAAGAATAAAAAAACAGTCGGCGTGTAGCCTTTTGATGTTTCAGAAAGAAAGAAAGTCATAAGGGTCCTAAAAGGCCAATACGAAGAGATTTCTTGAAAGGAAATTAACCTTAAGAAATTATAACAAGTGCTTGCAAAGAAAGAAAAGAAAGTTTCTACACGTGTGACTTCAAAGTATGTGACTTCAAAGAAAAGTTTACAAACATTATAGTTAGATGTATGTGACTTCAAAGTAGCATGTGGCCATGCTTCTCACAGTGCATCATGTAATTATGTTTAAAAGTGTATATTGAGTACATAAGTGATAGGGCATCAAATATTTATGTCTTAGAAGTACATGTTGTGTAAGCAAGTTCCCAACATGCCATCATTATTCGAAATTAAGAAACTATCATGCTTGAAAAGTGTATATTGAGTACATAAGTGATAGGGCATCAAATATTTATGTCTTAGAAGTACATGTTGTGTAAGCAAGTTCCCAACATGCCATCGTTATTCGAAATTAAGAAACTATCATGCTTGAATGTCTAGCCAAGAGTCCACGATCTATGACATGTAGCTTAATACTACAATAGTATTACTTAACTGCTTGTTAAGTGAATATTATGAGTAATATTGCTTGTAAAGGTTTTGTTTTAAGGAGTGGAGGAACACTTACTGAGCATGTGGTGGTTCACTCAATTTCCTTTCCCTTTTTCCCCCCAGGTGATGAATGAATGAAAGAACTGTCTACTTTTTAGGACTACCAGTCGTTCTTGCAGGTGTGCCTGTAAAGCATTGTTTGAGAAGCTACCTGAATTAATATTTTGGTTAAGGAAGTGCATGAATCGAGCATGTAGTGGCTCTGGTGGTGTAAACCTATGTAAATTATTCGAATAAGTGTTTGTAAAGGCATAAGCCTAAACCCCAAGTGTGTGACTCGTGGGAAACTTTTAGTTTTTGTTAAGTTTTGTGGTAAACTCACAGGTACCCCCTTTAGTTCGCAATGCAAACTTTACAAATATTGCAATTACAAACGGAACTCTTGCAGTTTCGTTCTAGAAATTCCCTAACTAAACCAGAGTTAGGTAGAATCTTTAAGAAAGTCATTAGTTACGACAGCCTTAGGGGTCTCCCTCGGGGGATCCTGGCGGTGTGACATCCCTAGAAGGTAGAGGGGTGTTAGATTGGGTACATTGGTAAAACAAGGAGGGTAAATTTATTTTTAGGAAAAAATTATTTTCCCTAGAATGAAGGAAGATATTTTCACTTTGAATGGAGCATAAGTTAATTTTACGTTTTTTTGGCGCTCACATGGTTTCACATTCTTTCTTTCTTCCTTGTTTATTTCCTCGACATATAGTTCAAAGATTAAGGTAGTGACATATAGTTTGAAGATTAAGGTAGCATACTAAAGATTAGTGAAACTGTATCATCCAGAAGCCGATACCGATACCGATGCCGGAGAATCTGACAACCATAATTTCATCGAAATCTTAAATGCTCTGTAATTTATCGTAAGGATAAGAAGATAGAGAAACTCACTATGTCTTTCATCTTTTTTTTTTTGGATTCTTACTTGAATGTGGCAAATCGATAAAGCGCTATTAGCATCAAATTGTTGGCAATAGGTAAGATCAAAAAAATTGAAAAATGTATATATTATCACAACTTTGATCTGTATAACACCACTTTTGTAATACAATTCCCTAATGAACAAAATATAAATTCCTATTTTTCTAATATCTTTTTTTTTTTTTTCACTAGTGTGTGTTTTTTTGGCTTTTTTGTTCATTTTTTACTAATCAAACTCATTTTTCAGAAACTTCATTTTCTCTTTTACCAAACAACTGAAAATAGAAGCTAAAAATCATTTTACATGAAAAATTATTTTACATGAAAAATGATTTTTTAGGAAAATGGTTTCAACCCTACCAAACATACCCTAAATTGGCCCTGTTTGGCAATCAACTATTAGTTGTTAGCTATTTCTATTAATTGTTTGTTGTTAGTTATTTGCATTAGCTGTTTGAATCAATTATTTGGTAAATTAGCTGTTTCTGAAAAGTTTGTTTGTTAAAATTTCATTGATGTCCTTTCTCTACGTTACTTTTTAGTTGAACATGATTTTTTATTTATTGGCCCTTTTGTTTTCTTCTCAAAATAATTAAATTTATGTCATATGTAAAACTTAATTCAATGCTTGAAACGTTATTTTCATATTAATTCTACATATATTTTGTATTCATTATTTATCTTATTTCTTTTCAATTTATATGTATTCATGTGATAT
Organism: Carnegiea gigantea; assembly: GCA_029747015.1. Taxonomy (NCBI): domain Eukaryota; kingdom Viridiplantae; phylum Streptophyta; class Magnoliopsida; order Caryophyllales; family Cactaceae; genus Carnegiea; species Carnegiea gigantea. Next base: position 395,751 of record JAKOGI010000331.1, read on the forward strand.
CTACGTCTTACAACCTTATTGTATTATTTATTTAAGGATTTTCTTTTTGGTTGTGAATTGAATTTTATATGATTTTTTTATCTAATTTAATCTTTTCAAGATCTTTTCGTTGTTTTCTACAAATTAAAATTTGTCTAAATTTAAAATGATTTGATTTTCATTAAATTTTATGCAAATAAACATAATATTAAATGTCATTACTAACTTGCATCAATCCAAAAAAGGTACTCATCTTAGCTAGTCATTTGTAATTTTAAATGACTAGAATTATGATTTTTGATTTTACTAATAGCATGTCTTGTAATTTTAATAAAGTGTTGGGCATTTTGGTCATATATACAAACAACCATTTACAAAATGCTACTCATCTTATCTTTTTGAAAATTGACTTTTTGGGCTAAAACAGCTTTTACAAAAAGCTGTTTATCAAACATCCAGTTAGCTTCTTTGATCAGGTCAAAACAGCCAAAAACTTTCAAAAAGCTATTTTGTATCAAAAAGCCAATGAAAAAGCCAAACATCAAGTTGAAATTTATATTAAAATCTTTGGCTGCTTCTCTCCTTATAAGAGTTGAAAAAAAGTCAAAGTCAACTCCATAAAATGTTTAACTTTACTCTTTTATATATGAACATGTTCTTTTCAATTTATCATAAATAATTTAATACTTATCAACGTCAATTGATATTCATCAATGTTAAAATTATAACTTAAAAATATGGGTGTTAATTAGTACTAGTGGGCATTGACTAGTGCTAATTGATGCACACGGAAGAAGTTATAATAAATTAAAAAAAAAATATGCTCATGATCAACTTTAGTACCACAACTAAAATAGACACATCTTGCCTAACTAGAAGTGGGAAATCAAAAGATGCGTCTATTTTTTAAATTTTGTTTCGAAGGAAAAGACGTATCTAATTTTACCTTTTAAAAAAAAGCTGATTTCCAGAGAGTAAACAAACCCAAAAAAAAAAAGATGAAGAAGAAGAAATCGATCCGTCACAATTTGAAATCTAACAGGGACATTTTCAGTTGTTCAAGAGATTGACGATGATAGATCTGGCAGATGGGCTATTTGGTGTGAGTACAGATCCGGTTAAGTTTAGGCCGGATCATGTTTTGAGTCGATTCAGTTTAGGGTGGGAGAACTTTGGTTTGAGTCGATTTTAAATTAACCGATTTTTGGTCCAATAAACTTGTCATACAAAAATAAACACCTTTGTAGAAAATTTCAATTCATATATGATTTAATTCGGGCCAATTTGAGTTTCGAGTTTACTTTTGGGTGAGTCTATTTCGAATGTCGGTTTAAATATCAATCCGAATCGTTCAGTTTGGTTGAGCCTATTTTAAATTTCGAGTCAGTTTTGTGAAGTCCAGACGATAGCCAATTTCCCATGGGTCCGAGCTTCATAATAAGCTCTCCTCCCACACGCACATCATTGATAGAACAAAAGAAACCAAGGGGAAAGGCAGCAAAAAGAAAAAGAATGGCTATAAAAGGGAACATTTTTACTGAATTATTATGGTAGTAATTGTAATATATTGAATGAAAGAAACCAAGTAACTGAGCAAAAGGAAACAAGAAAAACCCTAACGACAACAGCTTACACACAGCATTTGAAGAAGATTCTCACTCAATAGTCAATTCAACTCATCACAATCAACATGCAAATCTGCAATGTGACTGTTCCACACTTGATCCTTCCATTGCCAAACTCCCAACATGTATGCTTTGATAAACTGAGCCAAAAACCCATCACAAAACCCCTTTTTTCAGGCCTTTCATTCCTCAGACTCACCCTTCAAGTTTCCATCACTTTCTCTCCTATCCACCAACCTCCCCTTCTCCTCATCATCAACACTCATCTTCTCTTCTGCCTTCTTTTGTGCTTCATTAGCCTTCATAGCTTGGAATTTGATGTGATTATAGTAAGCAACCCCAAGGAAAGCCAACAAATACCCCATCAAATTCACAGGGGTAACAGTGTCTTTAATCACAGACCAAGAGAAGGCAATCAAAAGCCAATCTTTGACAACACCAGCCACATTCATAGTCAAAGCAGAAGTCTTACCCACAAGCAAGAAAACAGCCAAATTCAAGGCAAATGCGCAGAAAGAATTTGTCCCAAAGATGAGGAAATCAAACTCAAAGCTTGATTTCTGCCTCAAGACGGGTAATTCCACAAAAATCCAAGGGAGTGTGAGGAAAACCAAGCAACAAGGAGCAACATAGTAACAACTAGTAATAGGGTTTAGTTGAATGCCCTTCGAATTGAGCAAAATCTGGATCAAAACAAGCCTTGTAGCCTCAAAAGCAACAGCACCCAGTTGCAGGAAAACCCCAAATAGATCAAATTTGGCCTCCCCATAAGCAGCAATTGCCACACCAACTGAAATCAAAATCATGTTCATCATAGTGTTGGGCTTGAATGCATCCTTTTTGAACAAAACCCCAATTGAATAAACAGCAACTGGCATCAGGGCTTTGAGCATCTGGATGAAGGACACGGAGAGGTAGATGTAGGCAGAGTTCGAAAGCCACAGAGAGAACGCATAGAGTACTCCAATGGGTACTACCGATTTGATGTAAACGGGTCGGGCCATATGGGAGGGTTCAACGACCCGAAAGACCCGGATTAGGAGAAAAGAGATTAGGGAAGAAAAAGCCATGTGAATCATGGTTAGAGAAATGGGAAAAGGCCAGTTGTAGAGCTTCTTATCGAGGATGTACTTGTTGTAAACAATTACAGTGAAGGAGAGGAAGATCCAAATACCCACATAGGTGTATGACAAGATGATTTTCTTGATCATTCCTTCACTCAACGTTGATGATGTTGCTCCACCCTTTGAACTCATGGCTGCCTACCTGCTTCTTTCTCTCCCCTCCACTGTCTCTGGGCGAGATCTGGGGAGAAATGGGAGCTGGGTTCTTCTGGGTTTTTTTGAAGAGAAGAGGAAGGAGGGTTCAATTGCGTGAAGTGAAGAGGGAATTTACCACTCTCACTCAGAAAAAAAGGAAAAAACAGAGAAAGATTGAAGCTTTTTTTAAAAGGGGCAATGGGGCTTGTGGATTTTTTTACATGTATTTATATATGATTTTAAAGAGGAGGAGGTGTCATTGTGTCAATGCCATGGCAAGAGTGCAGGACAGGGGAGAGAAAAAGAAAAGGGCGGGGGGGTTCGGTGGGGTTAACGTGAGCATTGGGTTGGGAAGAGTGGTTACATTTGGGAGATTTGGGTTGGATTTATTTCTTGTCCTTTTTAAAGTTATTGGCTGTGACTAATGTTAGATTTGGATTTGTATTTAGTGATCTAGTCTTACATCAAATTTTATAATGTGAACATGGGATTTGAAAAACATGAAAATTTTGATGCCAAGGGAGATGTATAGGTTGACTCATTAAGGGTAGATTTAGGTAAAATTTAAATCAAAGTTCTTGATAATAATTTTAAAAATTATGACAGTGAAATTTATTGAGATGGAAAGAATATCCTTGAGTTTGAATTTTTATTATTATAATGGCCTCGACTAATTTGAAAATATCAATTTGTCTTTCGTGATTAGTTCATTGAATATATTTCTAAAAAGGCCATGAAATATGAGTAACAACTAGCAAATAATCATTAACTTGCATGAGTGGCATGGCAAGTTTATAGTTTCATAGAAAACTCATGTCGTATCACGTTAAGGACCTGTTCATTTTATTTTTTAGAAAACGTTTGGTAGCTGCTAACCACTCTCAAACACTACTAACCACTGGTCGCTAATCCCAAACGCTTGGTAATCATTGGTAAATGAAGATTGACTGTTGTTTACTATCTTTAAATGCAATTTGTAACTGCTACTAATCACTAGTAACCGTTAGTAAAAGCTAACTGCTATTCTTAACTGTTGCTAAACGTTGGTAACTATTGGTACACTGTTACTGACTACAAATTGCTACTTTTATATGTTGAAATGAACAGGCTCTAAAAGACTAAAACTTTATCTAGTTACATTTGGATCTTGTCGTAACTCTCTTGGAATAATTAAGCCTTTCTACGGGCGGGTATGTTTATAGAGGTAAGGTTACCTACAGTTGGATCTCTGCAAATCCCGTGAAAGCGTGGCCCATGTTGGGAGGTGGTGTTGGTATTTGTTGTATTTATATCTTATCGTAAACCTTATAGTATGGCATGACCCTTCTTTAACTTGGACAACATGATGGTTTTTGTAGGATGAACATAGGTAAGGTATGAGGGTTATCATTACTACAAAAATACATCTGATCTACGACGAAAATTCCGATGGAAAAAGATCATTTTTCCGATGGAAAAATGGATCTCGACGGACAATACGACGCCGAATGTCTCGTTGGAATTCAGCTCGTCGCAGAAAATATTCCGATGGAGACCGACGGAGTCCGACGGAATCTCCGACGGGAAACACCCGTCGGTAAAACCGTCGGACAGTATTCTGGTGCAGTCTGTTCTGCAGAGGGGCAGGGAAATTCCGACGGAATTTCCATCCCGTCAAAAAAAAATTTAAATTTTTTTTTAAAAAAATTTGGTTCTCAAAAACAAAATAAATAAATAAATATAGTATGATATGTAATAAGTAATAATTACCAAATATAAAGTTTTATATCTGCCAAAAGAAGGTGCTAAATTAAATATTAATTACGACATTCATAAAACAGAGTTGTTTTGGATCTACACGCAGATCACATAAACTACATGCAAATCATATAAACTAATCAGAATCAGATATATTTGTGAGATCATCGTCATTGTCATTTTGGGAGTCCTCTTCATCATCAGGGTTCAAGTTGATGTGGCTGGAAGAACCTGCACTTTGACCTTTAAAAAATCTTAAAACTTTTTTCAGCATGCGTTCTGTCTTCCTCTGTTTTTTGGCTATTTGAGTTATAGCCTCTACTTGCTTGATTATGCTCTCATTGAGGAGTTGCGCTTACTCTCTTAGATCAAAATGCTCAGCTGATGAGTGATGTGCAGCTACAATTGGTAGCTGATTTCTTCAACTTGACCCCCTCCGTGTCAAAGCCGTATACACGACCTTTCTTGTCCAGATTTTCTTTAATCCAAAACTCTTTTTGGGTCATAGGTGACAGTTGGGAGCCCCCTTGAGTTGCAGCTTGAGAGTATTCCTGCAATTTGTTGTGATGATCCTCCTGAAAATTTCAAAAATAAAACTATTTCATACTAAACCTACAATTATAACATATGAATAATCTCTAAATAGAATGTGCCAAACTTACATATTTTTTTGCAGATTTTTTATCCAAAAAAGTTTTGTCTTTCACCTTGCAGTGAGTGTCCTTAAACAATTCCTCACATGTGGGTTCCCTACCTAATGCTTTGGCCTAAAGAAAAAAAAAGTAACCAGTAATTAAATATAAACAAGGACGAAAACCTCAATTCATACCACACATTATATATAAGAAATATGCTTATTAATAATCACATTCCTTATCAGGCACCTTTTTCTTTTACTAATCAGAATTGAGCCACATGTATGTAACGAATGATCAAAACCTTCAGCATCACTCAATCTATTCTTTTTATTTTGTTGACTCAATTTCTTGAACTTGTCACCCTCACTCCAATGTTTAAGCATGTCATTCCAAACACTAGGTGGTAACAACTTCGACTTTTTGTTGTACTTCCTGGCATATCTAAGAATGTCCCTAAGTCAAGTTGCACTTCTGTACTCAAAGTTACGCCGTATCTGAGTTTCATTGTCTGGATCCCAGTAGTAGTGTTTCTGTGCCAAAGTTAAAGTATATTAGTAATTAAACATCTCAAACAATCCAATGACGACTTTCAAATTCGTTGTACAGAAAATTAACCTTGAACTCATTAAACCATATGTCTCTCTGAGATTGTGGAACTTCTCACCACGTGGTCAAAGGATGTGGGTATTTACCTGCAAAGCTTTCAACAATTTTCTAAACTACGCTCTGATATGGAACAAAACTAAGAACAAAAAAAGAATTTGTTAAAAGTAATTACTGTAGGCATTAAAAGAATATGATTACTAAAGAAGTTACAAAGTTTATAATGAACTTACGTGTCACCATCGGATTGTAAATATATCTTATTATTGGTGCTTGCAGTTTCACTATCAGGTGCAGGACTGTATCTATCTCTTCCTACCCCTTCATTTTGGACTCTTCGTTGTGCACTGAGTGGCTTGGCATTCTAGGTTGCCCCATAATCTGATTACCATTGAAATGTGGACTAACAGTGCCAAACTGTTGATAAAGTAATCGAGTAGTTGAAGCACCACCCATGTAAGGAATATTAGGTTGGATTGGTGACTGCATACCCACACCAAAAAAAGTGGTTGCATATGGGGTTGCTCATTCATGCTACCAAAAATAATTTCCGAATGGTTGAGTTGGATCAAGAAAACCTCCAAATATTCCACTAAAGGTGTTTGTTTCATAGTTTTGATCAGCACGATCATACTATGGGGTCGGTTGTGGTACTCCTCTACCCGCATCATTCCTAACCGTTCGACCACGACCACGTCCACCATTGAGTCCAGACATCTGACAAATAAGAATAAAATAAAACAAATACAATCGCGCAAATATTCATAGTATTGTCAGTGAAAAAATTACAGTACATATATACAATTGTTTTTTCGGGTTTGCAATTAAGAAAAACTACATACGCATGCATAAATATCCATACAACGAAAAGATTAAATCAATCATTGTGAGACACATCATCATTGTCATCATCACCACTTTGCAATGCCATATTTTCATCATCATCATTAGTGTCTTCAGCTTCATCCTCCCATTCACCTTCTTCATCCTCTTCATCACCATCATCATGTTCACCATTCCCATCATGATCATCACCCCAATCATGTCCATCAATATCATCAGCTTGTGCAGTTTCATCGACTAATGTTGTGGCTATAACATTATCCACATTCATGATTGTCATTCATAACTGTTGATAGGCAATTTCTAGATTATCCTCATCTTTAGGAGCACTGCGAGGTTTGTTTAGTATAGCTACCCATCAATTCGCTTTTCTTGATATCCCATCAGGGTACTTAAGATATACCACTTGGGTTGCAGTATCAGCAAATATGAATGGGTCAAACTTTCTATAACGTCTGGTATGATTAACGTCGGGATATAGGGTAAATTTAGGATAACGTAACCCCCGAGGAACATCCGGGTAAATTAAAAAGTACACATCAATCCTATTCTTCGGATTTGTTGGACCCGGAATAATACAACCTAAAAACATGTATGGAGTAGTCATACACATATCTGGAGGCAAGTTATAAGGTGTAACAACAATTGGCCACACAGAATACGATCTTTCAGATATGAAAAATGGTGTGAAACCATCAGCACAAAGACCTAACCTTACATTCCGAGATTCTACTGTAAAGTTTGGATACTTTTGGTCGAAATGCTTCCAAGCTAATCTATCCGACGGATACTGATTTTGGCGGTGCTCATGATGCCATCTCATATGGACGGCAGTCCTTTTTGAGGCATACAGTCATTGCAATCTTGGGATTAAAGGCAGGTAATGCATTTTAGCATATGAAACATTCTTATGATCTCGTTGGTTGGATTTCTTTGGTAATTGTCTTACATGTCCACAAAATTTACATGTGGACAAACCCTCATCTTGTTTATAATAAAGCATGCAACCATTCGGACAACAATTAATTTCTTGAAGATCCATACCTAAATCTCTCACTTTTCTGAGCTGCTGATGATAATTTTTTGGAATGCCACTTTCAGAAGGGCATATATCTTTCATCAGGCCAACAACTTCATTGAAATAACGTTGAGATATGTTGTGCCCCGATTTAATACTAAGTAGCCTCACAGATGTTTCAAGTTCAGTTATGTTACACCTGTCATACAACGGTCTTTGGGCAGATTCAAGTATAGTGTAAAATGTCTTAGGATTTACGTTATAATGGCTACTCATGTTCATTTCATTAGCTTGGAAGGCAGCATGAAGCATGTTCTCCATATGATTATGATCGTTGTGATCGTAATCAAAATTCATAGAATGTGAACTACTTGCACCGCCCGCTTCCGAATTATCTTCTTCCCCATGACTTGTCCAATACCAATAATTCTTCACAAACCCCTTTTTATACAAATGAGACTTTACAACGTCAGGTGCAACATATTGCATATTCTTGCACTCCACACATGGACATCTATAAACTCTATTAATTCTATACTCCTCCTGATTTCGTGCAAATTCATCAAACATATTAACTCCCATCAACCACTCATATCTAAGTCCATGTCTATTAGGATTTCTTCTTCTATACATCCATTGACGATGCAACGACCCATCTATATTTTGCTAATATGATTTCCTTAATTGTTATATAAACTACAAGTCATTGTAATAAAAATCTTTTAGAAATCTATTTAACCAGTTCAACATATATATATGTATTACATAAAAATATATTTAATAGAACTATTAAATATATCATAACACACCTAATTAAGCATCAAACATAAATTACATAATTTATTTCACACTTAACATACTTAAACAAAAAATAAACATACTTAACATACTTAAACAATTCAACCAAAATTTCACATCACTATGTAAAAATAAATGTAATCAAGCATCAAACGCAAATAACATTATTACTTCGTACTTCATCCAAATAAATAAATCCAAACAAAATTAATAATATATAATACAATTAACATAATGAGCAAATTTCAATTAATATATACTTAACACACCTCAATATATGCTTAATATGCCTAAAAAACACATACACTTCACATACTTACAAAATATCAATATACATCACAAATCAAACAAAATACAAACATACTTAGGAAATTATTATAAATGTACATACTTATCATATTTTACCCCCTAAAATAAAACACATTACACATGTCTAATATACTTCAACATTTTATAATAATTATATAATTATTATAAATGTACATGCTTATCATATTTTACTCTACTTATTCAAATCAATACACTTCACAAATAAAATTAAAATTTAACATAATTCACATCCATATTTTACGAAAAAAATAAATTTGATATTAAACCAACCAAATCATACGAAAAATTAACCATATCTCAAAAAAAGAATATTATTCACATACTTACCAAAAATTAATATACACAACAAATCGAACAAAAAATAAGCATACTTAACATTCTTAAACCATTTACCAAAACAAAACATAAATTACACATGCTTACGTACTCACAACTATTTCAATTATTCAAATCAATATACATTACATATTAAATTAGAGTTACATTATACTTTTTTCCTATCAAAAAAAATTCTCACAAAACCTAAAATACAACAATTAATATAATTAAACATATATGCTAAAAATAATAAATTTAACATAACAACATTATTTTTCCACATAAACCTCATTAAGCATCAACCACAAATTAAACTACTTATTTCACACTTCATCTAATTGAACAAATCCACACAAAAATAACAACATACTATTAACATACTTAGCAAACTTAAATTAATATATACTTAACATACCTAAATATTGTAAAAATATAAGAAAAAATTCTTAACATATCAAACAAATCATAAAAAATTAAACATACCTCAAAAAACATACATGCTTAACATATTCAACATTTTATAATAAACAAACTTGTTTTACTTAAATTATTCACATCAATAAAATATATTATACATGCTTAACATATTTAACATTTTAAAATAATTAAATAATTATTTCAGATGTGCATACTTAACATGTTTTACTCCACTTATTCTAATAAACATATTTTACAAATTAAATAAAAAAAACTAATGCAATTCACATTCATATTCTACAGAAAAAATAAATACATCAAACTAAACAAACATGCTTTAAGATTAAAATTCACAAAAATGAACATTACATATCAAATCAACACAATTTTAAAGCGTAACAATTCTACTAACTTTTAAAACCCAAAAAAATCAAGCGTATTACCGGCGGCGGCGGCGGCCGCACTGGCAGCGTTCGTGGCGGCTGCTAAACATGAAAAATCAAGACCGTAAAAAATATCAATTAACTTAACTATTTCAACTTTAAACAACAAACTAACAAAAAAAATCACTTACCGTTCAATTTTCCGGCCATTAAAACCTTCAAACCTCACGTTCTCTCTCTTCCTTCTCCTCCCTCTCTTTCTCTTCGAACCTCTTTCTCTCTCTAATATTTCAAATGCCCGGCGAAACAACCCCCCAAAATTTAAAACCCACAAGCTGAGCCTCGAGATCTGCGCTTCAAAACAACTGACAGAAAACCCGACGGAAAGCGACGGTGTCCGACGAAAATTCTGTTGGAATTTCCATCGGAAATTCTGACATCCGTCAGGCCCCATATGTTTTTCCGTCGGGTTTTCTGACATTTTCCGACGACCGTCCCTTGCGTCGCTTTTTCCGTCGGAGTTTGGCATCGTTTTTGTAGTACTACCTTAATTTTGTGGTCCAATGATAATGTTTCAAACAAATGTGAAGAAATCAAAAGAACCTGATGAGTAACAATTTGTGAAAGTACAGTCAAATATTCTAGAAGTATTACTTAGGCCCAGTTCTTTTGAGCTTATTTCTAATCCTTTTTAAAGTTATTCGTTGTGACTAATGTTAGATTTGGATTTGTATTTATCATTATTTTTATAATTGAACATGGGATTTGAGAAACATTAAGATTTTGATGCCAAGGGAGATGTATAAGTTGACTTCGAAAGGGTAGATTTAGCTGAAGTTTAAATTAAAGCGCTTGATAATAATTTTAAAAAATTATGTCAGTACACTTGGTTAATACTGATATTTGAAGAATATTCTTGAGTTTGATTTTTTACTAGTGTAATTGGCTCTATTAATTCGAAAATATCAATTTGTCTTTCGCGATTGTTTCATTGAATATATTCCTAAAAAAGCCATGGAATACAAGTAACGACTAGCAAGTAATCATTAACTTGCATGAATGGTGTGCCAGGCTTATAGTTTCATAGAAAACTCCAGTAGTATCACGTTCAAAGGACAAACTTTATCTGGTTACATTTGTATCTTGTTGTAAGACTTGTAATAAGGCATGGTCCTTGTTTAATTTGGATGACATGATGATTTTTGTAGGGTGAATGGAGGTAAGGTATGAGAGTCATCATTACTGCATTGATTTTGTGATATGATGATAATGTTCAATAATATTTGAAGAAATAAAAAGAACTTGTTCGATAAAAATATTTGAAGAAATAAAAAGAACATGTTCGTTAACAACATTTGAAATAGTATTTCATATTATAATCCAGTCAAATACTCGAGAAATACTACTTAGATCTTGTTCTTTTTATCTTATTTTTCGTAAAATAAATTCAGATAAGTTCAAGTCAAAATAAGTTAAAAAATAAGTTCAGACTAAGTTGAAAATAATTTCAGCAAACAAGTTCAGTTTGAGGCGCACGCTTCAACGCGTTTTATGAATTCGCCTCGCCTTACCCCCTCCAAGGCGCCAGGGTCCTTGCCTCTTGCCTTGCTATGCCGAGGCGTGCCTAAGGTTTGCTTTTTAAAACCAAGTATTTCGGACAAAAAAAATGTTATAAATTTGCGAATAAATAATGATCAAAATGAGTTAAAAAAATTGCAAAAAAAGGTTAGCTATAATAATAATAGCGAAACAATGAGAGTGTTACTCATAATAGTTGTTAGCTAACGAAACTATTTAGATCATGGCCTATGTTATCCCTAAATATTGTTACTTTTTAATCATTAATAGTTTTAAAAAATGGTTAAAAAAAACACTTAATTCTATGATTTTTTTTTTTTAGTCCGTAAAAATTACAAAGAGTAAAATAACACAATAGAGGAGAGGATAGGTACGAGCTTGGAACCTAATATATTTAATAATTTAATTTTTATTTTCAGGCTAAGACCTCATTAATACTTAATTCTATCACTGAACCTGAACAAGTGTTGTTTTTGACTCAATCCGAAAATGAGACGTCAATCAAAACGTTTGCCACATAATATAACCGTGAAAAACATCCCTGGTATTCAACACTCAGTTAATTGATTCTTAATATGCTAGTTTGAAACAACAATTGTTGAATCTTGATGCCCAGCAATATCATGTCATTATTATATAATTAAAGTTGAATTTTGTGTATGATGGCCTGACCGAAATTGTATTGACTCCCTATTTCATAGATCTTACAATAAATAAAATCACAATACGAATAATATTACATCATTTACATGTTTATCGCAAAATCAAATTGAAAGAAAGGGACTTGACAAAGCCAACATAAATGGAAAGAAGGCGATAATAAATTTGTCTATAGCACACCATAAAAAGAAAGTCTATAGCATTTTTAAAATGTTCAGCCAATAAATTATTTAAATTAATATTGTCATATCCTTACGTGTGTATAGTTCATTAGTTTGACTTCTAAGCGATTAGACGCATACATATATTAATAATGTTAGTGGGTATTAGTTAGCTCAACAGACAAAATCTTTATAAGTTGTTACTAGATATTTGAGTTTGAATCCTATGTAATTGTATGTTCTTTTTGTGAGAAAATCTGCCGTCCCATGTATCACTTTCATTTCTTCTCATTTCTTTCCATTCCTTGAAACCCCAAAGTAAAATATCATTCTTCCCATTCATTTTCATTCGTTTCCACTCATTGACACATCTTGATATCTATACTTTCATTTTGTCCTACTGTATTTCGTTCTTTCTTACTCCTTTTCATTCCTTCCACTCCTGCAAGATAAAATATTAGTCCTTCCACTCAATTTCATTCATTCCCATTCTATACCCATTCCTTTCTTACGAAAAGAACATACCCTATATCGACCTTTACGCCTGATAAGCACTAAAAAATATATTGATAACCTTAATATTGTTGATGTTGGTTTAAAATATAATGTTGTCTTATAAAACAGGGAAATACGTTGTACTAGACTCCTATTTGAGAATATAATTTAAAACTATGAGAGTGAAAGATAAAGATAATTATGAACCTTTCTTATGTTTTCGGTTTTGCTCATTGTAATCTCAGTTCATACAATTAGGATGATATTACATTAGGGCCGCTAACGTTTAAGGAACTTTTGAAACACTAGCTATTATGAAGAAATTTAAATTATTAAAAATATTTCTTTCTTATCATTGTCATATTTTTCGTCACTTTGTAGTTAACTTTAAGATTTTCTTCACTTTATAGTTAACTTTAAGATTTCGATTGAGTACAATTCCTTTTTTTAAAGGATTTTTGGACAGTAGTATGCTGTATTTTAAGGGTATTAGACAATAATACTCTCAACTTTAAATTTAGACATCTTTGTACTGTGCTATTGATCTATTTATTATTTATATACCAAGATCAATTTTAAAGGTATTTCAACTCGGTGATGCAGGTGTATATTAAACAAATACAATTGTATGTACTTAGAAATTCCTATATTTTAAACATATAAATTTGTATATCATGTGAAATTATTGCATTACATTGAGTAAAAACATCTACAAATTTGATCTTAGTATATAAACAGTAAATAAATTAACAACATAGTATATCAATATTCAAATTTAAAATTGAGAATCTTATTATCTAATACTATAAAGTATAATATACTATAATCTAAAACCCCATTTTTAAAAACAAAAGTAGGTAATTCCCGGCCCCCGGCCCCCACCGCCCCAACCAAAACGAAAGTTATTCTGGAATTATTATATGAGACAGGTAACAGCGCATGGACAGTTTGGCGTTAAGAAGTGCAACTGGATCTTACCATTTTGGCTGACATTGTAAATTTGACATTGTCTTTTTTAAATAAATGACAATAAAAGACATTGAATGCCGCAAACTGTTTGCTGACATCTGCAGTTCTGCGTCGTGAAGACCAAGCCTGAAATGCTGAAATTGCGCCAATTTAAGATTTGTTCTTTTCGTTGAAAAGTACATACATTCAAAAATAGACAAAGATAGTTAAGATTAATTAAAAGAGATTAAAGTAATTTTTTTAAATTGCAATATATTAAAATATATTAAAATAAGTTGAATTTTTTATATGATAGATGAAAATTAATTAAATAATACGAAGTGGGTTGAAGTGAGTTGAAGTTGATTGAAGTTGACTGAAGTGGGTATTTTTTTAATTGAAGTTGGTAAAATGGGTTGGAGTTGATTGAAGTTAGTAAATTGAAATTTACCAATGAGAAGAACAGGGCCTTAACAAGTAAATTAGCATATTCATGCATTAGTTTGTGCAAATGGCATACACTATACTCTATAAAATATAAACGTATCTTAAATTCAATAGTTTATTTGATTTAAAAAAAAAAATCTACTTGATACCATCATGTTCAATGTTTATTTAGATACTATATTTTATTAAACATAATAACGAAATTAAAATATTATTAGGGTGAGAACTCGTTCGCATGGATAAGTTAATAAAAACTTGCCAGCAACATTGTAAAATCTTTTCGATTAAAAATTGTGGTTGGTAAAAAATAAAAAAGTTGTTAATTAAATTTAATTTTTAACTTTATTATTAAATTGAAAATTATTAGATAGTGTGAGTTTGATATAAATGAGAGTAGTTAAACTTAAAATAAAGAAATTAATAAGACATGCTAATGAATTCAGATGGGAGATTAGTGGAATGTAAGCTAGTAAGTTTGGGTGAATAATTAAATAGAAAATTATGATAGTGACATTAACGAAAAAATTCTAGAACTACAAAGGGTGTGCTACAACTACTGTAATGCTCCCAATCCCTAATGCCTGATGATTCTAAATTAATTACTTAGTTATGCTTGCAGCGATAGTCTTTTGGCTTGAGGCATTATCGTTGTTCCATAATGGAACGAGGCTATCTAGACCTACCTGTAGCACTATGTTACTCATACAGCCACCTAATTTACTAAACTTTCGAAACAAAACACACATTTGATAACCTGTTCAGTTTATAATGCACATGATAACTTAGCGTACAAATACCAAGCACCAACAATCCCAAAGTCCAAAAAAATGTACAATCAGCAAGTTTCCAGGGGTGCTAGCCTATAAATCACTATGAGCATTGGGCTAACTAACGTTTAGCAAACTGCAACTCTCATTCATTTCTTACTTCCTTGTGGAGGAGGATTGTTCACTGATCCATTACTTAAAACAGAAAATATAAAAACGTTCGAATAATGAGCCTAAGCTCAGGCACGTACATCCATATGCAGTAAAATAAGCATTGTATTTAATTAGTTGGGCGCTCACATTTCAAAACATTAGGCCTGTGATTATCAGAAAGTGGACCGCGATTGACGTCTGAAGCGATCTTGAGATGGGTGCACACTTCCCAGGCCGATTGAGAAGCCTGAGTTGCACCCACGCAGGCAAACTGAAGGGCTTAAGCCCTAATGATTGATAATTGATGGGTACATTTGCTTAGGTGATAAAACATTGCGTCAAATGATTCATTATATGAATATTATATGAATTTTGCATAATTTGAGAAACATATGAGTTTTTGAAAAATACAGACAATATACGTACTTGATCTTTGAAATTTTCTCTCCTTTTTAATAGAAAAAGTTTGTTGGTAGCTTGAAGCGATAGAGGTGGCCTCACTTCTGCTTCAAATATATAATTTTTCAGTTAGTGTGAGATTAAGAAATTTTATTAAATTTTCTAACTTCATGAATACCCTCGACATCTCTTTTAATTATTAGCATAACAATTATTATTAGCTTAATTTGATTTGATTTGATTTTTGTTTTCGTTCCTTCCTTCAATACTGCTAACACTCGTTTGATAAATGTTATACTAATGTAATGGTATGACTCGCCATGTTTGATTAATATCAACGTTATCGTCATTACCATTTGCATTATTATTATAGGGTTGTTAATAACATCATCATCATCATCATCATCATCATCATCATCATCATTATTATTATTATTATTTTATTGGAATTGTGGTTATTTTTATTATTGTAATTATTTTTGTTTTAATCATGACTAGCTTTTTAATACGTATCGTATTAGTTGCTGTCAAGATTCATTCTTTCCACTTGTACCACTTAGAACACTTGCCTTTTCGGTACTTTAACACAAATCATAACTTTATAATAATTTCCTAAACAACCTGTTCTTCCTCCTCTCTTCCTTTATTGCTGCTCACAAGTTCAAAATTTTCAAACATTCAAGTTGTGACCTTTCCCTCCATTCTCTTCTTCATCACCATCCTCCTTTGGCAATTAACTCATGACATATACAACAACAACATCATACACGTACATATATCTCCTTATTTTCATTCAATAATTACCAAAGGCTTACTTAAACATTATTAAAGCATCCTAAGTAAACTTAAACTTTCATCCAAACCCCAACCCTAAATCACCATGCCCATGAACTTACATACAAGTTTCCAACACAACAACGTCATACATATAAGTGACGATTATTACAAAACTTATTTAAATATTATCGAATCAACATAATTAGGCTTAAATTTCATTCAAGCCACAAACCCTAAATCCCCATATTCATGACACATCACACACATATCCAATACTTGGATTTCTCATTGGTTTCCTTCACATATTGATAAAAATTTATTTAAACGCCTTTAAATCATCATAAGCGGATTAAAATTCATATACGACCTCCAAACTCCCATTCACCATACTCTTCACACCCTCCACATTCAATTCATACCAAAATTCAAGAAAATTTACAAATTAATACTCATTTGATCTGAATACACTAACTATTAATCAAACTCAATCATAAAAACACCAAAAATTGAATGATGAAGAGTTAGGATTTTCACCTTCTAAACTCAATTGAGCAATTTAAGAGAGACGAAAAGAGTGGCAGCGGTCTGGTGGTGGCGTGGTAGCACTGCGGCGGTCGACAATGGGCTCGTTGGCCGGCAACGGAGCAGAACGACGATCGGTGTCCAGCCGATCAGCATAGGGGGTGTTTCACGCTAGGAAAAACAGAGCCGAGGGGGTTGTGACACGGGGGTGTTTGGTGTAAATGAGTTTAAATTGGGTTTTTCTTCTTTTTTTTTGAATTTTGTTTCCCTTTTTTGGCAACCTAATATTATCTAGATTTTTTTGGTTTTAACTACAATTGAAATTTTGTTATTTACATTTATTTTACTTTATTTATCTTCTTGGTCCTAACATACATGCATATTTTTGGCTAAAGTTCTTAGCTACATTTATGAGCTAATTATTTTTCATCATTAAGTGTAAAATTTGGGGAAAACAAGTTGATATGTCAATTTATTACTCATTGCACTCTCTTACATATATATCTGACCTTTTTATTATTAGTTCATTGTTGTTTTATTTACTAATTTTTTTGAATTTACCCATTTAATAATAAAGCAATCTCATTCAGTTATCATTCAAATCTTTATTAATATTCAAATGTATTTGAGAGTGTAATGAAAATTTGTTTTAAGGTCACTCTACCATTTCAACCTGTAATTGCACAAATGCATATGCATTTGTAAAATGCTAAACTAAAATGCGACGCCCAACTTACTTAATTTATGATTAAGATAATTCAAAGTAATTGGCATGAATTTTAGGCTCGGGCCATTACAACTGCTTTAGTGGGAAGGATAATATATAATAAAAAAATTTGTTCACATCCTTCAGATTCATTCAACTTGAAGTAAATCTATGCTTCTTCTAATGTAACGAGAGTTAATCTGATCTTCACAAAATTCATATAATTTAATCCAAAAAATTAACCTGTTTGATGATTCCCTTAATATGACTGACAGTTCAAAGTCGCAACCCACAGACATTGGGAGTTTTGAGTGAAAGACGAAAGCTCAATTTGAGTATATTGATTTATATTGTTCTAAGCTATCTTCTCCCTGCATAAATCCAATGTCAAAGTCAGAATCTTTGACTTTGGTACCTAACAGAATCGTTTCTTGAGATTATGGAAAAACAATATCTAAGATTATTGCTATCCTATCTTATTCGTGAGATTTCAATAGAATATATTGTTTTGGAGAGAATCCTTTATTAACAAATGAATAATTATTTTTTGTAATGCAATATATCTTTGCCTTATACTGAGATTATGTAAAGATTTGGTTGTTCAAGTTTAGGAAAGTTATATTAAATCAATCTTAAGTTTATTTGTAAATTATTCTGATTGATTGTAGTGAGATCTTCTGAGATCAAATCAAGCTATATCTCCCATCAATCAAGATCCATTAATTTCGGCAATAAAGAGCCAATTTTGGAAACACAAAGGTTTGAACTAGAGGCATTGAAATCTGAATACATTGAAGATTTGGAAAGCACTGATCCAACGGTCAGAAAGGTTTTTAAACTCTGTAGAAGGTGGAGTTTAAGCAAATGAAAGGAGATAAGAATTCATTACATCGTGAAAAGTGTTCAAGTGCAATTATTATATAAATACTTCCTTTGCACTCCTTAGTGAATTGAATATTTGTAAGAGAGATCTATAACAAGTACGTTAGGGAGCTTACTTGGATAGCTAGGTATTGAGGGGTCAATACCTAGTGAGTGTACTAGCTAGAGTTGCTTAGACGAGTAGGCTTAGAACACTAGATAGTGTGCAAAACCAAAATGATTGGTGTGTACTTCTTAGGTGAACAAGAAGTGAAAGTGAGTAAATCTTAAGAGAAGAAGTGCCTTAGGTGGTGACTAGACCTATTTGTAAGGGTGAACTTCGTAAACATATCCTAAGTTTTATCTCCTTTTAATTATGCATTTGATTTCTTTTCAATTATGACATTGGTGACTATCTCACAAAGTTGTTTATTGTGACATTGGCAGCACAGATTCAAAGTGCTTTGAAATTTCTTTAAGTCTTAATTTTTTATGTTATCACCCTATTCATCCATCCTCCAGGATGACACAACAGTCGTGTTCGGCAACAACATTTTGGGTAATGTTTAGTGTTTTGACCAGGTCAATACACTAATTATCTATTTTTTAGTGTTCGGCAAACTAGTATTTTGACTAACATTTTAAGTAGTGTTTGGCGTTTTAAGCAGCATTTTTAAAAAGTTAATAGTATTAACTTTTGACATTTAAAAGTAGCATTTCATATTTTTTAGCAAAAAATATCCTTCAAAAATTTTATCTTTGGAAATTATCTATATCTTTTTATGTCAATTTACATTAATCAGCTAGCATAGCAGCTAAATTTACCGAACACATTAATTTCAACCGCTAATCTAAACAGCTATCTGCTAATAGCTAAATTAGAAATACTATCCGCTATCTAAACAGCTGTCCGCTACTTGAACTGCTATCCGCAACCTAAACAGCTAATTTTTTCAAACATGACCAATATTGACTTTTGAGACCTTCAATTGGTGCATGTCCACTTATATTGACTTAGCTGTCTAGTGGAAAAGATCATCTCCTCCTTTGGAAATGCTGAAATCGATTAAGGATGCTCTTTTACTAGATCTCATTTGCTCCATGGTTCTAACTTTGCACATTGAAAAAAGCTTATATAGATTTTTATCAAGGACCATGATTGTGAGGTTTAGGAAGTTATCTCCAGAGGCGACTTTGTCTCTACTATGAAGAAAGAAGACAAAGTTGTTCCAAAGTCTAAATTAGAATTTACTTCTATAAAGAGATTGAGAAAGTTGTCAAAAATTATAGAGCCTTGAACACGTTCCCTCATGGTTTGGATTCTAATGAATTTAACTATGCGTATGCATGTGATACAACCAAAGAAGTTTGGGATATATTGGAGACTACCTATGAAGGAACAAGCCAAGTCCATTAATCCAAGATCAGTATACATGTCCATTAACATGAGCTTTTCAAGATTACTCCTGGAGAATCTATCAAAGATATATATATATATATATATATATATATATATATATATATATATATATATATATATATATATATATATATATATATATATATATATGCACTTTACTGAGCTAAGCAACAACCTTAAGTCCTTCAGGAAGACATGCACTGATAAGGAGATGGTGAAAAAAATGTTTCAATGTCTTCTAAGAAGCAAGTGGAGACCAAAAATCACGACCATTCAAAAAGCCCAAGATTTGGAAACCCTCAAGTTAGATGATCTTATTAGAAAACTTTTAACTCATGAAAACCACTTGTCGGTAGAAAATGAAGAGCAGGCACCACAATAAGGAATTGCACTAAAGTCCACAAGTGTTGTGATTGAGGTACAACCTGAGGAGCCTGAAGATGATGAAGATGAATCATTGGCCATGATAGCCAACGTATTCAAAAAGATGTCCCAAAAATATCCAAAATTCGAAGGAATTTGTAAAGGATCAACCTCCAAGAGGAATTAACAAACCTCCAAAGGTAAATTTACATCAAAAGTTGATACTAACCAAAATACTTGCAAGGGTTTTAACTTCCAAGTCACATCATCAAAGATTGTCGAAACATCAAAAAGAAAAATGAGAGAACCAGATTCAAGGCCAAAAAAAGAGGCAAGAGAGCTATGGTTGTAACATGGAGTGACAGTGATAGCTCTAAAAGTGAAAGCAAAGGTCAAGAAATAGTAACCCTTTGTCTCATAGCTAGAGAAAACATTGAAGAAAATGAAGAATCCGAAGAGGTAACATTGGAATACGTTCTTACCTTCACGAAAAAGTATATAGCACAAGGCCTATTAAAGTATGCTAAATAGGGACAAGAACATATATATGAAGTGAAAGCCCTTGGAAATGAAAACAAAATCCTGAAAAAGAAAAATAAGGGCTTATAGAGATCTTACGAAAATCTACTCACCAAAATTAATGACCTTGAGAATGAGAGAAAATATTTTGTGAAACAAGTGTGATGATTCTAAAAAATCTCTCTTGAAACTCATTAAGGGTAAAAAAAAAAAAATTTAGACAAATTACTTGAATTTCAATATGTGTCCTTTAATAAGGAAGGTCTTAGATTTAACTAAATAATAAGAAAAGGTTAGACAAGCACTTCTTTATTGAAGAAACATCTCAGAAAGAATTCCAAAGCGATTCCGGTTCCAAAAATAGTAACCTTGATCACAACTACCAACGTTATGTAGCTTCTCAGAGAAACCATAACTACTTTGGTCAAGGGTATCGAAGTCATTCTGGTCTTGAAAAAGATTAATAACACTACAACAAACTCAATGGTAAAGGGACCTTATACACCAGAATCATACGAGTATGAGTGCCTAAAGGGACAATGTTCTCAAAACTGGGCATTGGTCACCTTCGTCCAAACCCCGTCAATAAAGAATGTAAGAAGGTTTGATTTTTGTTCTTGCATGTGTGTCTCAAAGCTAAGAGCAATCTTTAGTCCTTGGACGGTAGGTGTTCAAGACATATGACTGGAGATGCCTCAATATTTACTGCGACCCAAAAACAAAAATCAGATAAAGTGACCATTGTAGATAATGGTTGAGGTAACATCATTGGCGTTGGTAAGATCGGTAAGGATCTTTTAAACTCAATTGGTAATGTCTATTTAATTGATGGTTTGAAATACAATTTGCTGAGTATTTCACACCGATGTGATAAAGGCAACCGTGTATGGTTTGATGAATCCCAATGTGTTGTTGAGAATGCCAAGTATAATGACATTGTTCTTCATGGTTTGATAAACTTTATTTTAACCTCATTTTAGCCCCTATCCTTTTTCCCACTAGTTTTATGTTAGATCTTAATGAGAAATGGTCAAATTTATCTCCTTCGGTAGTTATTGTACTTATAAAGTGGTTTCCTCATTTTCAAGAGTTTCTACTGAGAAGCGAGAAAATCACTAGTACTGATAGAAAGGAAGGCCGCGGGATGAGTTTCAAGGAGGAAAAGAGGTTAGCGAAGTTCTTAAGGCTAGAAAAGCAAGACTAAAGGGCCAAGGAGAGTGCACGATTGACCGTGCACTATGGCACAACCGTGCAGAAATCTGCAGTGAAGATCTAGTTTCCTGAAGCTACACACGAGCAGCCGTGTTGCAGTGCACGACCGTGTGTGGCATTGCATGGGCACCTATGTGTTGACGCACGACCGTGCATCTTCCCAGTTTTCGCGATATTAAAATAGTTTTCAGACTTATTTTGGAGCATCTTTTAGTTTATCTAAAAACGCTTCGTTAGAAGCTATTTCTAAGTTTATTAAGGAGATTTTGAAGACACTTTTGCATTAAGTTTATCATCATTGAAGATTGTTTGATGATTATTATTGCGTTTAATCCAAATTTATTCCTTAATTCTCTCTTACTTTGTTATTGATTTTCTAGGGTCGTTCATTATGTTTATCAAATTAGGTTTTGCTATGGTAGTTGTTAATATGATTAGCTAAATTTTTGAACTTGGGTTGGGATTGACAGCAACTATGCCTTGTAGAATCATGATTTATCCCCAAACCCTACTTGACCCATGTTTGTGTTATTGAATTCTACTTCGCATACCACGTGTTCGATGAATTGTTTGAATGAGCATTCATCTATTTCTATTAGGGTTTAGGGGAATGTTGAAAGATAAAAAGATGAGACCTTTACGTTGTGTGGCTTAGTAGATGATTAGGACTTTGATGTGAAAGTAATTGAAGTTCTAATTGGTATTCGAGATTGAAGATCTTGTAATCCTTTGACTTTCAGTCTCATGAAAATAGGAGTCTATAGTTTTGGAATTAGTCTTCGACCCATGGAAGAGGGAGGAGATGAGCTAAATTGACAATCTATCCATTCTTATTGTAAGCTTCAGTGAGTTTGATGGGGGTTAGTAATTGATTCGCTAGCGTAGTTGTGTTGTTCATTCCAACATGAGCATTTTGTTTATCTGATTTCTTAATCACGTTCTTAGTTGTTATCATGTTGTTAGTTGATAGTTGAATCTCCAAACTTAATTCGCCTAGATTAAGGTGATTAATTAGTTTTGATAGTTGAAAGTAAACTCCCTGTGGATACAACCCGTGCTTGCAATTGGTAATTATATTTTCACTGTGCACTTACAGTAATTTTACAAAAGTTTTTTTGGCATTGTTGCCATAGAACTTGTTCCTTTCAAATATCAAAACCTAATTTGAATACTCTAGACTAGGCTTTTATTTTTCTTTTTGTAGTTTTATTTCTTCTTTATTCTTGCTTGACATTGCTTATGCTTGGTATAGTGTTTGCTTTGTAAGTGCAGGAGAAGTAAGGGAAATCATGACCTTGCTCGTCTAAATTTTGAGATCGAGGTAACCGCAGGAAAGCGAGATGGAGAAGTGAGAAGGAAGAAGAAAGAGACAAAGATGACGAGTGGAGAGAAGAACATGGTGCTCCGTAACTATGTTATGCCCAAAGCTACTGGGGCTGACTCCTCCATTGTGAGGCCTACAGTTAAGGCACACAACTTCAATCTCAAACCATCCTTATCACATTAGTAGAGAGGGATCAGTTTGGTGGATACCCCTCGAAGAACCCCAATGTGCATCTTCTCACCTTCCTTGCGAAATGTGACATAATCAAGCTCAATGAGGTATCTGCCGATGCTATTCGACTGCGGCTCTTCCCATTCTCCCTAAATGATAGAGCCAGTGATTAGCTGTAGAATAAAGAGCTGAACTCCTTCTCTACATGGTACATTCTCTCGAAGGCTTTTCTCAGCAAATACTTTCCACCTGGTAAAACTATAAAGTTGAGAGAAGAGAGTACTTCCTTTACTCAACGAGATGTGGAGTCTTTATATGAAGCATGGGAGAAATTTAAAGACCTTCAGTGGCAATGTCGTCACCATGGTGTTCGTGGCTGGTTTTTAGTCCAAACATTCTATAATAGGCTAGAACAGTCAGTGAAGATTTTAGTAAATACTATAGCTGGAGGTGCTCTCATGGGAAAGTCCATAGAAGTGGTGAAGGCTTTATTAGAAGAGATGACTTCTAACAATTATCAGCAGTCTAGTGAACGAGCTACCTCAAAGAAGAGCAGCGGCAAGTATGAGGTTGATGCTGTGATACTTCTAGCCAGCATGGTAGATGCATTAGCCGAGATTTGACAGGGTTGGTACTTCTCTTGTGCGAAGCGACTCTTCTAGTTCTTTGCTTTTTGTGAGACTTGTGTTATGCTTACTCTAGATTTGTTATAGTGGATGATTACTTTAGATTCACATGGATGCTCTTTTTCAAAGACAAAGCATAAGCCTTTAAGGAGTTTGCAAAGTTGTGCAGGAAATTACAAATATCAAAGAACTTGCCAGTAGTTGCTATTCGAATTGACCATGGGAGAGAATTTGGCCATGACAATGACATTTTCGATAATTTTCCAGCACTAAGAACATCATAACAAAATGGAGTAGTTGAAATAAATAATAGGACTATGGAAGATATGGATAAACCATTGATATATGAAAATGATCTTCGAAAGTCATTATGAGTAAAGGCTGTTAATACTGTGAATTATGCGCTTAACAGATGCCTTATCGGACCAATCCTCAAAAGACACCACATGAATTGTTCAAAACCAAATGTCTCCAATTGCAAAGCTTTTGTGAGTAAGTGTTTTATCCACAACAATGGTAAGAGTAATCTTGCTAAGTTTGATATAAGGAGTGATAAAGATATATTTTTTTGTTATTTTTTCATTTAGTAAAGCTTATTGTGTTTATAACAAATGTTCCAAGGTCTTTGAGGAATCCATTTATGTTGTCTTTGAAGAAACTAGTAATGGTGATGCTAGTTCATCTTCATTTGATGGGTTTTAGTTAAGCAAATATGTAGATGATGAGGATGAAAGAGTCTTGGATAAATGCAATCACCAAAGTGTCCCCTTGTAATAAGGGCTTGAGTCCAAATTAGGATGACGATAAACAGCCTGATGGCATTGATGCTCATCTAGAGTCATTCAAAATGCAAGTGAAAGATCCCAAGATGATGATATGAATAATTTGTCATCCCCAAGATTCTCTAAATACGTTCAAAGTCACTTCAATAAACCAAGGAAGGGAATTAAGTACAAGTCTGCCCATCCTTTAGACAATCTTTTCACAAACATCAATACAGGTATAAGGACATGCTCATCCTTAAGAAATTTTTGTGCATTCTTTTCATTTGTTTCTCATATAGAACCAAAGCATCATGCTGAAGCATTGGAAGACCTAAACTGGGCATGGCTATGCAGGATGAATTAAACCAGATTGAGAGAAACCAAGTTTGGTTCCTCACACCTAGACCAAAGGACCATCTAGTGATTTAGACTAAATGGATGTTTAGGAATAAGTTAGATCAATTTGGGAAAGTGGTTAGGAACAAGGCCAGATCGATTGCAGGAGAGTACAACTAAGAGGAAGTGATAGACTTTGATGAGACATTTGCACTTGTGGCTAGACTAGAAGCCATCCGCATATTACTTGCATTTACCTCTCATATGGGCATCAAAATTATTTCAAATGGATGTTAATTGTGCTTTTTTAAATGGCTTTCTAATTGAAGAAGTCTATGTTAACAACCCCCTGGATTTGACGGTCCTTAATTTTTAAATCATGTTTTCAAACTCTATAAAGTTGTTATGGTTTAAAACAAGCTCCAAGGGCTAGGTATAAATGTCTTAGCAAGTTTCTTTTGGAAAATGATTTTGGAAAGGAAAAAAATTGATAAAACCCTTTTCATTAAAATAAAAGGGGAAGACTTCCTCATTATTTAGGTTTATATAGATGATATTACATTTGGTGCCACTAACAATTATCTATGTTAAGAGTTTTCCAATTTAATGGGTAAGAAGTTTGAGATGAGCATCATGGGAGAACTTAACTTCTTCTTAGAACTTTAGATCAAGCAATGCTAAGATGGCAGATTCGTCAACCAAGGTAAGGATGTTAAAGAACTCTTGAAGAAGTATAAGCTTGATGGGGTCAAGCATGCGAGCACACCAATGACATTGAACTCAAACTAGACCTTGCTTAGAATGGTAAGTTAGTCTCAGAAAAGGTCTGTAGAGGTATGATTGGTTCACTCCTATATATATGGTAAGTAGACCATATATTATGTTCAATGTATGCTTATGTGCTCGATTCCAACATGCCCCTTAAGAATCTCATCTAATAGTTGTCAAAAGAATTTTTAAATATCTTGTAGGAACCAAAGACATTGGTCTACAGAACCCCAGAGATGGCGACTTCAATCTCATTCGATATTCAGATGCAGATTATGTTGGATACAAAGTAGACGAAAAATGCATCTCAGGGTACTACTAATTTTTTGGGCACTCCCTAGTGTCATGTCACTCAAGGAAACAAAGCTCAGCTGCTCTATCAACTACTAAAGCTAAATATATAGCTACGGCACATGTTATGCCTAATTAGTTTGGATCACACAGCAGCTACAAAGCCTTGGGTTTGACTTCCAAAAGGTACCTATTCATGTGATAATATAAGTGTAATAAACATTACAAAAAATCCAGCCCAATAGTCAAGAAAAAAACACATTGAAGTCAAACATCACTTAATTCCAAATCATATTAAGAAAGGTAATTTCACACTTTGAAATTTGTTCCCTCATATTTGCAATTTGTTGACATTTTCACCAAACCTCTTGTTGAAGATAAGTTCCTCTGTATTCGAAGTGAAGTTGGTATGTTGAAAATGGATGGGTAAATTGAGGGGGAGGATCCCTCAGCAAATGGTCTAATCTGATAAAATTTTACAGGATACCACCAATGTCATTGGACAAGACATTAAGACTTCATCTCAAAGTCTAGATCAAACTCATGTTCTTGGATTTCGGATTTCTAGCTCATCGATTAATTATGACAAGTAGATGATAGGGATTTAAATTAATTAAATACCTCCCCAGCTACCTTTTTTTGAAAACTGTGGGCTTTTAAAGATTTTTCAAAACCTTGATTTCTCTCTTTCTTCTAAAAAAGCAATGATTTCCTTTATTAATAACTATCCTTGATACAATCTCTAAGATTTCATGTGCCTTCTAAAAACCGTCTCTCTCTCTCTCTCTCTTTTTCTCTGTTTCTCCCATAAAGAGAACTTGCCTTGGTTATAACCACTCAACCTCTTCTCTCCCTCTCTTCTAAACCCTCAAATGTATCCTCCCGCCTTGTTGAAACCCTTAAAGAAAACTGCTATCATGTGTTCCAAGTGAAAAGAAGCGAGGCCTACAGATCCCTTCACCACCTCTGCAAAGGGAACTTGCAGAGCCACTTAGTGACGCATACTAAAGTTCGGTGTAGTAAACACTATCTCTAACTCTAAGGTAAAATTGTTTGCTAATTCTAGAAATATAGTGTCTAAAATTGATTCCTTAGAAACCTAGGAATCCCTCACCTTCCCCTTAAGTGGTTCATTGATTTAGGAGCAAAATGTGCAACCATATTGTTGAAAAGGAGTTGATATGCTACGAGTTTGTTGACTTTGATTTTCTAAGAAAGGCTACGTTTTCTCTTGTTGAAAAGTTATAAAATTTAGGTTGCATAAGGCTTTTTGATGTTAGTGATGAACAGTGCCCTCCATTAGTTCGCGTATTTATGGTAACTTTAAAAAAGTTGAAGCTCAAGGGAGGGGAAGAACCTAATACAGCACCAAAGTCAAGAGCACCACCATCACCCTCACAACTACGTCCATTGAGAGGATCTATAATCTCAACTAAGATCCTCCAATGTTTCCTCCCTTAATGTTTTCAGCTGAGGTTCGTAAAATTTATCTCCAAAAATATGCCCATCCTTCAAGAATCAAGAAAAACAAATAGTCATACACAACCCTATACTCTGACCCACTATACACAGGTTGCTTCCACTTAAATACCCATCTTGCAAAGCTTATCTTTAGTTAGCAATCTTTGTTGAAGCATAAGCCATGGTATAACTCCACGCTTAGGAATTTTATACTTATGCCATACAAGTGGCTTCTAAGTCGCTCGCAGGCATTTGTTTCTTTCCAATTATGTGCAGACCTGGCATTATATTTCCTATCTGATGCAACCAACTATTTATTATTTTGAGTATCAAACCCTTGTTACATTTGCCTGGCTTTAAGGACCCTTTTCCAATACCAACTATCCTTCACTGAATATGTGTATTACCATATGGTTTTCCCTTTAAGGTAGTAATGATCAACCCACCTCAGCAATAAGCTTTTAGCTTTGGTGGCCAAATACCACACTAGTTTTGTTATACGGTTGTATTCCAATGAAAGCAATGTTTTAGACCAATCCAAATAGACTAAAGTAGGTCTTTTATGCTGAATATCAGAGCTCCATAAGAAGTTTATGTAGCATTGTGAAACTTTGCTCAACACATACTTAGGTGGCAAAAAAATTTGCCCCTACTATATAAACATGCACATCAGGACTAAATTGATGATTAATTGTATCTTCCTTACAAAAGATAGCTTTTTCACTGGCCAAGCCCTTGTCGTTGTAGTAATCCTCTCCACTAAGGTGTGACAATCTTGTGAGCCTTTAAGGCTTTACTGGAACACCTGAATTTTTAAAAGGTAAAGAACTACTTTAGAACCCTGCGATTTCGTCTAATTGATCAGCCAAATGTTTTTAAATTCCAGCAGTAACCATAAGAGATTTGTGTAAGTTAGCTTCAAGCCCTGGGCATTCTGAAAAATGCTAGAAAGTAGCTATTATGCTTTGTACACTCTTTCTATTTGCTCTATAGAAAAGCAGTAGATCATCAGCAAAAGATAGCGATCCTAGTCTCATTTGGGTATAGCCAGGATGGAATTTGAACCCCTCTTGTGCATAGGCCACTTTGAGAGATCTAACCAAATAATCCATGGCTAAGACATAAATTAGAGGAGATATGGGATCCCCTTGTCTCAATCCTCTTTGACCTCTAAAGAAACCATAGAGTTCACCATTTAATCTGATAGAGAACACAGTTGATGATATGATATGCACGTCATAATGAGTTTAACAAACCTCAAGTGGAAGCCATAGCCAATTAACAATCTCTCAATGAAATCCCATCTGATAGTGTCACATGCTTTCTTCAGATTAACCTTCATGACTCATCTAGTAGATGTCCCCTTCTTATTGTACATTTTGATAAGATCTTCATATATTATATTATTGTGAAGAATTGATCTCCTACACACAAAGGCACCCTAGGTATTATCAACCAATGCAGGCAGAACAACCTTCAATCTGTCATAAATCACCTTAGTTATGCATTTGTATATTGTATTGCAGTAGGCAATAGGCCTTAAGTCAGCAACAGTTTTAGGGCGTTCAAGTTTTGGAACCATTGTAAGTATGGTGGCATTCACCTGTTTGAGCGATTTTCCAATATCAAACAAATTTTTGATAGCTCCACATGCATTGGGGTAGTTATCTCCCAAGTAGACTTGTAAAAGTAGCTACCGTAACCATCAGGTCTAGGACTCTTGTCATTCCTAATGCTAAACATAGCTTCTTTTATTTCCTTGTTAGTTATGGGTCGCATGATGTCCTGTTGCTGTTCTTCAGTTAAACATCTACCCTGCATTATAACCTAAAATAAATGACCTCCCCTCTATCATTGCCCCAAGACTCGGTAAAGTGGTGAACCAGAATTTCTCCTATGCCTTTGGTGTCTGATGATAGTTCTATTCTTTTTTCCCAATGCTTTGATGTTTTAGTGATAATTTCTTTGTGTAATGCTTAAGAAGAAAAAAAACATTGTTCTGGTCCCCATTTTTTAGCCAATTCTCTGTTGATTTTTGTAGTAAAAAATCTCTCTGCTCTTTCAGCATGAAATTGTAGTTAGCAATGGCCACTTTTTCAGCAGCATACAACTCAGTGTTAGTGAATCAAGAGAGATGGCCTGCTGAATGTTATGTAGTTGCCTTTGAGGACTTATAGTTTTTGCATGGATTTTCACCATACTGTGATATGTTAGGTGCTTCTAATCGATTCTTCAAAGCTTTTTGCATAGAGACTAGTTTGTACATAGGTGTACCCTGCATCTTAGCTTGCCAGTGCTTACTCACCAGCTTTTTGAAGTTAGGTGCCAAAAAAGACACATATTAAAGAATTTCACTGATGCCTCCTTATTTGATGTAAGCGAGTAAGACTTGTTGGTAATCGGCAATGGTATGAGATATCTTCAGGCAATATCTCATACATAATGTCAGAGAATGCCAGAATAGCTTCACCCTTTGCCAGCACTCTATCCTGTTTGGAAATACTCTAGTATTTCCATGTCTATTACTCCATGTATAGGATACTCCTATATGCTTAAGTTCTTGAAGAGCATAAGCATCTATGAAATTATTAAAATCCTTAATTTCATTTACCAATACTTGATCACCACCAACCTTTCCTTAATAGCTAATAAGCTGTTAAAATCCCCTCAAAATCTAGGGGTATGTCATTCTACGGCCAATATGGCCTAGAGTTCCTAATAAGTTCTTCCTTTCATGAGGGTTGGTGGAATCATAAATGACAGTGACAAAATTAACCAGATTAGCGTGCATTTGAAGGTCTATAAATGAGTTTTGAATCTACAAAACTTGTATCTAATAGGCCAAGATCCCATAGAACTCAAATTCTAATCCTTGCATGAGCTTCAGCATTCGTAACCACACACCAAGTAGAACCAATAGCGTTTTTGACTGTATCAATCCTATTCACTCACTACTAAAAGTTTGGCTTATTCTTACGGAATATTCTGACGGAAAATAGGTCTGTCAGAATCTCCGGAGGAAATCCGACGGATTCAGAAAAATTCACTGGATTTCCGACGGACCTATTTTCCGACGGATTTCGACGGAATTTCGATGAAATTTCCGATGTCAGAAAATAAAAAAAATTTCAGAAGTAATTTTTTTTTTGCCCCGAGTTGAATGGAGGGAGAATAATTGTTTTATTGAATCGGAATTCCGATGGAAAAATCCGTCGGAATTCCGACAGAATTCAGGTTCCGATGGAATTTTCGATGGAATATGCCATCAGAAAATAAAAAATTTCAAAAAGTTTTTTGACCCGAATTGAATGGAGGGAAAATTCAAAATTTTTTGTACGTTCCGATGGAAAAATCCATCGGAATTCTGGCTGCATATTCTGTCGGAAATTCTCTTATAAAACTTGCCCCACGCTTCATTTTTTTCGTTGTTCATTTCGTAAAATAGAGAGAGATAGAGAGAGAGAGGGAGTACTGCCACTTGCCATCGCCCCACTGCCATTTGCCGCTATCCCACCACCATCACCTCCTCTAGCCGTCATTCGTCGTCGACTTTTTGAGAAGATTTTCTCTTGTGTAATCTGTACAAATTTGTAGTTTGTTAAGTATATACGCTGAATTTAATAATTTGTATAATTAGTTTGCATGTAATTATGTAAATTTAATAGTTATATAGTTAGTTTGTTATGTTGATGTTAGTTTGTTAGGATGATAATTTGTTCTCAATTTTGTACTTTGTTATTAAAGAATGTAATTTTTTGTTAATAAATTATAATTTAATGTTAATATCAATTTAACGTAAATGATGAAAATTTATTGTGTATTAGATATGTTGGAAAATGTTTTTATAGTTCGGCACTATATTTTTTTAAAATAAATTGTAAAAATCCTGACGGAATTACCGACGGCTTCTGATGGAATTCTGACGGACTCCAACGAAATTCTTGGGTTTTTTAAAATTATTTCCCAGAAAAAAAAATTTCCCAAAAAAAAAACCCAAAGCATCCGACGGAATAGTTCCGTTGGCCACATGAATTTCCGTCGGAGGTCCGTCAGAAAAGGCCTCCGACGGTCACCTCGCTCTATCGGAATTGTTCCGACGGAATACAATTTTCTGTCAGAACCCCTTCCCGACCGCGGTTATTCCGATGGGCATCTTCGGTCGGAATATCCGTCGGAAAATGAATTTTTTGACCGAAAAACTTCCTTTTTCGGTCGAAAAATCCGTCGGATTATTGAGAATTTTTAGTTGTGCAGCTAGGAAGCATTTGACTGCATTCTGCTTACTTAGGCCATTAAGACCCCTTATATTCTAGAATGCTATTCTATCCATGATCTCTTGCTAGAGATCCAAAGCTGTTATGAAGAACAATACCAACCATAGGAGTAATGCATTGTTGTGTTATCACTAGTTACTTGGCTTCTGTCTGCATAGTAGGGGGCCTAGTCTGTTCAATTTGTTCAGTCATGGCAATTTTATTTTTAGATTCAGTCATGACAATAGCTAGCGTAGGAGCATTTTGTTGAGGTTTTTTTTGCCCCCCCTAATCCATTCTTTCTTCACTCTTTTCTTATAGTCATCCATAAGATGTCCAAACATATGATATAAATCACATTTAAGGGGTTTCCATTAAAAAACCACCTCTTGTATTGTGAGCTCTCTAATCTCATCCATAAAACCAACCATTTTTGGGAATGGCATAGCAATGTCCATTTCTATAAGCACTCGTGCAATTGTTCTTGTCTTCTTTTGAGTAGCTTTGTCTATAGCTAGTGGTCTTGTAGCCAAGCTAGCAATCTTAGTCTAGCCGGTTATTAACTTTTTTGTATCTTGACATAGGTATCATTGGTTTTTTCAGACCTCACTCTTTGGGCTTAATTTTTTAGTACCCTGAGATATGATATTCTGATTTTTGGTACCTTTTGAATGCCTGTTTTAATTTTTCAATACCTCACGTACTATTTCCTTTTTCACTTTTGGCCCAAAGTTTTAGAAATTGTAGAAAAATCCCCAGAATTGGATAAAGTACGCAAATAACCTATTTTTAGGGTTTTTTTAAAGAAAATATACTTGTTTTAAATGATTAAACTTCTTACAATGATTGTATTGGTACCAATTATCACAATCTGCTGCTTATATCATAAATATTATACTTTCTATGGTTATAGGTCCACCATGCTTAGGAAATACTTAAAACTTAATTAGAGAGTTTCGACCATTACCTGAACTTAGTCGACGTTAGACCCTGATATTCCTCTAACTTCTAGTTTACGGAGATTACTAATCTCAATCATACATTCCTTAGGTCAAGCATATCATAAATCCATTTCGTTTCCTAGCTTGGACTGTAATCGCTAATCAAGTTCTTTTATATTTTAAAGGATAGTGGAACTTTAATCAAGAAATTATAATATTTACGATATAAGGTTTAATTGAATAATGCTCCCTACTGGAAAACTCCTTTTATTAAATGCTTGAGAGTCGAAATATTACAATGGAAAAATTTGAGAGGGACCTAAACTATTAAGATCATTAAAGACGCTTGCTCATAGAGAAATGAAGAATCCCGACTTCTATTTTGCTCAAGTATGTCAAATGATCGTGTCCCTTCTCAACATTCAACGTCTCCTTTTATAAAGAGGAAGGGGGTACATAGGATCCCCTAATAGTTGCAGTATGCACTAATAATTTCACATGGCTATAATGACATCACATGGCTATAGTAGACTGCCTTATTCTGCTGACCTGACACTTGTCAAAATAGTACAATAATGGGAGCAACAACTTCTTAGCGCCTTTTATTGCTGATAGGGCTAGTCATCCATTTTGAGATTATGCATGTGTAATGCCCCGGCCCACTCTCGAGTCGCGACTATTATCATGAACAGCTTTAAGGATCGTCGATTGGCCCCACAAATCACCACAGGCCTTTCTAACGTGCTTCGTCCTCTCTCACATGCTACTTGGAAAGCTTCTCAGGAGGTCACCCATCATAAGATTTCTCCACAACAAGTACACTTAACTGTGAAGTTCTTAAGAGTGGGCTTCCTGAAAAGAAAGGTGCACTTTTGGTCATATAAGTAGTCATTTCAAATCCTTTTAAGCCATACTCGAGATATTATAATCACCCCCACTTGAAGCGCACAACGTCCTCATTGTACTTCACTAACTGACCGACTTACGCGTCCTATTGACCGGCGGTCCATCCTAGTATCTTTGCCCCGCTAAGTAACTGCCCAGGGCTCTCCCATCCACTGGTGCAGCTCACGGTCACGGGTCAGCTCTGATACCATCTGTAATGTCCTGGCCCCCTCTTGAGTCGACACTGTTACCAGGAACGGCTTTAAGGATCATCGACTGGCCTCACAAATTGCCACAACCGTTTTCGGCGTGCTTCGTCCTCGCTCGCACGCTACCTGGGAAACGTGTCAGGAAGTTGCCCATCATAAGATTTCTCCACAACAAGCATACTTAACTGTGAAGTTCTTAAGAGTGGGCTTTCTGAAAAGAAAGGTGCATCTGTGGTGATATAAGTAGTGACTTTTTTAAGCCACACTCAGGGTCTTACAACATGCCTTCATCTTCAATAATATCTTCCAGACTATCATTTTATCATTAAAATCTTCATCAAATTAAAGATTCTCTGGATCTTATTTCTCAAATATTTCAAGAAGATATTTCTTTCCTTTTTCTGATAAGAATTTTTCAGCTCCAACATCAAAAAGATAATCAAAGACATCTGCTAAAGCCGCTCCCCCCACCTTCATATATTCGCTAAACTCGTTGCGATAGGTGAAAGTAGTGTTCCCACAATTCATTAGAGCTTTTCCTCTTTCAATCAACGCCCAACTTTGATGATAAATGTTGCAAAAACCAATGGCTCTTGCTAAAGCAGCATTAATAACTAATTCTCATCATTCCAAAAATCATTCTTGTCGTCGATAAATGGGGTCGTCGAAATCAATTATCTGAACAAGATAATGAGCTAGTTTGACTTTTCCATTTTCATACTTGATTGGTGCGCAATGTACCTCCACATATAGGCACCTATTATATGGAGTTTTTGTTAAATCATCAGGAAATGTATGAATCCAATAGATCCTTCTAGACATGCATTGCTGAAATTTAGTTAGTGTTGAGAAAAATGGGTACTTTGGATCTGGGAATTCCATAAAGTAAACTACTATCGCGAATTCCGGGGCTTTAATGATGGGGTCATTTGGAGAGATTGAATTTATTGGGAAACTAACACGACCAACTCCTGATTTATCAGGAAAGTGAATTGTAGTAGTCCATGATTCCCAAATGTCAGAAGAATAATTATGATAACAGTCGATGCATACTGGATACCACTAATTGAACCTTTTTTCTTGAACATGAGAAGTTATTTTTTTCTTAGATATCATAAGGATACGTTAAGTAATTAACTTCTAACTCTGGAAGGGAAAATCCTTGGGTTATTAGGTAGGCAGAAGATAGCAGATCAAAGCGTGATCCACTTTTTGTATGGAATTCCAATTTATTGATAAGGATTTTACTAGGAGTAACCTGTTGTAGTAGTAATGGCATTTCATATTGGATTTCCTCCTTTTCTGGAAGAAGTTCTGCTCTAATGATCACCATTGGCAAGTTCTCGAGTTAAACTATCTGCCAGAGAGTTCTTTGATCCCTGTATATGTTTAATAGAGAATGAAAAATGGTTAAGCCATAATTGCTAATGCAGGAGTCGCCCTTGCACTTGTATATTTGATAAATTCTTTTTCACAAAACCAAGTATTCCTTTGCAATCAGTTCGAATAAGAAAAGATTTTGAGGCTATAAAGATTAAGAAATTTTCAATTCCCCTTATGACTATAAGGATTTCTTTTTTCATCGTAGGATAGTTGCATTCTGCCTTATTAAAATTTTCACTACAATGTTTGCAAAGTTTTTCTCCTTCTTTGATTTTGAGTGTTGTACTCCAGTGCTCATTGCTGACATTTGTCTCAAGAATTAAATTGTCTCTTTCATTGGGCAAATTAAGAGCATGAAGATTTGTACACATCTTTTTGAAGTTTTGAACAATCTTTGAATCACTAGGGGTCCATGTCGAACATACTTCTTTCTCTAGTTTCTGCTACAATGGCTTTCTTAGTTTAGCTAACTCTTTAATGAAATCTGAAGTATAGGTAAGGCATCCAGGAAACCTTTCTAGCTGCTTTCTATCTTTAATTTTTTCAAGGAAATTTTCTATTTTTTTATAATGTGCTTTTGTAAAATGATTTGTCCAGCTTTTATCTCTATACTTAAAAACTCAATTTCTCATTCAGCATAAATGCACTTGTTCTTACCAAATATAATACCATGATCGTTGCATCTTCGGGTGACAGCTAAGGCATCATCTTTGTGCTGTTCTATGATTTTGGAAAAAACAAAGATATCATCGATGTGAACTAAACAACACTGATTAATGTCTTTGAAGATGTTATCAATTCTTCTTTGGAATATTTGAGGTGCATTCTTTAGGCTAAATGACATTACTACCCACTTACAATGTCCTTGGGAGGCACTAAACATAGTTAAAGGAATGCTTTTTTCATCTATTTTTATTTGTCAATATCTACTTTTGCAATATATTTTCGAGAACCACGTGGCTTCTTGAATTCTGTTGAAGTAGACTGTTTTGTTAGGAATATAATAACCACCAAAGATAGTGTTATCATTAAGCTTTTTATAATTGATTACCATTCTTACTTTTCCTCTTTTTTCTTCAGCATGATTTCTTTCCATGAAAGTGGGACTAATATGAGGACCCTTGCTATTCTTGATTAATCCTTTATCTAGACGTTCTTTGATTTGTTTATCAAATTCTAGGATATCCTGGTGTGTTTACACCATTTGTTTGACCCGAATAATAGTATTAGGATTTAACAAAGTAATTTTTGTAAATGTCTTATCTTTATCCCAAAATTTTAGAGGATTATCAGAGTAGAGTTCTTTGCATAATTTCTGTTGTTGTTCAACAATCTGCTATTTAATAGATAACTCAAGTAATGAGATTGTTAGTGCTGTCTCTTGTTCTGCAGGCATTACTTTCTCACCACGCTGGCTGTGCATGAACTCAATTTTCTGATGAGTATAAGCCTTGCTTAATTTTTCAATAGGAACCGAGTGACCATTAATTGTAAATATTATTTGGTTTATGGTCTGTGTGCATAGAGAATACAATCTCTAAAAATTATTTTCAACATCTATGTCATGAGAAGGTTGATCAATAGCTCGTAGAATTGGTATAATACATTGAACTCCTTCTAATTCTATGGATAACCCTTCTATAACTTCATTGTGGCTCATAATACTATTATCAGCTATCCTTACTTGTAATAGATTCTTGGCTCTTTTCCACATAAACTCTGGAAATAACGATCTCTTTTCAAAGAATACAGAACATCCATTATCTATATCGGTACACAATTCATATTTATTATATCCATCCAAACATACATTTGTTGGGATGTAAATGCTATTAGGATTTGTATAGGTAACTTCATAGCATATCTTCATTGTCATATTTTTAACTAATTTATATTCATAGATTGGCTCACTAACAGTTCTTGTTTTATACCTAATGACTTTCCTATCTAGGCTTATACTTCTGTCTACACTGTATCTCGCGGGTTCAAAACTCATTCTACCTATTTTATTGATCATACTAATTGTGTAATCTTCCTTAAGCTTTTCTCTAGCCGATGAAGATCCATCCCTCCATTTTGATCTTGCACTCATGATTCTTAATAATTGGGATTTAATAGTAATTTTTCCATTTTCATTAATTTTTATTACATTTTTCTTGTTGATTTTTGTAGGGTTCGCGAAACTAAAAATCCATCTCCTATCAATTTTTATCTTATGAGGATTGGATTTAATCCTCTGGATTTTTTACATAAGGGTAGGACTTTCAGACTTTTCTACTTCTATTATTGTTATCTTAGTTTTTGAATCTATGGTATTATCTAGTTGGTAGATTATTTTCTAAAATATCCTCAGTGGGTAACCTCCTCTTTTCATATCTAACCAACTGTTTTTATCTTAAGGGATAAGAAGTTTTTAGCAATTCGTCCTTTAGGTCATCATAATATCTAGGCTGGTAATTGAATCATACTGATCCAATTACATAAGTTGGTCTTAATCCTTATGATAATTTGATTATTAAATTTGATATGTCTAATATCACAGAGCAAAGAATAAAGATCAATATCTTTGCCATAATATCGTAATGGAGTGATTTGAACTAGGGCACTTCTAACATGGATATACCTGTTCTTTCTATCTTTGCTATGCCTAAAGATGTTTTTCCAAGTAATGAGATTAACTTCTCCCACATCATACTCACAATCACTGATTTCTAGTTCTCCTTCCATCATTTCACATACGTATTTTCTTTTTAATTGAAAGATGAAATTTTTATAGATCATGTCTTCCTGAATTATAGGACGAACTCAATCTCCTTTCACTTTTTCGTTCTCATTGTCTGCAACAAACTCTTCTTCTTGAAGATTACCAAGACTAATTGAGTTACTTTCTATCATATAACTTGTCTCTTTATAATCACTTTCTTCATATTCATCTTCTAATATAATCTCAACAATTCCCTTATTGTTATTTAGGACTAGGTCTAGTGCATCTTCCTGACTTAGCTCAAAGCAAGCTAGGCTTCTTAGGGTTTCAATCAGCTTATTGTTCTTCCTATTTTTGCATTCATTGACATAATGTCCCACTTCTCTGCATGCCCAACATTTGCAATTGTTATTTCCTGCGAGACAATAAGCTACTTTTTTAAAACATCTTCGTTTTTGAGGGTTTGGTTTGTTATAATATTTTGTTTTATATTTCTCTCCTCTTTGCTTATTAAAGCTTTTTTTCTTAATTTTCTTTTCCCATTGATGAGGTGAATCCTAATTAGCTAGAAATTGCTTCTTAATTTTCTTTTACTTTTGTAGATCAAGACACTGATCATTGGCCCATTTTCTTCAATTAGAGATATTTAAACCAATGGTATCAATGACATATGCTCTTTCAAACCATCGAATATATTTTTCATTAATTATGAAATTTATCAGATATGACAATTTGTCATAGAACATACCAAGATTAGTTTCATTATGCCCAATTTCATAATAATATTGAGTAAATTCAGCAATGTAATTCTCCAGATGCCTCATATCCCATAACTCTATATTATTAATCTTTCTTTGCCATTCCCTTGTTTTTTTCTTTAGAATCAAGTTTAGTTCTGATAAACTCAGTTGCAATTTTCTTACATAAAATTTTAAACATTGTAGCTGGTATTTCCATCATTCTTAATGCATTTTTACCATTTTCATTTAATGAATCATACCAGTCAGCTACAATAGCTGAAAAACTATGCTCAATATAGTTTAAGAAATATGTAGCAGTCTAAGTAGTATTTAGGTTTAGGATACTATTCATGCCTCTTTTCCAATGTTCAAACATTTCTGCTCTATTATGGGATCTATCAATATTTAGGATATATCATGTTTGGCTAACTAGAGTAAGGCCAATTTCTTCCAAAGTCATAGTTTTCTTTGGGATAAACCCAAAGGAAAAGTTAGTTGTTCGTCCTACTAGAATATATCCAGGTCTCATAAAATGAGTATTTCTTCTAGAAGGTTCAACAAATTCTTCAGGTTTAGGAACAATATTGTGAACTAAATTGGATTCAATTTTATCTTTGTTAAATTTTTCTCCAATCTCATTAATCTCGTCATCAAATACCATTTTACCAAGTTTTTTTAATCTAATTTTCTTCTAATTTCCTCCTAATTTTCTTCTAATTTCCTCTAAAGGCACCACATTAAGATCTTCAAGTTTAATTAGGTTTATTGTTGATATATTTCTTCTTCTAAATGGACATTATTTGTCTCTTCATTATCATCAGTTAATACATCCTATTTATCAATAATTGCACCCATGATTCTATTTAATTCTTCTGGAATTTGTTCTTTCTCAAACATATTGTAACACCCCGAATATCTAGGGTTAGGAGTATTAAGGATTTCTTAATTCCTACTTAAATTTTGGGACGAAATGGACAGAGTTCTTCTTAAAAACTGACTATTTCCTAAGTTTAATGCTTTACATTAACTCTTTGCAATGAATAGAAGTATAAAAGGGCACTAAAATAAGCTCAGTGGCTACTCACCGGAGTTCACAACTGTGCGAGCCACTCACCCGGAGTGTACCAAAAAATAAAGCTTAGTAATAAAGAAGGAAATAAAAGATACAACTTGACCGATCATGCATCCGAAGTACTGGGATTTACATCCCAAAATATAACTAACTTCAGCTAAAAAGACAACTGGCTCATCAGATGGTTGGCTCACATGGCTATACAGAGCGACTTATAAACAATATGCATTACATGAACTAGAGTACTTTGTTTACATACATTTACAACTCTAGGGATACATTATATTACATCGCTTAACTCGTAAGTCTACTTCTATATGTGCACACATGACACCTTTTCAAAGCAAGGTAATATTCCAACTTAGTATATATAGATCGACTTCTACCTGTCACATTGAAAGCCTGGGAAAAGGGAAAATAGAGACGGGATGAGTTACCATACGCTCAGTGAGTATTTCTCAACTCCTTAAAAACCAAAACCATTTGCAAGCAGCAGTTGCACAACATTTGTATATTATTATCATATTAGGCAATCATATTCCCCAAGGAAAATCATCTCCTCTAAACCTCATACTAAGCCACTCAAGCTCCTTTCTAGACCCTTAACAACCCAACTTCCTTAATAATTAAAAATTCAGGCACATAAGCAAGCAAGCAACAATGATAGGGAAAAATACTTTCAAATACACATTTTGAAAACATACTGACTCATGTTTTATTCAAAGAATAGTTTACAAATCACACTCGCCTCTTCACGGCTCATATACTCTTTAAAGTTCCTAAAATACCCACGTTGGTAATAATTCAAATAATTTTCTCATTTATCAGGAAAATATCTTATCTTTTCATACATAAGATTTATAAGGTGCTGGCTAGGGGAGATCTACACTCGCCCTAAGTGAGGTCATCACTCACAACTCACTTTATTTTCGGGGTATACGTAATATAACATTTGCCCAAAACACGTCTCAGTAGAGTTGTTCTAACTTCGATATTGTCCTCTGTGGGAGCAACAGCTCATGCCTTATCCCGCGTCCAGTCCCCCCTCAAGGTTTTATCATGCATCACATATCATCGAACATTACCTTTGGGAGAAACAGCTTATGCCTTATCTTGCTTCCAGTTCCCACCATCAAGATTTCATCACATGTAATGGAACATTACCTTTGGAGGAAACAGCTCACACCTTATCTTGCGTCCAGTTCCCACCCTCAAGGTTTTATCACATGTCATCGAACATTACCTTTGGGGGAAACAGCTCACACCTTATATTTCGTCCAGTTCCCACCCTCAAGGTTTTATCACATGTCATTGAACATTACATTTGGAGCAAACAGCTCACGCCTTATCTTGCATTCAATTCCCACCCTCAAGGTTTTATCACATGTCATCGAACATTACCCTCGTCAGGGTCTTCTAGGGTTCCCACTTTAGGATCTAACTCCCTAGGCCTGGCAAAGTCCTAGCACTATCTTAGCCTTTAAAACGCATTAAACTGCCATAGGTTATACAAAGGAGTCACTATTACACATAGCAAGTCTCACCTTCAAGTGAGTTACGAATCACATCTTTTTAATAGTTGCTTACATAATTAAAGCCATGCTTGTCTAGCAAATAACCCATAACCCCACTAATGGTTTATGGTTCTTTCATTTTCAACATGAAAGACCTCTTAAAATCATAGTGAGTCTGCTAACTCGTAATTCGAAACTCAAAGTAATTTGCTAGCATATAATTCAAACTAAGTTTCGCAATTAACACTTTCAGTT
This sequence comes from Carnegiea gigantea, assembly GCA_029747015.1. Classification (NCBI taxonomy): domain Eukaryota; kingdom Viridiplantae; phylum Streptophyta; class Magnoliopsida; order Caryophyllales; family Cactaceae; genus Carnegiea; species Carnegiea gigantea. Next base: position 437,384 of record JAKOGI010000331.1, read on the forward strand.
GCCCTTTTTCAGTTTGTTTAAATCCTTTTGAACACAAGGAAAGAGATATAAACAAACTAAAGTCTTAAAACATTTTCGAACTCGCTAATAGTTTTCTTTTTAACCTCCTAGACCTATCGACTATTTACTTGAGTCATTCACTGAGTAGTTCAACGATTTAGGTTCTTTTTAGGCTACAAATACCTTAACAATTGAATAGGCAACTGGCGAACATTTAGAAACCTTTGAATTTATGGAGACATGCCTTTTAGCGACCCTTTTAAAGATTTCTAAAATTTTACAAGCCATTCGCATGGCATCATTGAAATAGTTTAAGAGGGAAGGGGGGTTCATAGATAGCACATTCATATCACTTCGCAGAAACAGTTTCAGCAGAATCAACCTAATATCCTAAATGCTTCGTAATCCACACAATTGCGGTTAATATCAAACCCGGGCTCCCTCCTCACACAACACCGGCTGTAAGAACCTCGAATCACTCAATAGTTTCACCTCAAGCCATCCAACTACCAAGCTCAGTTCAATATTGTCATAATTCAATCAGTAGATCATGAAACCAACATACACAAGCATAGCATTCATACTATTCACCATAAATAGAATTTAAACATGACAAAACTGATATAGTAATGATGTTCAAGCATAATTTAGCTTGCTCTACAATACCTCAAATCACCCGGTTAGCAACCTCAGGGCATAACGTTCACATGCAACCTCCAAAACAGAATTTAGGTATGATAAACTGATGTAGCAGCAACATTAATGCATGGTTCTGTTTGTTCCCAATTCTCCAAATTGGCCGGTTAGTAAAGTCACACATCAACTCAACATAAAATACTCCCAAATTAGCATCATCATTATGTTTGCCCAAATTTAATTCTAATTTCTCCAATTACTAATTACTAACTCAAATTCAAGCATAAACTAACTATAATAAGTAAAATTCATTGAAATTACTAATAATTTAGAAGGAAGAGAAAGATCCAACTCGATTCCAAGCTAGAGGCTCGTTCAAAGCTGCTGGGCTCGACTTTGAGTGATGGAAAAACCCCAATTTTTGACTCTTGCTCACTGACTGCATGAATAGACCCAGACCACGCCCAATCCCACGCGAATCAGACCCAAACTCAACCAAACGTTCACTCACTGACTTGAAGTTGAGGTGGATGTTTGGTGTTGCGAATCACTCCCAATTTATAGAGAGAATTGGGTAGCTAGAGACAAGCTTGCATGGCCAACTTCGGGCACGTGTTCGGTGCTTCGAATCGCCGCCCAAACCCACCAAAAATGTGGTAGTTCTTCTCTGATTTTGCCCAAATTTCGCACCAGAGGTTTGTTAGCTACTAGGGGAGGTCGAATGAGGGGAAAAGGAAGCTAGGTGAGGCAAAAATTTGGTGAAATTCTAGTGCTTAAGCCGCGTGTATGAGGAGAAGAAGATGAAGAAGATGAAGAGCAGAGAGAGAGAGAGAGAGATCGGGGCTCGGGGGGTCGCGTCTAGGAGAGGCAGAAAAGGGCCTGGCGTGTTTGACAAAAATACCCGTCCCTCTTCCTTTTTTTTGGTTCAAGCTTGCTCAATAATTAACACCGCTAGTCTGATCTCAAACTTCATACTCTAACCCGAATCGATAATACGATCTTTTGTCAATTATTCATTCCCAAATATATCAGAGTTCGATTTAATAATTAACGAAACTAATTCTAAGGTTGACAATCTAATCGTATTCGGGTTCCTACTCCATTTAGTACCGGTTAATAATCTTTATTAATGCTTATAAAAATTATTGAAAAATTTTAAAAACTAATAATAATAATAATAATAATAATAATAATAATATCGACAGTAATATTTTTTTAATAAAATTATCGCTCACACAAGCACATTAATAATAATTTATCTCATACAGTTACTAAAATGCGATTTTTATAACGTCATAGCTTAACGTAAAAATAAGGAATGCGGGTGTTACACATATTGGGCAGTTTGTCAAGATTATACTATTTATACTCCATCATCTTGTTCTTTTTCTGGCTTTTCAAACGATTTGTCAGCTGATTTTTTCCTAATTTTTTTTTGAATTTTTATATCATGCAAAGGAAATAGATTTTTGTATTTTGGGTTTTAGAAAGGATATTTGTGCTGAAAGGGAGTACTAATACTTAAATTCAATTTTCCACTACGTCGGATTACATTAACTGAAAAAAGATGAATTACCAATATTTACTTCTCGATCTCCTTAACTTCAGTCTTAATTTTTGCTAATTCAACTTTTAATTTTAAGATTATATCAGTGATATAGTTCAATTGAGGTGCTACTGAAGGGGTTCCTTCTGAGAGTGCACAATATGTGAATAATTGAGAGCATGACAAATAGCCAATGATTCAAGTATTAAACACAGTTAATTAGCTTAATTAGTCCTCAGTTAGCTTAATAATTTTAATTATTTTTTGTCACGTAGCTCTGATACCAAATGAAAGAGGACCTCAAGTATTGCTACTGACAGAAATTAAACATGCACAAATTTGATATTTTCGAAAGTAAATTTTTAAGGATTGGGGTTGAAATACAAATTTTAAAAGCATAGGGGCTTAAGAAAAACGGAGGGTACTTTCGGTCAGTAAATGTCGAGGTACTAAAATATTCGCTTTAAAAATTTAGAACTTGAATTATTAATGTCACGTATGTCAGGGTACCTAAGGATTAACTCCCCTACTCAAGCTGCCACAACCCCAAAACTCATGCTTGAGTACATGACCAAAGTCTGCAATCTATCAAGAAACTTTCCTCTACCTTACTCTAATATCTTAACCCACATCTTCAACTCCTTCAATATCTCTCTTGAGGCAGAAGACTGCCTTGATACTTAGATCCAAACAATCAATGAAAGCACTCTCAAAAGCCTCAAATTCAAACCCGTTCCCTCTGGGCATTAGAAACATAAGGAGAAGATCACTACCAATGACCTTGAAACGCCAAGCCTCAAAACAACCTCAAAAACATTCCTCTTACCTGGTCAGATTGGCTTAATGAAGACCTTAAGGAGATTCAAGGGGAGCTTACCAGCTTGGTTGCTGATCAAGCTAAGGTCAAAAGAACATTGGTTGATCTCAAAGGGTTTGTGAGGTTTGACTCGATGTGCTTTCAAGCTCAACTGTGCTATCTTAGATTTGAAAGTTAAGGAACGGTCCTTAAAGGTAATCAATGATGAGTCTGGGGCCAATGTGGAGAGGTTGGAAATATCTTTGAAGATAACGCAAGCTGAAATGGGTCAGGGGGAGACCATTATGGTAGAGATTGGTGTGTCAGAAGCTCTAGAGGAACCAGGGTCACCAACCCATCATCTAGATGCATCCTCCACTGAGCAATCCTAAAGCATCTCTCTCTCTCTTTCGTTTTTAGTTCTCAAAAGCAATTTCATTTTCTTAATATTTTTGAACAGTTTAGATGTTTTAAACATTGGATTGCCAAATGTTTTCGTGAAGTCTACCCCCTCTGATAAAAGTAAAAAAAAGAGGAGAAATAGTGTGGACTCATGTGGACATTGACCTTGAGTAGTCAAAGCGTATCTAAAAGGCTTTGAAAACTTCTAGAGTTCACAACTAGGTGACTAGAGGCGGCTCTTATCTTGGTATTACTATAATGCTTGGCATGCTTAGCTTTACTATAATTTGCTTAATGTGCTTGCTTATTATGCTTATATGATTCTCAAATTGAAGTTTTGTCTTTCATCATAAAGGGGGAGATTGATGAATCCCTCAATGTAATTGACTAGTTCAAAGTCACAACTCAAAGAGATTGGGAGTTTTGAGCGAAAACAAAAGCTCAATTTGAGTATATTGATCTATGTTATTCTTACCTATCTTGTCCCTGTGGAAATCCAAGGTCAAAATTAGACTCTCTAACTTTGGTATAGAGCAGAATCATTTTTCTTGAGATTATGGAAGAAAAATATCTAAGATTGTTGCTATCCTATCTTATACTTGAGATCTCAATGGAATATATTGTTTTGGAAAGAATCCTTTATTAACAATTGAATTGACTATTTTTGGTTATGCAATATATCCTTTCCTTAAACTAAGATTATGTAAAGATTTGGTTATTCTAGTTTAGAAAAGTTATATTAAATCAATCTCGAGTTTATTTTAAATTATTCTGATTGATTTCAGTGAGATTTTCTAAGATCAAATAAAACTATATATGTGGTCGATCAAGGTCCATTCATTTCAGCAATCAAGATTCAGTTTTGGAAACACTAAGGTTTGAACCAGAGGCATTGGAATCTAGATCCGAGTACATTGAAAATTTGGCAAGGACTACTCCAATGGTCAAAAAGGTTTTAAACCTTATAAAAGGTGGAGCTGAAGCAAGTGACAAGAAATAAGAATTCATTACATCATGAAAAGTGCTCAAGGGCAATTATTCTATAAATAATTTCTTTATACCCTTATTAAACCGAATATTTGTAAGAGAGATTTGGAACAAGTAAGTTGCGAAACTTACTTAGGTAGCTAGGTATTAAGAGGTTAAAACTTAGTAAGCGTGCTAGCTGAAGTTGCTCAGACGAGTAAGCTTGGGGCAGTAGACACTATGGAAAGCCAATGTGATTGATGTGTGCTTTTTAGGTAAAAAAAGAAGTGGATGTGATTAAATCCTACGGAAAGAAGTGTCTTAGGTGGTGACTAACCCTTTTTGAAAGGGTGAAAATCATAAATATATCCTGTGTTTTGTCTCTTTTTAATTCTATATTTTTTTCTGTTCAATTCTGACATTGGTGACTAATCTACAAAGTTGTTTATCGTGACATGGGAAGTGCATATTCTAAGTGCTTTGAAATTTCTTTAAGTCTTAATTTTTTAAGTTATCACCATATTCACCTCCCTCTAAGCTAAAACAAGATTGACTTTTTGAGACCTTCACTATTTAAACAAGGCATGGGGGAGTACTAAATTGTTGCATCTAATCAAATATAAAATGAAATTTATTTTTTGAAAAACTACTATCGCCCCTTGTTAAAAATAATCAATTAACCAAAAAAAAACCTTACTATCCTTCTTAGTGCTATCTTTTAGTTTGTTAAAAAAAACATCTAACAAGTCTACCCCGCCAGCAGCTCCAACCCCCCCCCCCCCAAAAAAAAAGTTACAAAAAAAAAATTTTAATCGGTCCTATTTGGTCCAGTCCCAGTTCAGTGTGGTTTTTCTCAGACTAGTCATAGTGTAGATCGAATTTTATTCAGGCTGATCCTTGGTCCACTTCCCTTTCTTTATTCAGTCTTCGGTCCAGTCCAAGTTTGACTTGACGAATACCCCCGCCCCTGTGATTGAAAGAAACGAACAAATAAATACAAATGAGAAAAATGTGAAAATTGAAAGCCTCTCTTTTCCCCGTTAAGCTAGTAAGAGAGAGAGTTTTGAAATTATCTGCTAAATGTTCATCAATCTTAGGCTCCGTTTAAACCTTGGAAAATTTGATGGAAAGAAAAAAATTTGAAAAAGTTACTTTTTTTCTTGTGTTTGGTTTAGAGAAAATCACAAAGCAAAAAAATATGGAGGAAAGTTAGGTGAAAAAATTGTTAGAAACAAGTGATAAAATTTTCCTCATACAATTGTGAGGAAAGTTTGAGGAAAATTTTCAACATCTTCTAACTTCACATTGCTTAGATGACATTAACATGATTCAAGTAGTTCATTAATATTCAAATTTCTCATCCAAATTCTTGTATTTTTTTCTCAGTCTAAACAAGAGAAAAAAATTCATTTTTTTCATACTTTTTTTTCCTTTATATTTTTTTCCTTCAACTTTTCTTTCCCCCAAATTTTCTAAGGACCAAACGGAGCCTTAATGTCTCCTTCAGGAAGAAATTTTTATCAATTTTCGTAAATGGAAGATGGAAATACGTATACCCATTCAAATTGCAAATGAGCAAGAATGATTATTCATATATATGTTTATAGTTTTTCGGTTTTTAACAAATGAACCCTTGTCCTCATCTCAATAGTACTCGTATCAGGGCCAAAAAACAAGCCAAAAGGGAAGAGGTTAATGGTACGCTTGTGGGGTAGTTGCTTGAATATGTTGGGTATGCCCAACTTACTCATGTAGTTAGCTCCCATATGAATAAGTGCAAATTTCAGCTTTGCTCCCGGGGGGGCTTCAATTTTTACTGATTGCCTCCTCTAATCAGCCTCTTTTTGATTTTAGATTACATAGCAATCAAAGTTACTTTAAAAAATTAATAGAAGTTATTTCAACAAATTCACTCCCTTCTATCCAAAATTTATAAAAAGAAATTCAGCCCCAACCTCGAACAGAGGGGAAAGAAACCCATATAAGGTTACCTACATAATAGATATTTTTTAGGGAAAAAAAAAAAGATGTTCTTGCGAGAATTTCCTTTTTTTAAGAAATAAATGAATTCATTACCACTTATCAAAATGGATCAATACAAGTCTCAAAGGGAGGGCACAAAACTCAACGTAAATTGAAAAAGAATTGTCTTTACCCTCTCTTTTTTACAACTTTCGAATCAAAGTTCTATTCTACTAGCTATCAAGTATTCACACTAGTTGGCTATGTACTTGTTGCACTGAAGATGCTAAAATCATAAAACCTCTAAAGTTTCATTTCCGCCATAAGCCATCTGTAATCACACTTAACAACAAGAGTTTTTGTTCGATTCTAGACCCTTTAAGAGAATTAGCTAATCTCATAATATCTTGTATCTTCTAAATCTGGACACCAAGTTTGTAAAAGCGCAAACATTCTTTTACATTGTCCAACTGAAAGAGCATTTGTATATCTTGTATCTTCTAAATCTGGACACCAAGCTTGTAAAAGCGCAAACATTCTTTTACGTTGTCCAACTGAAAGAGCATTTGTAATACCAATGCAAATGATTCTAATTTTGTAACATCCAGCTATTTAATCACATTTAATTATCGTTAATCCTGTATTACTCGTGTGATTATGAGTATTGATCAGAGTAGTGAGCACACAATTTTAAATCACAGCAAAAGAAATAATTGAATTGGGTCATTCAATCACAAAATTTACTCTTAACGGGTTTGATTGAAAATAATTATGTAAGAGTATATATTAATACATGGGCGCATATGCACGCGAATAATGCCGATATTTCACCCGGCCGCTTAAATTACTTAGTAGTTAAGCATATGAAATTGCACAAAATAATAAAAGTAACAAATAGACATGAAATAAGATGTCATTAATTGAACTCAGAAAGCCAAATCACATTGCTCCCTCCTTTTGCCCAAAACAATATTGTAATAGCCAAATTTTAGTGATTAACCAATGTTGCCCATTAATTGTTGAGGTTACTAGAGACATGGAAAAGTGCTAGCTAAGACATTGGGAAGCAGAGAACACAAGACAAGACATTGAAACCTAAGTGCAAGCCACTGCCTTTCATAATTTTTTTTATTAAAACATAGTTGATCCTTGGCCTGAACTGGTGGATAGTATCGGACCGGACTAAAGACCGAGTAAGTAAATGCTCCGGACTAAAGATCGGCCCGAATTCATTCAGTCCGGGCCGGTCGGGTTCCGCCCAATCTTCGATCTGGTCCAAGTTTGGGCTGAATAATGTGCAACCCTACATAGAGGTGTTGTCATCAAAAATAAGCGTTCGCTTGAACTTTGGTTTTCTTAGATAAATCTGTAAACGTTGGTTATGCTAGATCTGGGGTTTATGTAGAAACTTTTAGTTTGTATTTGGAGGTTTTATTGGCTTTAAAAAAATTTAATTTGTCTTAGTCACAATAGGAGTTCTTGACCAAAACTGTAAGTTTTAAATCATTCCATAGTACCACCAATTGTTTTTTTCCCCCTCCCCTGGTGCCCCTCCGTGCCACTAATATGTTCAAGTAGTTAGGTGTCAAAATGTCATTTAACCTGCCACTCTAGGTTAAATAATAAAAAATAAAATTTAACCAGTTAAAACTAAGGGCAGAAATAAACTGTGAAAGAAAGAAAAGGAAAATTAATTTTTGCTTTAAAAAACCATCTCACAACTCCTTTCTTTCCTCCATAAAAACACTCAAGCAATCCCCTCTCTCCGCCGACAGCCCTAGAAATCATGATATTTGAACAACAATTACAATACCTCCCATAATCAGATAGGTGTGGGCATGATCAGTAGCTGTGGAGAGTGCTTCCAGTTGTTGAAGATGATATAGTTTGGATGGTTCTTGGTCGAAATAAGTTGAGATTCACAATTCGCAAATTAATTTCAACGATCCTTGAATAATTTAACCCCGAATTGGATCCGAGGGTTTTGAAAAAAGCCCCAAGTTTTGAAGTTTTTAAGTTAGCAGAAGAAGTGTTTGAAAAGAGAAGGAATTTACTCCGTTTAATTTCATTTTCGCAGCTTTTAATTTTGCAATTGTCATACATCTTTGTTTCCTTCATTAAAGCACTCACTCAACCCTTCTTTCTCCAAACCAAAAACCCTAGAAATTACAATGCCTATTCCCAGACTACAACTTTCAGGTTGAAAAACAAAATCTTTAAATTACTTGTGTTATGATGTATAAGATTTTGATGATAACAAATTCAAGTGTTGTTGTCCCAAACAGGCTCTCCAAATAGGTTCTCACTGTTGTTCTCAATGACTTAAAATTGCTTGACTAATGGATGATTAAGAACAGGTCCTCAATTCAGCGATATAAGTGCAGCCGTATGGAACAGGATCTGCGAACTGTTTGAAGCAGCAATTCGTCTTTCTACAAGATGACTGGTCATTGCAACAAGAAGTCTTGGTTTGATTTAGGTTTTATGTTTTTAGACTCCTGTTAATATGCCAATTAGAAAGTCTTGACTTACCACTTACTTGAAACGGTTTTGCTTTTTGGGAGATATTTTGGATCTCCTTTTCAGAACAGTCCTGGAAACAGGGTGGTCAGGGTGTTTCCAGACTAAACTGCGAAAAATGGTTTTACACGATTCTCTCTCAGATTTTGGGCAGCATCTCCGAGATTTGCAAGCAAGATTTTCTGTGGAGTATTTTAACCCCAAACGGTTATCTTTAACTAAATCTAAGGGGATCTGCAAGATCTTTTTGAATAAAAAGAATCTCTAATTTTTGGCAAGTAGATAAGTTTGTTGAGAAAATCATGGGCTAGTGGTTGAATCCTTGTGGTTGAGAACTACCACCTTACTCAAGTGGTTAAGGAATTTTTCTAGCTCACGTTACTCCACTACTTACGGCTAAAGGACTCTATTTCCTTTAAGGATTTTGTTTTCCAAATCTGAGGAAAAAAAAAATTATGAGAAAATAAATCGTCTTGCCTTACAAAGTTCTCTATAAGAAGTTGCTTTCTACAACTCATTAAGACATCGGTTTTTCAGGAGCAAAAATTCAGTGTTCAAGAGCTTTAAATTTTCAAAAGAAAACCGAGTCAAGTGAGTGATGTTTTTGAGCTTTCAAAGTTGGCATACTAGGACTTCATTGTACCTTATATTAGCTTAGTTGAGAAGTATTGTAATAGGGTGTTTCTTTGTAATCTCTCTTTTATAAAAGTGAGGTGAGTGTGTCTTAAGTCAAGTGGACTTTTGGATGTGGGGTAACCGGTTTTAGGGAAGACAGTTACGTGGGTTGCAATTTGTAATAAGGTGTGTTACTATTGTACCGTATTCAGCCCGTTTAGTGAAGTGGCTAAATCCTATACGAGGTAGGTCGTGATTTTTTTCACCTCAGTTGGGCTAGAGGTGTTTTACACGTAAAAATCCTGTGTCCATTATTTCCGCATTCAATTTCGTTGGATTTTCGCTTCTGCACAACTCAGGAACAGCCTGTGCGAACAGGGTATAAGACTGTTTGCCAGAAAAGTTACGAAAATCGGACACCACAATTCACCCCCCTCTTATGGCTGTGTACTCTCTAAACCAACAAGTGGTATCACAGCCGATGGTGCGTTCGGCTAGGTAACAAAGGTGTGGCATGGTGGACCCAATGAATGAGCTTGGTGAAATGACATGCAGGTGTTGATCGAGCGGTAATACGTGTGCTGCAGCGTGGCTCGGTGGTGTGGATAAGCTCTTGATGGTGGTGGCTTGACACCTTGGTAAAGGCTTCCGTTCAAGGGGGAGCTTGTGCATTGATGTGGTGTGAAAGAGACTCATGTGTGAGGGGGAGATTGTTGGGAATGTCACACATGAGTAAAGAACTCCCACATCGGGAGTTTGAGAAAAAGAGTCATGGTATATAAGTCAAGTGGGCTACTCCTCCTATTGCCAATTGGTTTTAGGATGGAACCTCATTTGGACTTGTTGCCATAGACCTTGGTTGAAGTGGGTTCCTTCCTTGGATCTCCCCAACAAGTGGTATCAGAGCAGGTTCTCCTTTGAAAGGCTAATACCTTGAGAGATCCTTGAAGATGAGTACCCCACAAGACATACTTGAAGGTCAATCCATAACTCGACCACCATACTTTAATGGCCAACATTACAGTTGGTGGAAAAATAGGATGGAAAACTACATCCAAGCCGAGGACTATGAGTTGTGGATGCTCATCAAGAATGGGCCACTCATCCCTAAGAAAACAATTGAAGATGGAAAGTCAATCCCCAAGGAGCCTAAAGAATTCAATACTGAAGATTACAAAATGATGGAGAAGAATGCCAAGGCCAAGAAACTTCTATATTTCGGCCTAGGTCCTGATGAATATACTCGCATATCTGAATGTAAGTCTGCCAAGGAAATCTGGGATGCTTTACAAGTAGCTCACAAAGGGACTAATCAGGTAAAGCAATCCCGGATTGAATTGCTTATGAGAAAATATGAGCTGTTTGAGATGGGTGATCGTGAAAGTGTGATGGACATGTACATTCGCTTCACTCACATAACGAATGAGTTGAAATCCCTGGGAAAATCCTTCACCACCGAAGAATTGGTGAGGAAAATCCTAAGAATTTTACCTCATTCTTGGGAAGCGAAAGTCACGGCCATCCAAGAAGCTAAGGACATGAACAAGATCACCCTAGATGAGCTGATTGGAAATCTCCAAACGTATGAACTTAGAAAAAATTCTCAGCAGAAAGATGAGACAAAGAGAGATCGAGGTCTTGCACTAAAGGCCTTAGAAGATGATTCTGATTCTGATGAGGAGGAGATTGCCATGATAACTCAAAAATTTAAGAAGTTCTTCAAGAAAGTTAAAGAAAACAGCAAACGGAAGGACTTCGGCAAGACCAGGAACACCTCTCGGGAACCGTTCTCTGGATGCTTCAAGTGTGGCAAGCTAGACCATATTGTGAGAAACTGCCTACTGCTCAAGGAAGAACAAGAACCCGAACACCCTAGAAAACAGGGCAGGAAACAGGGTGTAAGCAGCTCAGCGAAACGATTCTCAAAAGCTATGCTAGCGGCCTGGGGTGATTCAAGCGAGGATGAGGAAGGGTCTGAAGCCGAGGAAGCTGATGTAGCACTCATGGCAAGAAGTGACACTGATTCAGATGATGAATCAACAAACAGTCTAACTCAAGTCAAGAACAAGGTATGTGGTCTCAATAAATCAACCCTTGAAGAATTGGTGTACACTATAATGGATATATGTGCTGAGTTAAAAAGGGATGTTCGAGACCTAGAACTTGAAAATGAAACTCTTAAAATGGAAAAGCTTGAAGTTGATAAAGAGACACTTGCCTTACATGAAAACATTAATGTGCTTAAAGAGACCCTACTCATGAAAGAAGAGACTTATTCCATTAATCTGACTGAGCTGGAAAAAGAATCCCTTGACTTAAAAGGAAAGGTCGAATCCTTGCTGGGAGAAAACAAAAACTTGCTTGGGAAAATAAAACAAATGGAATCAGACCTTGCTACAAACAAGTTCTGAAACAGGTTCTCACGAGCGCTTGAATGGTTAAACACACATCACAGTCGAAATAGAAGAGGACTAGGTTTTGTGCCTAAGCGGATGACCTACCCAGTGAATAGAAAATATGTAAGATTATCTGAGAATATTGTATGTTATCACTGTGGTAAAACGGGTCATTACCGTTGCACTTGTCCTTCGAGAAAGTATGCCATTGAAAGAAACACAGTTTATGTTAGACAAATATGGGTTAGGAAAGATGAGATTTGTACGTCTAAAGGAATGGGACCCAAGTGGATCTGGGTTCTCAAAACTAACCTTTGATTTGTTTTGCGGCTGAAGTGAGAGAAAACAACCCAGCAAATAGCTCGGGGAACAACCTAGGGAACAAGCAGCTGTGGTATATTGACAGTGGGTGTTCGAGGCATATGACTGGTAAAAAATTCAATTTTCGCTCACTTACAGCTTCAGAAGGAGGGAGTGTGGCATTTGAAAACGGCAAATCCGGGACAATTGTTGGTATAGGTAAGATAGGTGAGTCAATCTCTCATTCAATTGACAATGTTTATTTTGTGGATGGATTAAAACACAACTTACTAAGTGTATCCCAACTGTGTAACAAAGACAACCTAGTAGTGTTCTCTCCAACACGTTGCTTGGTTGTTAATATGAACACAGGAGATGTTGTGTTGAGGGGGAAGCGACACAAAAATGTTTATAAAGTGTGTATTTCTACTCTTCCTCAAAATAATTTGACTTGTTTGAGTGCCTTAAATGATGATGTTATGCTTTGGCACAAAAGACTAGGTCATGCAAGCCACTCGCTTTTGAATTAACTTGTAACCAAAGACTTAGTGGTTGGCTTACCTTCCATCAAATTCAATGATGACAAGGTATGTGATGCATGTGCCAAAGGCAAACAAGTCAGAAATTCTTTTGAATCTAAAAATTGTGTAAGCACTACCCGACCTCTTGAATTGCTACATATGGATCTATGTGGTCCAATGAGGATCATGAGCAGAGGTGGAAAGAGGTATGTGCTTGTGATAGTGGATGACTACTCTCGTTTCACTTGGACCCTGTTCTTAGCGTCCAAAGATGAAACATTTGAGAAATTTCTTGCACTTATTAAAAGGATTGAAAAGAGAGTAGGACATTCATTGGTTGGCTTAAGGTCTGATCATGGTACGGAATTTGAGAATTCAAGCTTTATTAACTATTGTAATGAGCATGGTGTAGACCACAACTTCTCAGCCCCAAGAACACCCCAACAGAACGGGGTGGTAGAACGTAAAAATCGTACTCTAGAAGATATGACTAGAACAATACTTGTTGCTAGTGGTCTTCCTAGAAATTTTTGGGCTGAAGCTTTGAACATATCATGTTACATTATAAATAGATGCATGATTAGACCTCTTCTTAACAAAACGCCTTATGAGCTCCTCAAGGGAAGAAAACCCAATATTATGCATTTGAGAGTATTTGGTTGTAAATGTTTTATGCATAATAATGGGAAGGATGCCTTAGGAAAATTTGATCCAAGGAGTGATGAGGCAATATTCCTTAGTTATTCCTCGCACATTAAGGCATACAAAGTATTTAATAAGAGAACCTTGTGTGTTGAGGAAAGTGTGCATGTGCTTTTTGATGAAACTAACTCTCTAAGTGAGAATGATGCACAGGAGGAAGACCTTGAACTGGTCTTGTTAGAAAAGACTTGTTGCTCTAAGATGAACAAGGTAAGGATTCCACTGAAGGATCAGGGCTTGAAGCTGTTCTTCAGGGAGGTAGGCAAGGTGTGAACCAAACAGGGGGAAACAGTGTGGAACCCTGTTCGGGACAACATCAGCCGAATCCTTCAGGAATAAGTTCAGAAATAGGTTTCCAAACAGGCTCGAGAACAGGTTCTGAACCTATTTCACCGAGCATTTCAGCTAGGATGGAGAGTGGGTGAAGCACCAAAGTTCGCACCCCCTTGATCAAATTTTGTCTGACATTAATGCGGGAGTGCAAACTAGATCCAAGCTCAAAAATTTCTGTACCTTCTATGCTTTTCTCTCAAAAATTGAGCCAAAGAATATCAATGAAGCTCTTGCAGATTCAGATTGGGTCACAGCTATGCAAGAAGAGCTTCATCAGTTTGAAAGAAACAAGGTATGACACCTTGTGCCACGGCCGGAGGATAGAACAATCATTAGAACCAAGTGGGTGTTCCGTAACAAACTCAATGAGTGCGGAACAATCACTAGAAACAAGGCCCGGCTGGTGGTTCAAGGCTACAACCAAGAAGAGGGAATTGATTATGAAGAAACCTTTGCACCTGTTGCAAGGATTGAGGCTATTCGAATCTTGGTAGCCTTTGCCGCCCATATGGAGATCAAGTTGTATCAAATGGATGTCAAAAGTGCGTTTCTAAATGGATACCTCAAAGAAGAAGTGTATGTCAAACAGCCCCCTGGTTTTGAAAGTGATGAATTTTCTAACCATGTTTTCAAACTTGACAAAGCACTTTATGGTTTAAAACAAGCTCCCAGAGCTTGGTGTGAGCGGTTGTTAAGTTTCTTATTGGAAAATAATTTCAGAAGAGGCAAGGTAGATAATACCTTGTTTCTAAAATCTAAAGGGGAACATTTGTTGATTGTCTAAGTATATGTCGATGACATCATATTTGGTGCAACTCATCATGATTTGTGCAACGAATTTTCAAAAATGATGAGGAGTGAGTTTGAAATGAGCATGATGGGTGAGCTTAATTTCTTTTTAGGCTTGCAAATCAAGCAAACTTCAAACGGCACCATGATCCATCAACAAAAGTATGTCAAGGAGTTACTTAAGCGTTTTGGGATAGAGTCGGCCAAGCCCATTGATGCTCCCATCTCTCCCTTAACCAGGTTGGTAATGGATGATGGAAGTCCCTCAGTTGAGAAGAAATCCTACAGGGGCATGATAGGGTCACTCCTATACCTAACTGCTAGTAGACCTGACATTGTTTTCAGTGTTGGTTTATGTACCCGTTTTCAGTCTAAGCCTAAAGAAACTCATCTAAAAGCTGTTAAACGGATTTTAAGATATTTAAAACATACACCTGATCTAGCCTTCTGGTATCCTAGAGGTTGCAACTTTGATTTTGTTGGGTATGCTGATGCTATTATGCAGGTTTTTTGGTTGATAGAAAAAGCACCTTAGGTATGGCTCATTTTCTTGGGCCCTGTTTGGTATCTTGGGCAACCAAGAAACAACTCTCTATTGCCTTGTCCACAGCAGAAGCTGAATACGTGGCAGCTGCATCCTGTTGTGCTCAATTATTATGGATAAGGCAACAACTCAAGGATTTTTGTGTTGACATAGGATGCATTACTATTTATTGTGACAATACAAGTGCAATTAACATTGTCAAAAATCCATGTCAACACAAAAGAACAAAACATATTGACATTCGTCATCATTTTTTAAGAGATAATGTTGACAAAAGATTAATCTCAATGAATTTTTGTGCCACAGAAAATCAAATTGCTGATATATTCACCAAGGCACTGAGTAGAGAACAATTTGAGAGGAATAGACTCGAACTAGGTTTAATTAAAACAACTTGATCATCTTGTTCTCTCTCCCTGTTGGTAATGTTTAAAGGCTACAGGTTCAATATGTTAAAAATTTTGTTTGCAATTAATTTCTGTACTATTTTTAGCATATGTGTGGTTTGCAGCCTGTTGACACTCGTTGAGGTCTAATGAGATTGCTCTTATTGTCCCATGTTACCGAGTAAGTAACCTCAAGAATAAGCACCAGAAACAGGTACGCCTCTTGTTTGTCAAACGTGTGCAACTAGTTGTTGAGAATTAAATCTCTCATCCTTCCCGAGGCATGCGCAGCTGAAATTTAATGATAAGCCCGTTGCAACGGGCTAATCTTTTAAAGATCTCGCATACTTCCCTCTTTAAAACCTTCCCCAATTCGCTCCTTTCTCTTACCTCCACCTCACTTTAACTTCTTGCTTTGGAATTTCTCTCACAAAACCCTAATCTCTCTCCTCCTTCTTGCAAAAAATGGCATCTCCCATCGGCAACAAGAGCTCTTTGTCCTTGATTCAGGGAAGCCAGTCACCGATTACAGCACCACAAACAGCTACAACCCTGCTTGCTCCCTCGCAATTTCTAGCGGCTCTAATTGAAGGTAAATCTGCTGGACCTTCTCGCCCCATTCTCTATAAGCCTTTTGGATTCCTGAAAAGCATAGACCTCAGGACAATAGGTTTAAAATTAGAAGATATCCCCTATGATTTTGGGTGGAGCTTGGTCCTGTTTGGAGAATCTGATGCATGTCTGAAATCTGGAGAGGAACAAGAACCAATTAGGGAGTCTAGTGAGGAAATTGGGGCTAAAGATGAGTTCTTTTTGCCTAAGAATGACTTGGGTGACATCTGTTTAACTGAGTCATACTCTTTCGGGCTGTTTCCCGAACAGAAAACAGGGGCCGAAACAGGGTCTGAGACTTTTGACTCAGTATTTAAGGATGACCTAGGAGATGATGTGAAGGATGACTCGGAAGATAAGTCAAATGAGACAGGGGGAAGTGGTGGTAGAATGGAGGTGTCCCCCGCTGAGACTGAACAAGAAATGCCGGTACAACAAATCGGTGAAAAACGAAAAAGATATAAAGTTGTCGCTAGGGGCAGTAGGATGCCAAGATCAAGAGCCCCATCAAGGCCTAAAAGTGGCCAAACTGAAGAATCCACAAAAGCTGAAACCCCTACCCAACCACAATCAAAAATCCTCTCTCAGGCGAAACCCACAACCAGGCCAACCAGAAAATTGGCCAGAATAGCCTTTCAAGCCACACCCCGACCTGCGAAACAGTCTTCTCCCGTGATTGAGGAAATTGATTCCTCTTCTGAGAGTTCCTCTGACAATGATACTGAGAACACCTCTTTTAAACAGGGCACCCCCGTGTTCTCAGAATCCTCAGAGGACAAGCCCTTGCCTGAACCCATATTTGAGTCCCCCTTGCCAATTTCCCAGCAAGCCTCCACTCTACCCTCCTTCAAACCATTACCCACAAAAACCCCCAGTAAACGAAAAGCCTCTTCCAAACAAGCCTCCAAACAAGGTCGGGCTGAAGACACCCCTACTGAGCCTCGTCCTAAGAAAGCCAAGAAATCTGCCCCTTCTACCATTTCAGCCAAGCTTACTCAACTGCTTCAGAGACGGGTAGTCAGGGGAAAAATCGTCAAAGTCAAGTACTTTGAGAAACAAGGTCTTGGGGTGTTTCTGCAAAAGTTGCGTGTTCAGGGTTGGTTTGAGCTGTTCACAAACACCCAGCTGGGGTGTTCTGTCCATGAGTTGGCAGAGTTCTATGCCAACTGCTCAGTCACCGAAGGAGTGGTGACTAGTACTGTCAGTGGGAAGCAGCTTCGCTTTGATGCGAAGACACTAGGGGAGATTTTGGGGATTCCCTTCACGGATTTTGATGTGTATGTGAGGGAAGATAAGTCTGTTCTTGGGACAGCAAGGCTTTTGGAGCTTTCCCAAAAATTCAGCCAGCAAACACGCTTGAAAACACCCCAGTCAGTGAAGAAAGGGGATATGACATCCATTCATCTGTTACTGTTTTGGTTTATTATCGAGAATGTCATCCCCA
This sequence comes from Carnegiea gigantea, assembly GCA_029747015.1. Taxonomy (NCBI): domain Eukaryota; kingdom Viridiplantae; phylum Streptophyta; class Magnoliopsida; order Caryophyllales; family Cactaceae; genus Carnegiea; species Carnegiea gigantea. The sequence continues at coordinate 454,854 of JAKOGI010000331.1, forward strand.
GGGGCCAGGGCCGCAGTCTTGCAGATGCTATGGATCAGTGCCTTGTGGATCTGATGGATAGGGAGGAGCAAATCAATCTTCCTGCCATCATGAGTCGTCATATCGTAAGGATTGCGAACATCTCCAGGGATCATGACCTTGAGTATGGCTTCCTCCTGACTTGTGTTTTTGAGCACTTTGGGGTGGAGTTGCAGAAAAAAGTGGGAGCTCAATTTATAGATGAAATCGGAAGTAACACCCTTATGGGGTGTGGATATACCTTGGTTGAGGGATCTGCCTCTGAACAGGGACCAAAACACCCCATCCTCCTGTTTCTGGCAGTTCCTCAGTCAAAGTTGAGGCTGCTCTGGAGGAAAACTCCCGCCTGAATGCTGAGCTTACTGCGGTGAAGGCTGCCCTGGATGAGGAAAAGGCTCTCAATGCCAAATGCCATGAAGATATCCACGCTCTTCTCTCTTCCCTCTTAGCAAAATTCTCCCCTCCTGCTCCATGATCATCCCTTGTAGGCTGTTCTTGTCGGCTGTTCTGTTGTGGCCTCATCTGTCTCTTCTCTTGGTTTTCTCCCTTTTGCTGTCTCTGGATTCGCACTCTATGTTGCACCCCTTTGGCAAATAACAGTTATCTTATTTTTGATTGGCCTTGCCTTGCTTGTTTCTTATTGTGGATTGCTTATGTGTGACTAGGATGGCCAATTTCATTACCGTACCAAAACACTTGAGTGTATCGCATGTTGACTTTCCTCCATTACCCAAGTGGTAGTGATAGCAAACACCCTCTGTTTGACTGTTTGCCCCTTCCTTTTTAATGATGCCAAAAGGGGGAAGATAGGATGACCAATGCTGTTTTAGTTTTGCCATGGAAGAGTTGCTTTTCTTACAATTTTTCGATGCTAGCTGCCTCCTGTGAATTTTCGGTCCTATGAATAATTGGCACTAATCACTTCGTTTGTCTTTGAAAGTCAATATGGTCACTTGGTTTGTCATCATCAAAAAGGGGGAAATTGTTATGATGTATAAGGTTTTGATGATAACAAATTCAAGTATTGTTGTCCCAAACAGGCTCTCCAAACAGGTTCTCACTGTTGTTCTCAATGACTTAAAATTGCTTGACTAATGGATGATTAAGAACAGGTCCTCAATTCAGCGATATAAGTGCAGCCGTATGGAACAGGATCTGCGAAGTGTTTGAAGCAGCAATTCGTCTTTCTACAAGATGACTGGTCGTTGCAACAAGAAGTCTTGGTTTGATTTAGGTTTTATGTTTTTAGACTCCTGTTAATATGCCAATTAGAAAGTCTTGACTTACCACTTACTTGAAACGGTTTTGCTTTTTGGAAGATATTTTGGATCTCCTTTTCAGAACAGTCCTGGAAACAGGCTGGTCAGGGTGTTTCCAGACTAAGCTGCGAAAAATGGTTTTACACGATTCTCTCTCAGATTTTGGGCAGCATCTCCGAGATTTGCAAGCAAGATTTTCTGTGGAGTATTTTAACCCCAAACGGTTATATTTAACTAAATCTAAGGGGATCTGCAAGATCTTTTTGAATAAAAAGAATCTCTAATTTTTGGCAAGTGGATAAGTTTGTTGAGAAAATCATGGGCTAGTGGTTGAATCCTTGTGGCTGAGAACTACCGCCTTACTCAAGCGGTTAAGGAATTTTTCTAGCTCACGTTACTCCACTACTTGCGGCTAAAGGACTCTATTTCCTTTAGGGATTTTGTTTTCCAAATCTGAGGAAAAAAAAAATATGAGAAAATAAATCGTCTTGCCTTACAAAGTTCTCTATAAGAAGTTGCTTTCTACAACTCATTGAGACATCGGTTTTTCAGGAGCAAAAATTCAGTGTTCAAGAGCTTTAAATTTTCAAAAGAAAACCGAGTCAAGTGAGTGATGTTTTTGAGCTTTCAAAGTTGGCATACTAGGACTTCATTGTACCCTATATTAGCTTAGTTGAGAAGTATTGTAATAGGGTGTTTCTTTATAATCTCTCTTTTATAAAAGTGAGGTGAGTGTGTCCTAAGTCAAGTGGACTTTTGGACGTGGGGTAACCGATTTTAGGAAAGACGGTTACGTGGGTTGCAATTTGTAACAAGGTGTGTTACTATTGTAACGTATTCAGCTCGTTTAGTGAAGTGGTTAAATCCTACATGAGATAGGTCGTGGTTTTTTTCACCTCAGTTGGGCTAGAGGTGTTTTCCACGTAAAAATCCTGTGTCCATTATTTCCGCATTCAATTTCGTTGGATTTTTGCTTCTGCACAACTCAGGAACAGCCTGTGCGGACAGGGTCTAAGACTGTTTGCCAGAAAAGTTGCGAAAATCGGACACCACAATTCACCCCCCTCTTTTGGCTGTGTACTCTCTAAATCAACAAGTTGAGATTTACAATTACTGATCTTAGGTGTCGATACGGTCCAAGCCATTGGAGATGACATATTTTTTATTGTTTTTTGTCAGAATTTGTTAAGATTCACAATTTTGAAATCAATTCTATAGTTGCTTGTGTAATTGAAGCTTAATTTGACGTTAGAGACTTTTGAGCTTTCAGTTGGGGAATAAGTGTATGAAGAAAAATGGACTTCATCCCTTTTAATTTTGTTTGCTAGCTTTTAAGTTTGTTTTCTGTTTGCTGCCCCTCTTGCTTTCAATTAAATGTTCAAAAGATAATTTACAAATTTCATAATACCGCTGCTACCGCTTAAAAAGTGGAGAAGTGGCATTTTAATGCTTAAAAACATTATTGGCACGTCCACATCAAAAAAACTTTAGTGACATTCTTGAATTATTTGAAAACTTCAGTAGTGTTTTTGGTCATGAACTTGTCTCAATCGTTCTAAACTTTAAATGTTAGTTACTGGATACCTTAGAAGAGGACCTCGCTTTTTTCTTCTTCTTTTTTTTTTTTGTCTTGAAAAATTAGCTCAAGATATTTAAAAGTATTGAGCTGAAAATAATTCGAAGTATGGGTAAAATGTACCATGTAACTCATACTATGACAACTGTGCAAAATTTTCACTCGGACTACATGTTATATGCAAGTACAAATATTTGTATGAATCATGAACAAAAAAATTGCACTATATATAGTTAGACCAGGCAAAACGGATCCAAGACCCGAAACCCGAACCGAACGACCCGGATCTACACCTGAACCGACGTCGAAATGGGATGAGCCGATTTGGACCCGAACACCTAATGTAAACCGATCCAGAACCGAACGAAATTCAAATTGTAGCATGACCCGAAATGACCAACACTCGAAATGACCCGACCCAATTCAAAACCGATCCGTAGTGACCTAACCCGACGTGAACCGAAAATAGACAATCGAACCTGAACTGGACTATACCTGATTTAAAACCAATCCGATTCTTACCAACTCAACTTTACCCCAATAAGTAGTAACGTTTTTTGGGGTTTTAGTCTTTTCTCTTTTGGGGGGAATTTTGAATTTTTCAAGCTTAATTAGTTGAGTTCAGGTGGAAAAAGAAAAACAACTTAAGAGGAGGTTTTTACAAATGAAATCAATTAAAAACTTAAGAGAAAAAAATAAAATAATTGGTAGTTTTAAGTTTTAAATTTGATAGATATGTAATAAAAATATAAGAGAAAAAATATTTTCTCACAATAGGAATTAGGAAAAGATAAGTGTAATTAATAATCTATTAAAGTTATTAGGATCTAGCAGTCTTATTTTACTATTTGATTCACTTAATGACTTAATGCAATGCACGTTATGATTATAAATTTATAATATCATTTTGTGACTACTGCCAAAAAATCTGCACTGCTGATCTACGATTCTAAATCATCTTCATAATATATTTAATTCTACAAAATCATGTTCAAGAATATAGCGTTGCATATGATCTCATAATAATGTGACTCATTTGAATTTTTGACAATTAAATTTCAAGTTTCGAGTTTCAATAACAAGCATTCATAATCACATAAATATAATGCTAATTGACACATGCTCATATAATGTCGTTACTTGTTAGTTTTTGACTCATTGAGCAAACGCAGATTAAGTTATTAATCTCACAAAGACAAATCTTTGAATGTTGATGCATGATCACTTAATGAGCTGTCGACGAACATTGATTCGATTACTAAAAATGTCAACTTGAACTAATATGCTTCTATTTACCAACTCCAAATATGACAAATGTGAAGTTATAAACCAACATCGAGGTTGAAATAAAAATTTTGTTATTTTCTTATTCTTTTTTTTTTCATTTTTCAAGGTATATTTTGCTCTTGGGGCTCACAAATGAGACCATTGACAAATGATTTGCGTTAGATTAGTCTATTTATTTTGTCATCGCATGAACTCAATTGAGATAATTAAAACTTGACCTAACGACACATAATCCTTCGGACAATTGCACGACGCATTTGATATAGGATAAGGTATGAGTTGTATACTTGTATTTGTAATTTAGTAACTTTCTTAGTAAGTTTAGAATATATATATATATATATATATATATATATATATATATATATATATATATATATATATATATATATATCAATTAATCATTAACGTATGAATTAAAAGAGAAATATAGAATAAATGTGTTTGTCTAGTTAAACGGTTTTTATCTTTTAAATGCAAGTTAAGAGTAAAGAACTAAAGATGGGTATATTGAAAATATACAATGATTCGAAATTAATCCAACTTCATTTATACCCGATTCGATTTACACCTGACCCGATATTGACCCAAACATTGAATTAAATCCCACCCGACCCAAATTGCACTTGACCCATACCCGATTCAAATCGAGCTACTGTAGACAACCTGAAACAGGGCCGACCTGGCCTCCACTTGAACTGAACCCGTACCGACCCGAGCACGTAAGTGACCGGAACCCGAACTTCACCCGAATCAAACCGAGCCCGACCCGAACATGGTTGACTCGAAAATGACCCAAACCCAAACTTCACCCGACCGACCCCAACCCCAAACTCGAACTCGACTCAAACATAGTTGACTTGAAAGTGACCCGAACCGAACTAAGACCGACCCGTACCCGACCCGAATGACCCATCTGCCAGGTCTACATGTAGTCATCTATCTATTTGTTTAAAAGGTGTAATTATTTGCATTATAAAAACAATATCATACTTCAGAATATCTTATATACCTTGTAGTTTGGCATATTTAATCCTAATTTTTCTTTTATTTTTTTTTTTTGTGGAAAAACAAAGAAGGAACATAAGCACAAAATAGAAATGTTGGAAACCAATGCTATAACTTCAAAAAATTTTAGAAATTCTAAGTTAACTTAATCCCATTAAAAAATTTTAGTTCAAAAGCAGCATAACTAATCTCAGCCATATTTCTAAATGCCAAACCTTAAAAAGGAGTCTCGCTCTTTCTACTTCTTCTGGCCTTATTATTGTGCTATAAATTAAAGATGGCCATATGAGCTTTAAACACCGTCACATTTTTATGGAAATTGAGACCGCAAGGAAATACACTCCAAATGTCAGTAGTATTTGATTCTTTTCATCTTTTATTATTTGCAATTGCAAAGCTTATCTTGAAATAAGTCTTTATTGTCTATATTTAAAATTTTTCAAATCCTAGTAAAGTAGTGTTCACATGGAAGGATATTGTTTGCAAGGACATTGTTTGCTGTGGTGGTAAAGAATATATATCGATCCCTTATAGTGTCATCATAACATTGGAGTTGACTTGACCTAATCTAATTTGAAAGAAGGGGTGTGTAATAGCAAGAAGCTAAGAACAAATGATAAAGATGCAAATAGGATTTCGTCGACAAAAGTTATGGAAAAAAAAAAAAAAGAAAGTCTAGAACAATTAATGTCCTGCCAAGCAAAAACTAGCATCAATAAAATCATCAAAATATTAAATGATTTGCAAAAGCAGACCTCCTACGGAGATCTCAACAGATGCCAAATCTTGTATAGGGAGAGAGGAGAAAAACAAACCCTCTGAACAATCTAGCAAAGCAATGCCCTTAATGTTTTCTGTCTGGCTGTATATCAAGCCACTACAAAGTCAGCTGGACTCTGGATTAATCCTTAAATACTTGTGTTGGATATAACACCTTCAGCTACATGTGAACACTTCAATTTATATCAAAACGGACAAACTTCTAAGAAAGTGGGCACATCCAATACCTATACATATGCTAGTGCCAAAAACTTGAGTTCGGGTAAAATAATGGGATATTTGTACACACATACCTTAATAATCCTTGCAGCAAACTTCAAACTTGGCTATGAGAAGCCCTATTGAATCGGATGTATCAGGACAGTGGCGGAGCCACTAATCGGCAAGCGGGTCAGTTGACCTCCCCAATTTTTTGGAAAAAAAGAAAATTAAATGTGGGATATTCTGATGAAAAAAATAGATATATATTAATTAGTTCTTAGATATTTCACAAAGGAGTGCATAGTAGATTGGTTGATTGCCTATTGCTCTGTGTGGAAGGTTGTGGGTTTGACTTTTTGTGCTGCCTTTTGTGTAATTTTTTTTTTTTGAATCTTCTTAAAAATATGTCGAACAACGATATCATGCTTTACTTTCAAAATATGAGATCTCGTCGAGGATAACTTTATTGAATGTATTAGTTACGCACTTCATTTTTAGAACTATTAAAGTTCAAGTTATGTGTATTATTAATCTCGCTCTCCTCACTTTAAATTATGGCTCCGCCTTGTATCAGGATCGAAATTTTGAATAAGGTCTTCCTCTCTCGGTTTCAACCACTCCTCCACATGACCATCGGAGAACTTATGTTGGGAACGAATAATAATGGCTGCTGGAAGGACAGAGAGATGAACTGTGTCGTGGTATGAACCACTGACCTAAAAGCTTAATTCGCCCTACTTAGGTGCAAATCATTCTGGCGAAAAAGCTCTCAAAGGTTCAACACAACAGGCTTCGCATTCGTGCACTCGAGGGAGAAGCTATGGAGTATAACGACTTTTATGCCCAGGAAGTAGAGAGTAGAAGAGAGAATTAGTTTTTCTGTGTATTCTTAGAGCTGCAGAAGACCCCTTTATATAGATGTCTGATCAAGTAAAGGAGCTCTTGAATAGCCATTATTAGGGGAGGAAAAAGGGGGCGAAAAATCAAGAAAGGGAGAGAATCATGTAACTGAAGCAGTAATGGGGGAGAGGATCATGCTGATTGAGTTAGAGATGGAGGAAGACTCAGTCAACTAGCCGTTAGGATTACGACAGCTTATACGCAAACAGTTCAATGAGAATTCCTTCAAAAATATAGTCAGTAGAGACCATAGCCCACGGCCTGCGCTGTGCCCAGCTCAGCCCGGACCAGACGGGCGGGCGACGGCGGCGTGCGTGCGTATAGCAGCCCACGTCCGCTCAACCCCCTTAAAACATGGCTTCTAATTATTCAACAAATATAAGAAGAGTGAGATATATAAACCCATCAAATCACTCCCAAAAGTTCCATGTAGGATAACAAGGGAGAAGGAGAGAGTAAGTGAACACCCTTTTGGGGTGCCATTACTCCAACAATCCCCCACTAATGGCACACAAATGGAAAAGAAGAATAAGAAAGATTTCCTGGGCAAGAGGAGTCGGATACTTAAGTATCAATGCCTTTCGATTGAATTGATACGTAGTGAAGAGAGGCAACATTTAAGTCTGATAAGTGAACTTAGTCTTGAACTTGTTAGACTTTGAATGAGGCCCTCTCGACACCTATCAACCCTAAAAGATGTATACTCTGCGATAATCACTTGTGCTTTTAGGTCCATGCGCGTACCTCGGGTCTCATAAGTGCTCTAGAAAGATAGCCCTAGTCTCTCATAGAAGGCGGCCAGACCTTCACACTTACTTAGGTAATTTCATCAGTCTATCTCTATTTAGATCACCATATCCTAACTTGGAATTATTAAGAGCATAAGCTCAACCTCTTATAAACTGATTGTAAAATCCAGCAAGTGCTTCTCTATAGCACCACTATAACAGGCTATGGATTCATTAATGTGCTTCTCTATAGCACATGCACTACCACTCGTCATAGGGATGGAAAGTAGTGCAGTTAAAAGATTAGTATGGCTTCGTTTGACAACAAGAGGGTATCCACCATACCTCTTCATTCCATGGGCTTTAGCCCCATCCCCCTCGACGAATCGAGAATTATTCTTCTTCGCAATCCCTTGGTGAGAGGGTCTGCCAAATTCTTCTCGGATCTCACATACTCTAAGGAGATAACACCATGCTTCAGCAATTGCTTTACTACACCATGTCTTATACGGATATGTCTCTTTTTTCCGTTATAGACACTGTTGTGCGCAACTCCAATTACCGCTTGTAAATCACGGTGCAAGGAGATAGGTGTTGATTGTTTCCCCCACAATGGTATGTCAGTCAAGAGACCTTTGAGCCATTCAGCTTCTTGACCGGCCAACTCAAGAGCAATAAATTCAGATTCTATGGTTGAGCGAGCTATACATGTCTGTTTTGCAGACTTCCATGAAATAGCTCCTCCACCCAATGTAAAAACACAGCCACTAGTAGAACTTACTTCATCGTTATCAGCAACCCAATTTGCATCGCAAAAACCTTCCAGTACAGTACGAAATTTACAAAACTGTAAACACCAATCTATAGTACCTCTAAGGTATCTCAACAAACGATGAAGTGCATCCCAATGTTCTTTAGCAAGATTATGAGTGTACCTACTTAGTCTACTAACAGCATATGCAATGTCAGGACGAGTGGAGTTCATGGGAAACATCACACTGCCTATTATCTTAACATATTCAATTTGAGATACACTAGGTCCTCTGCTCTTTTTAAGATGTATGCTAGGGTGATAGGGAATTCTTATAGGTACCACATCAAAAGAGTTAAATTTTTTCAACACTTTCTCAATATAATGAGACTGACTTAAGGAAAAACCATTTATAAGTTTGATCCCCAAGATAACATCTGCTTCTCCTAAATCTTTCATTTCAAAGAGAGAGGACAGATTTCTTTTAGTCTCATTAATAGGACATAGGTTGGTACCAAAGATCAGCCTATCATCCACATACAAGCATATGATCATGTAATTAGATCCAAACATTTTGGAATAGACACAAAAATCTGAGTTATTAATAGTAAAGCCATTTTTCTCTAAAGAACTAGCAAATTTCTTATACCATTGTTTAGGGACTAGCTTTAGACCATAAAGGGATTTTCTCAGTTTGCATACTTTGTTCTCCTGACCAGGGACCTCACACCCGTCAGGTTGTGACATATAAATTTCTTCCTCTAAGTCACCATTGAGGAATGCTGTCTTGACATCCATCTGATGTACCACAAGATCATGGATAGTAGCTAAAGCAATTAGAGTTCTGATTGTTACAATTTTGATCACAGGAGAATAAGTATCAAAGAAATCAATTCCCTTCTTTTGGTCAAAGTCTCTAATGACTAATCTAGCTTTATACCTTTTAATAGAGCCATCCGTCCTATGTTTCTTTTTGAAGATCCATTTACTACTAATGGGCCTACAACCCTTAGGCAAGTCGGTTAATTCCCAAGTTTTGTTTGACTCAAGGGAATCTATTTCACTCTTAATAACTTCTTTTCAAAAATTAGCATCTATAGACCTCATAGCCTCTTGGTAGGTTTTAGGATCCTCCTCAAGTAAATAAAGAGATACAGGCTCATCGGTCAAAGCATCAATGTCAAAGTTTTCAAGGACTTCTACCCAAAAGGAAGTGATAAAGTCAGGGTCAAAGTTAGTTTCAATCCTCTGTCTCTTGCTTCTTCTAGGTTCGGTTCTCAAATCTCTAACACTAGAGCTAGTAGTAGGCAAGTTCACATATTCAGGTACAACATTAGACATAGTATGAGACACATTCCTTTTCAAAGGGAAAACATGCTCAAAGAAATAAGCAACTCTATACTCCGAAATAGAGAAATCAGATAAAGATATAAATCTATATGCAGCACTGTTTTGAGCATAACCAATAAAGACAGCATCGAACTTCGTGGGGCCAATGCTTGAATGTTTATGACTAGGCAGTGCAACTTTAGCTAAACACCCCCATACTTTCAGATAATTCAGGTTGGGAGCATACCCTTTCCACAATTCATATGGGGTTTGATCTAACTTCTTATGGAGAACTCTATTAAGTATAAAACAAGCTGTCAAGACAGCCTCCCCCCACATGTTATCAGATAGACCAGAACTAGCAAGCATGGCATTCATCATGTCTGTAAGGGTACGGTTTTTTCGTTCAGTAACACCGTTTTATTGAGGAGTGTAAGGGATGCTAGTTTCATGTATTATGCCATTTTTCTCACAAAAGGCAGTCAAAAAATTGGTATCATATTCCCCACCTCTATCAGACCTAAGTCTTTTGATTTTTTAGTCTAACTAATTCTCAACTTCAGCTTTGTACTTTAAGAACATTTCCTCAGTCTCATCTTTAGACTTAAGAAGGTAAATCTTGGTATACCTAGAGTAGTCGTCCACAAAGGTGATATACCATTTCTTTCCACCCTTGCTTATAGTGTCCTTAAAGTCTGCTTAGTCTGAATGTATAAGTTCTAACAATTCTATTTTCCTGGTTGTTACATTTTTAAAGGGTTTCTTGGCAATTTTTGCTTCAACATAGGTCGGACACTTAGAACAATTTTCAGTATTCACATTTGGAATTAAACGCATGTTTCTAAGCCTTTTTAATAAAGCAAAATTAACATATCCAAGTCTATCATGCCATAAATCAACAGACTCAGCAATATAAACAGAATTAGCAGTAGTTTCATTAGTAATTTGCACAACAGCATTCAAAACAAGGAGCCCCCCACTACGATACCTCTTTCCAACAAAGTCCCCATTTCGCATGACAACAACTTTACCAGCTTCTTGCACAATTTTAAGGCCAGCCACGTCAAGAAGGGTACTAGAAACCAAATTTCTACAAAGGGACAAATAAAATATTACTTAAAGACAGCATTTTTTCAGAAGTAAACTTGAGTAAAATTCCCTTTACCCTTGACAACAGCTGTAGAAGAGTTGTTCATGTAGATGCATTGTCCATCAGCAACCTCTTCAAAGTCAATTATGAGTTCCTTGACGCTCCAGAATCCATGATCCATTTTGAAAGATTATGCACCAGATTTGCCTCCACGGTAGTAACCGCATAGATAATCTCATTATCCTCGGTTTCAGCAATGTTGGCAGTAGGTGTTGCGAACTTCTGTTTGGCTTGGACCGACCCTTTCTGTTGATTGCATTGATACGTCTTGTGTCCAGGCTTGCCGCACAAATAACACATCACCTGGGGCTTCTGAATTTTTTTGTTAGCAGAATTCTAATTCCTGAGATTTTGAGTTGGCTTCTGGAATTTCTTCCCTTTGCCTTTGAACTTGTCTTTATTCATTTATATAGCATATTCAACCAGGTTAGAACTGATAGAATTTAATAAAAGGGAAGACATCTTATCTTTCAGTCGGTTTACCTCCTCAGTCCGCATATGGCTGATCAATTCCTGCAGTGTGAGATCTTTCTTCTTATACTTGAGGTGGTTTCTATAATCACTCCAGAATGGTGGAAAATTTTCTATCAGCACGTTGGCTTGGAGGATTTCGCACATCTTTATGCCTTCTGCTAGGACCTCAGCACACAGGTTTTCGTAGATGTGAACTTGTTCCATGATGGGTTTGTCATCCATAATCTGGAATTGTAGCCACTTGTCGACGACATATTTTCTTTTCCCGCCGTCGTCTGAACAATATTTTATCTCAAGTTTGGTTCAAATGACCTTGGCAGATTTAAAGTTTACAAACAGATCAAACAAAGGATTAGACATATTATTCAATAGATAACTGCGAGCCAATTTATTGTCCTTTTCGAATTTCTTCTTTGTGGCTTCGTCAAGGGGAATAGGATGAGTTTAGGAACAGTAGGAGTTGCAGGTTCAGAATCTGGGTTGCCTTCATCAGAGAGATCAGTAGTGAGCACGTAGTTGATCTCAAGTTGCTCAAATCAGAGAAGCAATTTTTGAGACCAACGCTTATAATTAGTTCCATCAAGAGGTTCAATTTTGTAGAGTTCGGGGAGAGTTTTTGGAGCAGCAGCCATCGAATTAAGCTTTCAGATTGTTGAGAATGAATAATAATGGCTGTTGGAAGGACAGGGAGATGAACTGTGTTATGGTACGAACCACTGACCTGAAAGCTTAATTCGCCCCCCTTAGGTGCAAATTGTTCTGGCGAAGAAGCTCTCCAAGGTTTAACACAGCAAGCTTCGCACTTGTGCACTCGAGGGAGAAGCTATGGAGTATAACAACTTTTATGCCCAGGAAGTAGAGAGTAGAAGAGAGAATTAGTTTTTCTGTGTATTCTTAGAGTTGCAAAAGACCCCTTTATATAGATGTCTGATCAAGCAAAGGAGCTCTTGAATAGCCATTATTAGGGGAGGAAAAAGGGGGCAGAAAAGCAGGAAAGGAAGAGAATCATGTAATTGAAGCAGTAATGGGGGAGAAGATCATACTAATTGAGGCAGAAATGGGGGAAGACTCAGTCAACTAGCCGTTAGGATTGCAACAGCTCATACGTAAACAGTTCAATGAGAATTCCTCCAAAAATATAGTCAGTAGGGCCCACAGCCCACAGCCTGTGCCGCGTCCAGAGCCC